>CM060367.1:36742380-37342380 GCA_030545235.1 Helianthus tuberosus
CACCCCATCACGTGTTATACCACCACGAACACCGCCGCCCCTATATGTATCACGCGTTAATTTTGAAACGCGTTGAATTGTTAACGCGTTGAAAATGGAATGTTTTGCAGATATTGTTTTGTCCTTTATGTAATTGAATTAATAGAAGTTTGATGAAAAGTGTAAATTAGCCCCTCAACTTTTGTCAACTATTTTTAAATAGCTATTTTCTATCACTAGTGACCACCCCCACTACATTTCTATCACTAGTGATAGAATAGTGGGTGATGACATGGCATGAGTTGATTGGATATTGAGAGTGATAGAATTCTATCACTAGTGACCACCCCTCCTCCCCTAATGGTTATATCAAAGGTATAGAATATGCTTATCATAAGAAATATCCTACCTCAAATACCAACAAATTATTTTGGGCTCTTTAGTTGTGGAGAAGAGAAAATTATGCAATTAAGCAAGATGATTGGATGTTATAAACCATCGTTTCCTTTTTTCCAGTTTAACAATCATCGCTTCCTTAAATATATATCTCACTCTTGAAAAACGTCAAATAAAAAAAAATATATTATTATACATGTTCATTGCTAAAATAATAAAAAAAATATTATTATACATGTTCATTGCTAAAATAATAAAAAAGATAGTATTCATTGCTAAAATAATAAAAAAAGATATTTATACATGTTCATTGCTAAAATAATAAAAAAAATTATTATTATTATACATTTTTTTACACAAATTTCTTTTATTTATGTCGTCTGTGAAACTTGAACCCAAGACCTCCCACTCCTAAAGCGTTTAAATGTTTTATCTTTGTCAATGAATCACCACCCATCGATATATATTATTATATATGTTTATAGCTAAAATAGTTGCTAATCAGGGCCGGCCCGTAAGGCTTATCAATCTAGGCTAAGGCCTAGGGCCTCCAATTTTATTTCCTTTCATATATTAGACTTGTTTTTTGCCATTTAAACAACGTTTCTAGGCCCAAGATTTAGGATTTACACTAGGAGTCTGCATTGTCCACTCACACAACACATCAACCCTCGTTACTTGTGGTCTTTTGAGTAACCAATGTGAAACTGATTGCGGATTGAGCAAAATTAAGGCCAAGATTAGGAAAAAAATCATTGCTATGGTTATTCAATGTCTCAAATCTCAATCTCAATTCCTTTATACCAATTCAATAGGCCCTGACTTTGTAGTTCGCTTAGGACCCCCAAAAATGTTGGAACGACTCTGTTGCTAATTACATAGAAACTTAGAAAGGAAGATAACCTATCCCGAAATTCAAAGACAAGTCATACACTTGTATATTAACTGATATAAAACTAGTGTGATATTTTCGCGTTACACGGTGGGAATTTAGTTATATAGGTTTGGTTCATTATAATACTAACATCCACTAGAGCGACCAAAAAAGTTTAAGTCGTATATCACATCAATTAAAAACCATAAAAAAAACATTGTACTTGTATTAGTTATACTAGTATCAATATTCAGTCTGAATCAGTTCGGTTCGTTAGGGTACCCATGTTGTGACCAAATTTTATACCGGAATATGAAGAAAAAAAGTTAAACTCACCTGCATATTTATTTTAAAAAATGGTTTACGACCGCAAGTTATCAACCGAAAATTGGTTAATGAATGCAAGTTATCAAAAAAATTGATTATCGAACACAAGTTATAAAAAATAAAATAAATTAAATGGGTAAAAATGGTATATTATAATGTATACTAAATTATAAAATTATACATATTATTTGAAACTTGCCATGAATAGTAATTCGATATTTTAGATAATTTGTTTTAATTTTATAATAATATTTTATTCTATCACACAACTTGATTTTTATATATATTATTTGAAAGTTGCCATAATAACTTAATAATTTTAAATAAATATATGTTTAAATTTCTGTTAATAATATTTTATTCATCATATAATTTGCTTTTTAATAACTTATGTACATCAACTTTTTTTTTAAATCTACCTCCTTAACTATGATTGTTTTTTTTTTCTAACATTGCGATATAAATTTTATTAAAAACAGATATTTTGTCATTGTTGTGCCAAACCGAACCAAGACCGACCGAACAACATTTGTATCGGTACTGATATTTATTTTTATTGTTTTTGCTTTCTATAATTTGACACAGTAGCTATCGAATCGTACCAAACAACATTGATAATGGTATATGTATTCATTTTTATGGTTTCTATTTTCTGATATTTTTTTTATTATACAACTCTGGCAGCGACATAAATGAATATCATCGCTACTAATACCGTGTCAATCTGAATTGATCGATATTTTACAAACAATATCGGTGTTGGTAGCAATGATCGTTTTTTTTTTCATTTTCGGTCGATATAAATACATGTTGATTTCTATACCGAATGAATTATCGTACTAGTACTGAAACGAACCGAAACTGATACCCATTAAATGCCTGCAATAACGTACCGTCGCAAAGCGCGAAGAAATAACCTAGTTTATATTATGTTAAAATGACTAAACTAATATAAATAATAAGAAAAGTCTAAGAATATCTTTAACTATATTAGAGCACAAAAGAAAAACTTATAAACTAAGAGGGTCAATAGAGGAAAAAAAAACCTTAAAGGATCATAGTACACACATAAACTTTATTATTTCTCCTTGTGTTATGGTTTAATAAGGCCACACGGGGCGCCCGGTTATCATCATCTTCCCGCACGGAAAATTATAAGCGTGTTGGTGATCACACGTTGTAAAACAAAACAAAATCAATTACCTAAGCCACGTGGTTGGCTTTGCTTTGTCAGAGAGGATAGATTTTTTGGCCGGAGAGCTAGATTTTTGGTCGGAGATCTGGGTTTTTGGCCGGAGGGGATGGTTGTCGGCGTATTTATCTTTTGGGGAGGAAGAAGATATAAATAAAATTGAAAATATTCATATTCCCTCTATAGTTTATGTAAAGTTAAAAAAATGCCCCTTTTATTTAAAAAAAATGCCCTTTTTTCTTTGTTTTTTATATTTTAATGTTCTATAAATTTAATTATTTTATCAAAAGTATATTATATAATTCATATTTCAAGTAATTTCATTTCAATAGTTTATTAAGTTTTTTAAACTTTATTGTTGTATTTATTTATTTAAATTTTATTGTTATATTTATTTAAAAATTTAAGTAAAAAGAACCATCACTAGTGATGTGTATTTCCACAAAAGTCTATTACTAGTGACGAAATAATGCTCAATGATATGGCAGAACTTAATTAGATATTTTTTTTTGAGATGAAATTCCATCACTAGTGAAGCGTCTCTATCCCCTAATATATATGAATAATAAACTCTCCAAACAACAATTCTTAACTCCTTATTACTAAATAGTTAATGTTTTTTATTCAGCAGCTCCTGTAATAAATAAGTTTCAAACTTAATTTGTGCGTCCATAGCCAGTGAGCTCAATTGTTATTTGAAGGGCAGTGATTATTGGTTAATTAGCAAAATAAAGTCTTTAAATATTTTGGGAAGAGTGATTTCGGGTTCAATTCTCACAGACAACAAGAATAAAAAAAATTCTTTAAAAGAAAAAAATAAGTTTTGTAGGTCCACCCGGAGGATCGAGTCAACCTCTATTCCCTGTTTTCCGACGAACCCGAGAGTGCGGAATCCAAACGGGTAACTTAAACCAAGTTACGAACATGTAAGACACAATATTCAACGATTAACACTCCATGTATTAATGCTATGAAACTGTTACAATGCGGTGTTTACAAATGGTCTCTGTAAACTCTCAGTGTGTGTGAGTGTTACAGTGTGTTCGCTCTCAAATCTATTCAAACTGGTCTCTCTTTGTTTCTGTCTGTTCTGCTGTATATATAGTGAAACACCTCGATGAAATCAAGTCCCACGGCGAACTCTAAGTTCGCCATCCATCATCACGACGAACACAGGGTCTTCGTCACACAGTGTCTTCATCACACAGAGTCTTCGTCGCACAGGGGGTCTTCGTCGCATGTTGGGCCTGTGGCTTGGGCTTGGGCTTTGTCACGATGGGACTTCGTCACAGATGGGTTACAAACAAACAAACAACACATTAAACATATCATTATGCATACCGCACACACGCAGTAGCATTTACATCGTACGTAACATACCAAGTCAAGACAGGAGGATGTCTTGACTACGGCCTTTACTTCGTAGCCGAGTCGAACCGAGCCGAGCCGTATCCACACAATATGTATCAACAAACTCCCCCTTGGATGCTGCTCACGAGGTTCGTAATCTCGTTCTCCATCTCTTGATGGTTCATGCATTCTCAGAAAGGATCTTCAAAGACTTCACGAGTTGTAAGTAGAAAGTGTATTAACAAACTCCCGCTTTTATCTAGGAAGTGTATCAATAAACTCCCCCTTTGATTATGCTCGTGAATCTTTTGATTTTCGATACTTTAGATCCTTGTGGTGTTGATGATTGGCCAGCGGCAACTCGATCATCTTTAACATTTGAGTGCCTTCACGTCGTGTCTTCATCCCGAAGCTTGTCATCGAACATGTTCTCCTTGCCTTTAGCATCTGCACATGCAAGAAAGCTAAACGCGTAATAAGAACAACTGCTTAGAATATAGTTAACATAAACAAATAACACACATGAGACCAATTCTCATTCAACTACCGTCCGACAATTTAGTTTGAAAAGTTAACAGATTTTTCAATTTCGATTATTAACTTTCAAAACTTGCAAACTCTGACCGTTTATGAAGATTCAGTCGTTTTGGATTTCATCAGATTTCAGGCAACGAATACTTGAGTTCCAACATCGGTTAATCAAAACTAAAGCAGAAATAAAATCTTTTTGACTTTTAGAAAGTTTATATTAAAACACACCTAAAATCTTTTTGGAATTTTGAATATTTCAAACTTAAAGACTGAAAGCAGTAAATAAATATATACAGAGTTGCAGAAACTAAGAAAAGTAAATATATACAAACATTCTTTTTGTAAGTTTCGAGGGTAAGAGAATCATATCAGTGTACGGTCACGCCAAAACGCTCTAGTTGTTCAGTTAGTTAACATTAAGATAAGCATCCTATAACAATTATCGGTATTGTTATCCACATAAGCTCAACTTATCAGATGTAATCATGGCGAGAGGATACGTTAATGTATGATTTATACTTACCGACCGGTGTTCATCCACATCACGACACATTCCCGTATCAAGGTATGCACGAGAGTTCATATTACTGGTGAGTATACCATTTATCATCCGTTTTGACGTATATGAAAATGTGAGAAACTCACTTATTTTGAATTGAAAACAAGCCCTATGTGATAAAATCACTTATTGACGAGGAACTTGATTTTCATATGCATGAGGGCACAGGAGCAAGTCCATGAACAGGTCAGTACTCACGTACAACAAAGAGACGAACTTGACTCCCGCAAAGAATCTGTGATATATTATCACTTATTTGTTTGGACATGTGATTGTTGATCACTTATTGAGGTTGTATGCAGTATATACACGTATGTATGGTATCATGGAAGATCTAGACTTCGTCTACGTTTTGTTTCGGTAAAAGAAACAACCATGATACCCAGATGATAAACAGCATAAAGACCACATATCTCAGAACCTCGGCAATCTCTCAAACTAAATTTCGGTACTAAGACCATATGATAGTGAGTGGTTCCCACCTGATCTTCAGTCGATTTAAGTTTATATTACCCTGCACACTTTAAGATGATTGTGAGCCTACCGATACATCTTATATAGAGCACTGATGTACTATCATTTTCTCTTTTGCTCGCCAGGAAACTCATTTTTGTTTTTCTATAGTTTTTGGGTTTTGAAATTTTTCGATGTTTTTTAATTTTCAAATTTTGGATTTACTCCACCTAAAATCAACAAACTATGATAATTTTAAAAACACAAAGATATTTACAAAAACGATTTTCTGATGTGGATTACTCTTGCTTGACCTTAATGCCGTTTACCAATAATAAAAAGTCAAATCTTGATTTATCAAATGCTTTGGTAAATAAGTCGGCACGTTGGTCATCAGTGTGGACTTTAACAACATCGATTAGCCTTTTATCAAAGCAATCACGTATGAAGTAATACTTAATTTCGATGTGTTTGGTCTTTGAATGCTGCACAGGATTTCTAGTGATAGATAAGGCAACAGAATTATCGACTAAAATAGGAGTAGTTAGGAATTCAAAACCATAATCACGCATTTGCTGTTGTATCCACAGGACTTGGGAGCAACAACTTGAGGCAGCAATGTATCCAGCTTCACAAGTTGATGTAGCGACACAAGTCTGCTTCTTGCACTGCCATGTTACGAGGCGATTTCCTAAAAACTGGCATCCAGCCGTTGTGGATTTGCCGTCGATTTTGCATCCGCCAAAATCAGAATCACTGAAAGCGACTAAATCAAAGTTATCATCCTTAGGGTACCATAGACCGGTGTCTGGGCAACCCTTCAAATAACGAAAAATCCTTTTTACAGCTGCAAGATGTGAGGCCTTTGGGTTCACTTGATATCTGGCTAGCCGGCATGTTGGATACATTATATCTGGTCTTGATGCTGTGAGGTACATAAGGGATCCAATCATCGCGCGGTAGTATGAAGAGCTAATGAGTTCACCCTTCAAGTCTGGATTAATTCCATGATTTTGCTGCAGTGGGGTACCAATGGGCGATGTGTCGGACATCTGGAATCGGTTCAGAATGTCTTGAACATACTTAGTCTGATGGATGAATATCCCAGACTTCGTTTGTTGCACTTGCAAGCCCAAAAAGAAAGTCATCTCCCCCATAGCGCTCATCTCGAATTTATCCTGCATTACACGCTCGAAATCCCTACACATAACATTGTTAGTAGAACCAAATATAATATCATCCACATATACTTGTACCAGTAGAAGATCTCCATCTTGTTCTTTTATGAAGAGAGTGCAATCGATAAGACCTCTGCGAAATCCATTCTCCAGCAGATAATTAGATAAGGTTGCGTACCAAGCTCGTGGTGCTTGATGTAGACCATATAGAGCTTTGTTCAGCAACCAAACCCGATCGGGATGGATAGGATCTTCAAAACCTGGAGGCTGTTCAACATACACCTCTTCTTCGACTAGACCATGTAAGAATGCACTTTTGACGTCCATCTGGTAAACCTTGAATCCTTTGAATGAGGCATAAGCCAGAAAGATCCGAATTGCTTCCAGACATGCAACAGGTGCATACACTTCGTTGTAGTCTATACCTTTAATCTGACGAAAACCTTGAACGACCAATCTTGCTTTGTTTCGAATAACGATTCCACTGTCGTCCTTTTTGCATTTATACACCCAACGGGTACCAATCTTCTTGTAATCAGTAGGTTTCTCTACGAGCTTCCAGACACCAATTTTCTGGAATTGTTGCAGTTCTTCCTGCATTGCTTCAACCCAAGAGTTATCTTTCAAAGCTTCTTTCCAAGTTCGTGGCTCTTCCTGTGAGATATAACACGCGAAAGACCAATCGTTTTATTGACCAGATTCTCGAATCGTCGCATACAAGCCTGCGTTGTTGTTGTTTCGCAACATGTTTCTTGTTTGAATGCCACTCTATACATTACCGATGATGTTTTGTTGAGGATGGGTATTGTGAATTCTTGTTTCTGGGTTTTCCGGAACTGGAATATTTGTACGCAGATTGTTGAGATTGAGATCAACAACTAATTCAATACCCGGAACTGGCGAAGAGGATGATGCAGTAGCTTCAGCTGTTTTGGGGTTATCAACTGGAGCTGTAGCTTCTGAAGTACCTTGTACAGCTGTTGTTGGAGCTTCTTGAACTGCATCTAGAAATTCTTCATCCTCTGAAGATTCGTTCAGTTCGGTTGCATCATGAAAATCCTCATTGTCGAGAGCATTATTGTTCACTGAAGATGGTTCTGAATTGTTGACAATAATTGGACGAACCAACGGTGAATCTGTTGCATTGTCACTCTCGAAAAACATCCTTCCCGTAGCATTTTCTTACACTGCTTCAACATTGATCGAATTGAAAAAGTCATCGTACTCAAACATCCATGGTTGACCTGGATTTTTGACTGGCAAAGTGTGTCTTTGTACTCTGACTTCAGACTATTCCTCAACCCTTTTAGTCTCTAGATTCCAGACTCTTAAGTTTGGGGTGGCATAACCAAGAAAGTGACCTTCAATAGCTTTTGCCCCAAACTTTCCATTAGGATCGATCATTGTGCAAGGAGCTCCAAACGGTTGAAGATATCACAAATCTGGTTTTCGTTTGTGAAGAAGCTCAAAGCAGGTCTTGTTGTGTCTTTTGACTGTAAGGACTCAGTTCATCGTGTAACATGCGGAGGCCACAGCTTCACTCCAGAATGGAATGGGCAACTGCGACTCTACCAACATAGTCCTAGCAGTCTCGATCAATGTACGATTTTTACGTTCAGCGACGCCGTTCTGTTGAGGAGTATAAGCCGCACTAAATTCGTGAAGAATACCTTTTGATGTGCAAAACTCCGCCATGGCATGATTTTTAAATTCTGTACCATTGTCGCTCCGTATCCGTCTAACCTTCAACTTATACAAATTCTCAATCTGAATGATCAAGTTTTTGATTATACCGAAAGTTTCACTCTTGTGAGCCATAAACGCCACCCAAGAAAATCTTGAATAATCATCAGTTATCACGAGACAGTATTGATCATTCCTGATGCTTTTGTGCTTGACAGGACCTAATAAATCCATGTGCAAACGTTCAAGAGTGAAACTTTCAAGACAGTATTGATCATTCCTGTGTTGATCTTCTTTTTCGGATGTCGCTTCTTAGTTTGCTTTCCTTTTTGGCATGAAACACAGACGTCTTGAAGATGGAAATTTTTAAGAACACCTGTAACACCCCGAAATTTAAGAAGCTTATATTAGCATTATATAAAGTATAAAATAAACGAGAATGAGCTAACTAGGAAATAAATAACCCAGTTAGTTAGTTATCTTGTTTTAAAGCACGAATGAATTTAAAATGCCAAAGAAATAAACTAAATAAAAATGGAGGGGCCTATGTTGTTAAAATTGAAACTTAATCACTTAGAACAAAATTAAAACACACCAAACACACTCAAATGGTGTGTCTGGTTGATCAAGAAGCAGGGGGCGACAAGGGGTTCCTCCAAACCCTAGTTTTCACACAAAATTCACAAAATTGAAGGCTCAAACCAAGTCAAAATCGAGATCTGAACATAGATTCGTGATCACCTCGTCAAAGGGATCATAAGGTATGCCAAATTAGGTTGTTTTGATTCAACTCAAATTCCTTGCATGTGATAGAAATCGAATGTTGAGCTTGATTATGTGTTGGATATATGAAATTGGAAGTGATATGAGGTTTAGGGACAAACCCTAGATGATTTCTTGTCAAAGTCTTGCATGATACTTGTAAGGTTCATAATCACCATAGTGGGTGATTAATAAGTTAGTAGAACTTGATAAACACTAGGATTAAGATTCTTGTTCTAGTGTAATATGAATTTATGAGATAATTTCTGAAAAAGTGATGTTGAAATATGTGTACAATCGCCTAATTAAAGTTGATTTAGATAAGATAACAAGTCATGAACTTGGTAATGATTATGTAGAAATCTGACCCGCTAGGTGTTTGTTGAAATGCCTAAGTGGGGATTAATATATTAAAAATCGGATGAAAATGCATAATTGACTGTTATGGCAAATTATGTGTTTATAATTACAAAAAGGGTTCTAAATTGAAGTTGAATTGAACTCCTTAGGCAAAGAACCCGGATCGTCGAGCGGACAAGCCGGAGGAGGAGATACGCGCTTGAAGGGTGCGCTTTAAAGGTACGCGATTTATAGTTTCGCTACCTTATGTTTAATTGTTAGTCTTACTTTGTTATACTGAAATTTGGTAAACAAGGAAAACCCGTTAAGTCACGGTAGTGACAGAGTGTCTTAGACAAGAAAAACGGGTCAAAACATATGCTAGAAATAGAGTTTGGATGTGTCTTGTAATGTTGACACCCATTCGGCATCCAAACGGGTTAAAACAAGCTGAGTTACAAATATAGAAATTAATAACCATCTATTGTGATTGGTCAAGTATATATATATATAATTAAAGCGAAAGCCGTGAGGCGGATACGCTAAACTTGTTATAAACAAACCCATAGTGTGGGATAAAGAGGCATTTCAAATTGATAAGAGGAACATGTTAAAATCCCCGAAAACAATGCATGTTGTTAAAGCGTAAGCTGTGAAGCAGACACGCTAACATGTTGCAAAAATATGAACCCTTGTAGAGGGATTAAAGTTCTAAATTTTTACTTGTCAAATGTCCGAGAAATAGCATGCTTAAACCCTTAGAAACAAGCATGATGATTATTGTGTAAGTGCCCCTTTTAAGGAGCGAAACGTTGTAGTGGGTAAACCGAGATTGAGTAAATCGGTTGTAAACATGAGATGACAATGAAACAAGATGTTAAAACTTGTAGGCAAACGGGTCGAATAAATAAAGAGCCAAAATAAAGACAAACTGATTTTAAAACTGAAAAATTTGGGTGAATTGAATAAATGGGTCAAACAACAAAGTTATAGAACCTACCGTAAGTTATGGTCTCTACCGTAACTTACGGTGGAGAAAAAAAAGGTTACGGTGGTTCATTACTATCTTACGGCAGACCATGATCATGCAGCGTCTACCGTAACTTACGGTAGAGAAAAAAAGGTTACGGTGGTTCATTACTGTCTTACGGCAGACCATGATCATGCAGCGTCTACCGTAACTTACGGTAGATACCGTAAGTTACGGTAGAGTCCAGAAAAATTTGTTAAATTTCTGTATATTTAGTTAATCGAATCCGTTTCTGAGCGTTGCTTCGATTATGCAAATTTTCTAAGAACCCTAAAACTAATATTTATCAAAATTTCAGTTTGTAGGTATTGTAAGTATGTGGACGATGATCAAGTTGATGCTTCAAGAACCAAACACGAAACTTTTGGATGCTTCCGCACTAATCTAATCTAGTTGATCCATGTAGTGTTGTAAACACTACTGAATTACCTATGTTTGAAACCAGATATTTTACTATATTAAATACTAAGATGAAGTATGACTTAGTTTACTAACTAAGTTTTTGTAAGTTAAAAATCTTCTTTTTTACAATTACCACTTTTCTTATGATTAAATAATGAAAAGTAAAAGACGGGTGTTACAAGTTGGTAATCAGAGCTTAAGGTTGTCAACAAAGCATTCGGTTCAAGCTTGATCAATCATCCGGTAAGAATTAATTAATTATTTTAGTAGATTTCATTAAAACATTAGAAAATGAATACGATTGGATGTGCAGGGGAAGAGTGCGTAATACACTCAAACCCGGAAAGTGCACCAAACATGAATGGTTTAAGCAAGTTGCAAACTTGGCTAAACCAAAACTAAAGATGCGAAAGATATAAAATGAAATATTTAATAATTAGCAAGAACATTTCAGATTCAAGATGGCCGATGAAGGCAATAATGATACGGTGCTGATAGTCACCGAACAGATGAAAGAAATGTCTGGTGTAATCGGGGGCGAATCGGCATCTCAATTAACTGAAGAGATAGAAGCTAAAATTTCCGAGGAAGTCGGAAAGGCAATAGAAGCCAGTCTACCGTAGTTCGCCGAGAGACTACAAACCACAATTTTGCTAGCAGTAGAGGATATGATAACCGGATTAAAAGATAGTCTCTCACAAGAAAAAGATGACGGGAGTGAGTCGGATGTGGACCCAAGACCCGTAAAGAAATCAAAGCTTGATACTCCAAAAGAGAAGGCAAGGTCTTCCTACATGACAGCCGTAGAGGCTAAAGCTGAACCTGATATCATTTCAGGTATGTTTCTTATAAATTAAAGTTTAGCACAAAGATCATTTCGATACGAGTGCGAATAATAGTTATAGATGGACATATATGAGTAGTGAGACGAATAAACCTTGTGAAAGAAATATACATATATATATATATGTATATAAGCATGAACAGAAGTGATCAAGTAAAGATCGAGCCAAAAGTAATCATGATAAATATTGCCATGTGAAGGGGTGCGTGCACACTCGAACCCGAGAACGTAATGAAAGATAAGCGTCATAATGGAGAGAAATGTAATAACGCCCGAACCGGGGGAGTTTGCAATAGTAATAGATGACAAGGACATGGTTATAGATTAAGCCAAACCAAATGAAACATATAGAAACATCGTTTATGTCAACAAACGATGTGATACAACAAGGTGAAACAATAACATGAAATGAATAGAATTGTTAGTGTAACAGTGATTAAGGTCAAAAATCGAGAGACTAAGATTTGGATAGGAATATCCTCGAGAAAGAAACTAAAATGGGTAAAATGTACTATTCATTGCTGTAAATAATGAAATACCAATAAATTCGGATTTACAAGCCCGGGTATGGGTAGATACCCAAGTAACATGTTATTAATAAAACCCTCCTGAGGAAGAACGATAATCACATTGATGGGGGTGATTATACAAAAGAATTAGTAAGATAAATGTTATGAAAGCATTAGAATAAGAGCGGGTAAACCCCATAAAGCTGAATAACAATAGCAGTAGTTTACCAAATAAGACTTGAGAAATGGGCCTTCGGGACATTAGTAAAAGAAACAGACCTAAGGGTCGCTAACAAAAGAAAGGTGGTGTTCGGGTTAAATAAGTAAAGTGCTTGATAATAAAGGTGAACGGAAGCCGGATAATGGGAGCATATTACGTTAAGATAATGAGCCCAAGGGAAGGGATAAGAATCAAGGTAAACAAAATATAAATCGACAATTTAGAATGTCAAAGCATAAGGATAAAGTTGACTGTCATAAGTGATGGAACTCACACGAACAAGTCAAAACGAGACGAGTGAAAGAATAAAAGACTTGGTTGAGTAAAACCAGTGGATTTTGCTGATACGATCAAATGAATCGAGAAACAAAGTCTCAATGAATGCCGGAAAGGTTGCTATGAAAATAATTTCTGTAAAATACCCAATTGATAGGTATGTTTTCAGATATATGTGTAACCAACAGTCAAGAACGCGAATTAAAAGTCGAAAGACTCGGATTAAGAGTTATGACTAAAAAGACGATAAAATTTTGCAAAAATAGAAATTTCTCTAGTCATGTTCAACTACTTTAATGTTGGACGGGCTGAATAAAGTATAATGAGTGATATCCCAGGCAAGAGCAACCCAAATAATGAAAGTGTAAAATATTATTGAATATATGTGATAAGTCATAAAAGAGTATGGAAAGGAAAAAGCAAACCAATGAAACCGAGGTGTTGGAAACATCAAGATCAAGAACCCGGATAACGGGATGAAAGGAAGTAGAGACATAAACTAAATAGCGGAATGGGTGGGATAAACCAACGCGAAAAACTATGTAAGAAGTCATAGAGTCGAAAAGATAACCCGAAAGAAAATGAGTTTATTCTTAGACTACTGTCGAGGTCAAGCAAGTTTCAAAAGCGAAAATAAACTATTTTGAACATAAAAGGGAAGGGTGCCTAAATGCCATATCTATACATATATATATATATATTATTAAATAAAGACAGGAGTAGAAGGTGATCTATGGAAATCGCTATACCCTTCGGGTTATAAGCGATATAAGGTTCTATGGGATCAAAATGACCCTCGGGTCACAAATACAAGAAACAAACAATGGGGCCTCACCTTAAAAAGGTGAAGATCCAATAAAATATTTATGGGCTAAGTAAAGGAACCTACGGGTCGATAATATAAAGCGTAGGAACCAGTTATGATTTTCCACGTAAAATAATTACGGAGAAGAATAATTCTTGCCCTCAAATTTTGATATGATTGATTGGCAAGTGATCAAGAGGAAAACATTCAACTAAAAATTGGTTTTAGTAACAAAAGATGTTCTAACACATATAAATATTATGTGAGAAATTAGAAAATGGTTAATGCTAAAGAATATAGGTCTTAACGCCGAAAGGTGTAAGACGAGGCATTCGAAGGGAAGATTCCTTATAATGAAAATCCGACGTAAAACTTAAACATGACGTAATGCGATGCGACCACAACCATAAAAGTGATATAGAATATAATCAGGTTATAGCGCAAGTTATGGGATAGGAGATTATAAACTCACATAAGTCCGATTGTGGCAAGGGGGTAGACCCAAACTAATGGGGAATAAGATGACGGCAAAATAGTATACCTGAATGACGAGGTATGAGGTAAAATGGTGACCAATCAGCCTAGCCAGTAAAGCAATTTATCAAAGTAATGTTGTGGCCAATGTTAAGAGTTCGGCAATACAGGATTAACGTGAAGTAAACATGCCGACGGACATAGTGACCGGATGGTCAAGAGATAACTCGGTCAAAAAGGCGACAAAGATAGGAAATCAATGATAAAAGGTTACAGTCCATGAGGACATGTGTCTAAAAGACGCACATGCCAATACAAATGAAAAAATTTATATTGGAAAATAAAGAAGGCCTTGAAAAACAAAACTGAGATAGTTAGGTCCAAACCAAAGGTCTACTTAAGGAAGGTTTCGGGGACGAAACCCTTTTAAAGGGGGTAGACTTGTAACACCCCGAAATTTAAGAAGCTTTATATTAGCAATATATAAAGTACAAAATAAACGAGAATGAGCTAACTAGGAAATAAATAACCCAGTTAGTTAGTTATCATGTTTTAAAGCACGAATGAATTTAAAATGCCAAAGAAATAAACTAAATAAAAGTGGAGGGGCCTATGTTGTTAAAATTGAAACTTAATCACTTAGAACAAAATTAAAACAAACCAAACACACTCAAATGGTGTGTCTGGTCAATCAAGAAGCAGGGGGCGACAAGGGGTTCCTCCGAACCCTAGTTTTCACACAAAATTCACAAATTGAAGGCTCAAACCAAGTCGAAATCGAGATCTGAACATAGATTCGTGATCACCTCGTCAAAGGGATCATAAGGTATGCCAAATTAGGTTGTTTTGATTCAACTCAAATTCCTTGCATGTGATAGAAATCGAATGTTGAGCTTGATTATGTGTTGGATATATGAAATTAGAAGTGATATGAGGTTTAGGGACAAACCCTAGATAATTTCTGAAAAACTGATGTTTTCATTTGTGTACAATCGCCTAATTAAAGTTGATTTAGATAAGATAACAAGTCATGAACTTGGTAATGATTATGTAGAAATCTGACCCGCTAGGTGTTTGTTAAAATGCCTAAGTGGGGATTAATATATTAAAAATCGGATGAAAATGCATAATTGACTGTTATGGCAAATTATGTGTTTATAATTACAAAAAAGGGTTCTAAATTGAAGTTGAATTGAACTCCTTAGGCAAAGAACCCGGATCGTCGAGCGGACAAGCCGGAGGAGGAGATACGCGCTTGAAGGGTGCGCTTTAAAGGTACGCGATTTATAGTTTCGCTACATTATGTTTAATTGTTAGTCTTACTTTGTTATACTGAAATTTGGTAAACAAGGAAAACCCGTTAAGTCACGGTAGTGACAGAGTGTCTTAGACAAGAAAAACGGGTCAAAACATATGCTAGAAATAGAGTTTGGATGTGTCTTGTAATGTTGACACCCATTCGGCATCCAAACGGGTTAAAACAAGCTGAGTTACAAATATAGAAATTAATAACCATCTATTATGATTGGTCAAGTATATATATATAATTAAAGCGAAAGTCGTGAGGCGGATACGCTAAACTTGTTATAAACAAACCCATAGTGTGGGATAAAGATGCATGTCAAATTGATAAGAGGAGCATGTTAAAATCCCCGAAAACAATGCATGTTGTTAAAGCGTAAGCTGTGAAGCAGACACGCTAACTTGTTGCAAAAATATGAACCCTTGTAGAGGGATTAAAGTTCTAAATTTTTACTTGTCAAATGTCCGAGAAATAGCATGCTTAAACCCTTAGAAAACAAGCATGATGATTATTGTGTAAGTGCCCCTTTTAAGGAGCGAAACGTTGTAGTGGGTAAACCGAGATTGAGTATATCGGTTGTAAACATGAGATGACAATGAAACAAGATGTTAAAACTTGTAGGCAAACGGGTCGAATAAATAAAGAGCCAAAATAAAGACAAACTGATTTTAAAACCGAAAAATTTGGGTTAATTGAATAAATGGGTCAAACAACAAAGTTACAGAACCTACCGTAAGTTACGGTGAGAAAAAAATAGGTTACGGTGGTTCATTACTGTCTTACGGCAGACCATGATCATGCACCGTCTACCGCAACTTACGGTAGATATCGTAAGTTACGGTAGAGTCTCGAAAATTTTGTTAAATTTCTGCATATTTAGTTAATCGAATCCGTTTCTGAGCGTTGCTTCGATTATGCAAATTTTCTAAGAACCCTAAAACTAATATTTGTCAAAATTTCAGTTTGTAGGTATTGTAAGTATGTGGACGATGATCAAGTTGATGCTTCAAGAACCGAACACGAAACTTTTGGATGCTTCCGCACTAATCTAATCTAGTTGATCCATGTAGTGTTGTAAACACTACTGAATTACCTTTGTTTGAAACCAGATATTTTACTATGTTAAATACTAAGATGAAGTATGACTTAGTTTACTAACTAATTTTTTGTTAGTTAAAAATCTTCTTTTTTACAATTACCACTTTTCTTATGATTAAATAATGAAAAGTAAAAGACGGGTGTTACAACACCATTCACTAATTCATTCGACACCAAATGATTCATTTTCCGTAAGTGAATGTGACCCATACGTCTGTGCCAAGAGATAGAGTCTTTTTCAGTGGCTTTGGTAATAAAACAAGTTGCTTGTGCAGTCGTTGTTATTGCTTGGCTCATATCAAGGACATATAATTCGTTTATGCTTGGAGCTGATAAGAGAATCCATTCTTTTGGAATCTTGAAGCTGGGTTTCAGCAAGTAACATCCATTTGCATCAAAGTGTACTGAAAATTTCTCATCACAGATTTGTGAGACGCTTAGAAGATTGTGATCAAGTTGTTGTACAAAGTTGATCTTGTCAAAACTTACAACCCCGTTGGATATCATTCCTTCCCCAATAATATATCCGCCCTTATCTCCAGCAAAAGCAACATAACCTCCTCTAATAGATTTAACGTCGTAGAGAAGCTTCATGTCACCTGTCATGTGCCTGGATGCCCCACTATCAACAATCCAATGACTGCTGAAAGTTCCTCCTGGAACACCCTGCACATGTACTCACATGATTAGTTAGAGATGGGGACCCAAGCCTTTGTGGTCTTGGGTCTTCCATTTTCACCAACGTAAGTTACTTGAACTTCTCGATGTTGTGGAAATTGTGATGTTCCCCCTGATTCAGTAACCGTTTTTGGTTTCCAGGTGTGTTTTGGTTTACTAGTTTTATTCTTTAAAATCTTAACTTCATGATTGTCTGAAGTTTTTGAATTGTCTGGTTTGACAGAAACATATGTTTTGTTAACCACGTCGGTTTTAATTGCCTTTTCAATTTTCTTGACTTGTTGGCGTTTCTGTTTCTTTTCCCTTTGTTTTTCAAGACGGAGATCTGATTTTGATGAAACAGATCGCTTGCAGTCATTTTGGTCACGGGGATCATCAACTTTGGCTTTTTGTTTATGAAGATATGGACAATTGCGAATAATATGTCCAAATGTGCCACATGAAAAACATGATCTTCGTTCTACAAACCCCGAAGTATCATGTGATTGTCTTGATGATGATGAACTTTGTGATCCCGAGGTACTTGGTTTTGAACTGTTTTGTTCATTTCTTTTCAAAAATTTCGCTTGATTAACAAAATCTAGGTTAGATTTGTTTTCAAATGTGTCAATTTTATCCGTTCCCTTTGATTTCACAAAGTTCACCTTCTTGTCCTTTTTCTAGGTCTGTTTCTTTTGACCTTGAGTCGGTGATTTACCTTTTGGTTTGGTGCGATTTTGCTGACCTTTCTCAGTTGTTAATCTTTGATTGCCATTTTGTTTGCGAATTTCAGCTCTTGGAATCAGAGGACACTGTGTTACCACAACGTGTGATCCTGTCTTTTCCAAGAACTTACTTGTTGAATCTTCAAAAATTTTACTAATTAAAGATTGATTAACATTCTTAATAGGAAAATCTTTGTCAGAGTAAATTTTATCATCACCAACAAGAGTGTACAACAAATTCACACTCTCAGAGTCTTGTGAGGAAGTGGACGTGGACTCGGTCAGAACAGTCGTAGCAGGTTTTGCGGGAGGATCACATAGAATATGATTCTCGAGAGGTATGTCCTCTTCTTTGATTACCGCATCAGACTGTGCTGAGTCAGTATCATTAGATTCATCATCTGAAGAATCAGCATCCTCAATAATGACCTGAGCATCCTGATTCTGTTCAGCAGTTACAAATGTATCTGCTGACACATCCGAATCTGATGATACTTCCGGTTTGTATCCAAGTCCTGTTGCAAACTCCTCAATGTTTAAAGAAACAGATGGCTCAAAATAAGTTCTATCTTCTTCATCAGGCATAGCATCAAAATTGTGTTTCACAGTTGGTGGACATTTCTTATAGCCAATGCATGTGACATCAGTTTTCTTTTTCTGAACATCAATAATGTGATCCAGCACATAGCTAGAGCTTAAATAGCTGTCTAACTTGAGCCGGATCGCCTCACTTTCAGATTTAACACAAGCCATTTCTTTTTGCATTATCTCGATCCTATTGATGTAACAGTTTATGGTTGTTTGTTTTCTTGAAACCATTTTCGTTAGCTCGGATTTGTTTTCCCTTAATGTTTCAATCATTGTTTTATACTCATTTTCATGGTTTGTATAAAACATGTTGGCTTCTGTGCATTTAAAAAGATCCACTATCAGATTTTGATTGTGGATGAATGTCACATCATATTTGCTTTGCAAAGCCTCATGTTTGCTTTGCAAATCACACCACTTATCATCTAAATCATCTTGTTTGCTTTGCAAGTCAGACAATTCAGCATTTAAAGCCTCATGTTTGCTTTGCAACTCAGACATATTAGCATGTAAATCAGCACATTTATCACTTAAGCTAGCACAATTATCACAATTAACGACAGTTGGTTCATCGACACATACCTGGCTTGATGAACTGCCGTCATTAGCCATAAAGGCTGAATGAAGAAAAGAAGAAGAATAAGCAGCTTTATCCACCAGAATAGATCTTCTATCATTCCTTGCTGCAGTTTCTTACAATAATTCATCGATGTCGGCATCGACTGTCACCCTCGATAAATGGTCATCGCCGGACGTTGAGGTTTCCTCATCTGAACTCCTTGAATAACCAGAACTCTCTTCATCTGAAGATTCACCACCACTGGCGGACGATTCTCCACCACTGGCGTGATTCAAATCCTAAGCAGCTTCAGCAAAACAAGCTGCTCCTCCCTGATCACCAATACCTAATTGCATTGACCAGTCGCAACCTTCATCTATTTGCACCACAAGAGCTTGATTGGTGTTCGATGGTCCTGCTTGATTGTTTGCAGGGACCAAGGTGCGATCGTCATTCCTGGTTTGATTCTGATTCTGTTGGTTGCCTTGACCTCTGAAAGGATTTTGGTTCCCATGGTGTGCTGGCTTTGTGCATTCCCTCTTGAAGTGACCCCGTTCGCCACAGTTAAAGCACTTAACAGACTGCTTGTCGAACCCATACTTGGTATCTTTCTTTCTTTCCAAGCTGGTTCTACCCGTCCGTTCCATGAAGTCTTTAGCCCACCTAACAGCACTAGCGAAAGCCCACTTAATGTCCATCATATCCATCTCCTCTTTATCTATCTGCTGGTAATCTTCTTGAGTCAGATTGATGTTCCCGATCTGACCTGCTATCAACCCACAATACGCGCTAACCAGAGTGTTTAGTATCTCCATATGATCCTTAGCTACTTCAACACTAACTTTGGAGAAACTTGATGTGTCTAGTCGTACTATATTAGATGGCTGACCAGCTGATGACGTGCTACCTTAACAAGCTTGTTGTTGCACAGGTAGTGGATTGCCGTACAAATCTGTGGTTGGTAGAACAACCGTTGGTCATGAGGAAGCTGGAAGTGGATTTCCATACAGATCTGTTGCTCCGGTAGATCGAACAGGTAATGGATTTCCGAACATATCAGTTGCTACGATAGATCGTTGGCTTAGCTGTTGTGGAGCTGGTTGTAGTGGATTTCCATACAAGTCTGTGGTTGGAGCAAGCTTAACAGGAACTTGTATCGGATTGCCATACAAATCTGTGCTTGTGACAAATGCCGTTTGGAGTGGAGCATGTTGAGCAGGTCTTGCAGAAGTGCTAGAAGCTCCATAATACATATCAGGATTTTGTTGTACTGGAACCTTTTTCGCCTTTAGAGTTTCTTCCTGATCTTTATTCTCCAACATCTGAACGAAATCATTGATTGAGGTTGTAGCCAATGTGCGATTGTACTTTAAGATTTCCAAGAAACTCTTCCATTGAAATGGCAGCGCATCGGCCAACTTTGTGACAACCTCTGCAGGAGTTGTTACTACCCCATAATGATTCAACTCAGTCAACAAGTGATAAAATCGACTTGTCAAATCTCTCAAAGATTCTCTTTCCATATAAGTGAAACTATCAAACTCTTTCTTGAGTAAGTCATGTCGTAATTTTCGTGACGCTTCGTTTCCTTCACCTCTCGTCTTCAATGCGTCCCATAACCGCTTTGTTGTCTTGAAGCTTACAAACTGATGATAGATTTCTTTGTTTAACGCTTGAGTTAGAATAGAAAAGCCTTCTTTTCTAAATCATAAATCTTCTTATCATCTGGAGAGAGATCTGCAAAAGACGCGGCAGCTGAAGCGGCAACATCAAGTGCTTGATCGAAGTCTGTAATGAATCGTAACCATAACTCCGTGTTTTGCCCAAGAATATACGTATGAAATCTGTCTTCCCATCCCGGATATTCATTCATGTGCATTAGCTTCGGTGGACGATTATTGCTTCCGGTTTCATTTTCGCTTAAAAGTATACTTTGAATACTTTGATTTTGATTTGAAACAAACGCCCATTGTGTTGACGAAATTTGAGGTGACGACGATTGTGCAGGAGGTTCGGCCCATGATAGAGATAAACTCGTGCTTCTATACTTACTTTCCGTATTAGACGGAGTACCCCACCAATCCGGATTCATTTTTGATGTATATTGATGAAAACCTGCTTAAATCACTCAAACAAACAGTTAACAATGAAATAAAAGGCTACTGTTAGAAATATCACAAATATGTTTGACGAAATCAGGAGTGTTCGTCGAAGACTTGTGTTGAGGAAATCAGGAGTGTTCGTCGAACAACTGTGACGAAGATACGGGGTTTTCGTCGAGGACCACTGTTGACGAAAATGGGAGTGTTCGTCGGACAACAAGGTGACAAAGTTTGGATGATTTCGTCGCGCACAAGGTGACAAATGTTGGGGTTTTCGTCCAAATCAGAAGGTGACAAAGTAAAGGTTTTCGTCGAGAATAAATGTGACGAAATCAGGTGATTTCGTCGCTGATATGTTTGATGAACACTTGGGGTTTTCGTCTGAAACACGTGTGACGAAGATGGTGATTTCGTCCAAGACAAGTGTGAGTGTTCGTCACTTGTGATTTCGTTGACAATTATAACCAGACACAGAAGATATTTATCAAATCAAATCTTCTGACAACAAAACCTTCTTTTTCAACACATCATGCTTTCGGCCATACTTATCAACCAACCATCATCATGCTTTGTGTACACAAATTTCAAACAACAATATTATATCAATAACACTTCAATATTTCATCAAACAAAGATCAAACACAATAATATTTGAAGAACACTTTGAAGATGTGATGAACTTGATGAGTTTTCCGGTGACCGATAAATTGTCGAACACAAATTTTGCTAGAAACTTCAATAAAAACCTTAAACTAACATGTATGCATAAGATAATAACAAGGTTTTATATGAACTAATAAGCAAAACAACAAGATTTTTAAGGATTTCAAACTATTTTCCAGAAAATATATGATTTTTATACTCAGAATTCATGAAAAACACTTTAAAATCGATGAAAAATCAAGAAAAAAACTTGGTTTAAACAAGGAATCGAGCCAAACGCTCTGATACCAATTGTAGGTCCACCCGGAGGATCGAGTCAACCTCTATTCCCTGTTTTCCGACGAACCCGAGAGTGCGGAATCCAAACGGGTAAGTTAAACCAAGTTACGAACACGTAAGACACAAGATTCAACGATTAACACTCAATGTATTAATGCTATGAAATGGTTACAATGCGGTGTTTACAAATGGTCTCTGTTAACTCTCAGTGTGTGTGTGTGTGTTACAATGTGTTCGCTCTCAAATCTATTCAGACTTGTCTCTCTTTGTTTCTGTCTGTTCTGCTGTATATATAGTGAAACACCTCGACGAAATCAAGTCCCACGACGAACTCTAAGTTCGCCATCCATCATCACGACGAACACAGGGTCTTCGTCACACAGTGTCTTCGTCACACAGTGTCTTCGTCGCACAGGGGGTCTTCGTCGCATACAGGGGGTCTTCGTCGCATGTTGGGCCTGTGGCTTGGGCTTGGGCTTTGTCACAGATGGGACTTCGTCACAGATGGGTTACAAACAAAAAGACAACACATTAAACATATCAATATGCATACCGCACGCACGCAATAGCATTTACATCGTACGTAACATACCGAGTCAAGACAGGAGGATGTCTTGACTACGGCCTTCACTTCATAGCCGAGTTGAACCGAGCCGAGCCGTATCGACACAATATGTATCAACAAGTTTCACGTTCGAATTTAATCGCAACGTGTTAAAATATTTAACTATTGCATATATTTTGTTCTTAAACATATACCTCCTATAATTCACTTATTAATTATTCTATGGGACTTGAACCTGTGAAAATAAGCACACGATGATAGTACACCATTGAGGCAATTAATATATTTGAATTGTTTTTTCTAGTTATATATATTTCTCCAGCTTAGAAAATACGAAAATACTAAGGAACATTGTTACATAAAATATGCAATATTATATAACTACTATACTCCAACCATCGATATCTATGTGACTATATATAATGGTCCTTCTCCACCTCAAAGAAACCACGAACCCAAGTAGTTCTTACAGTTTTCTTCTTCATCCTATCGCTCTCTCTCTCTCTCTCTCTCTCTCTCTCTCTCTCTCATGTTGCCTGATATTTTCACATGGGTTCTGCAAGACTGGATCCGGGTGACGCTTGTTGCTCTTGTTATGCAAATCTATCTAACAATATGTTTCAAGGAATCCATATGATTTGTGTATTTTTTTTTAATTTTTTTTTTTTTGCTGTTTTATGCTATTGGTTAATATCTAATAGAAAAGAAAAAGAGAGCTTTCTTCAGTCCACCCATGGGTTGCGATAAGATATCAATTAGCTGCCGACTCATTCAGCCAAATACTAAGTCAAATTCTGGCTATATATGGTGCTTGGTAAATGATTGAATGATGCGGGAGACAAATTGAATCTTAGGTTTCCTGTACTTGGACTGAAGGGAGCTCCCTTAATTTTTAATTCTGAACTAGTATTTATTCCATGATCGACGTTTTTTTTTTTTTTTTTTACTTTTAAAGGGTACATAAAGCTATAAAATTTCATCTGGGTTAACAAGTTTGAATTTAGACTTTGCTAATATTATATAAGTTCTTTACTGTTTAACCATTTATATATCAAGTGTAATTAATCAAGATAATTCATAAACTAAATTTTACTAGTTGTTTTAATAATTTTAAGAGTTAGGGTTTGTGAACTTGATTTCATGAGGATCCCACACATGGTTTTATAGATGTATTATTGACATCTTTAACTTAATTACTTAACTAAACTTCAACTTTTATTTGGAAGGTGGGGCGGATCGGTGGAATTGGAAGCGAGAAGACAAAGGTGTTTTCTCTGTAGCATCGTTGAAGAGCATTCTGACAGAATCGTCTCAAGTTCCAAATTCTTTCTCATGGAAGTGGAATGGTTGGGTTCCAAAAAAAATTAAATACATTTATTTGGAAGGCTGTGCACAATATTATTCCAACTTTGAAGGCTCTTAGAAAAAGGAATGTGAATGTGGGTGACATTACATGCAAGTTATGCGGGGAAGCAGACGAAGACACGGACCATATCCTTACCTCTTGCGGGGTTGCTACGAGCGTTTGGCAATTTATAAGTGAATGGTGTAACATTCCAAGTATCTTTGTTTTCTCGACGAAAGATCTGGTCACGATTCATAGCCACGTGAAGGCGAGCAAGAACAAGAGAAAGGGTATACAAGCTGTGATTTTTACGGCTGCGTGGTGTATTTGGCAAGCGAGAAACGAGGCAATTTTCCGGAACAAGCCGGTAATCATAAACAAGATTAAGGAAAACATTAAATCGTTAGGTTATCTCTGGATAAAAAACCAATCTTCTTATATGAATATAGATTGGAAGGAGTGGTGTAATTTTGCTTTGTAATGGTTGTATGTTTTGTGCTCTAGCAATTTGCTAGCAGCTTTTGAGTGTATGAAAGTCGCAAACAAAAACTAAACTTCAACTTCACTTGTGTTATATAAATTTTTAACCAAGGTAATCATTAATCATCTATTCAAATTCTTGAGGAAAACCTTAGTTATGCTTCAGTACAACTGACGGTTGAAAGTTGAAGTATTTTAGGGTTTCCTTTTCTTAAATAAATGTAATATTGACATCTTTTACTTGACTATTTCACTAAAGTATATTGTTTCAACCAAGGTAATCTTGGATTCATATTCTTGAACAAAACCTTTAAAAGTTGTAAAACAACTCCCATCCATATGTTTATCCGCCATGTATGAACATAACTTGTACATTGTGCAGTATGTGTAGTACTCTTGTATCATTGGATTTTGCTCTAGTCAGGGGTTATAGCATGCAGTAGATGGGATATGACAATGCTGTGTGGTGTCTTGGTTGTTGCCCTAGTTCCCAGGCATGTGTCCTCAGTTGGATGCAATTGCCAAGATATACTCTCCAATGTGCACCACCAACCAGCTCTGACACTCAAGTTTCAATTAGCAAGCGTGGAAAATAGGTGTTCTGGCCGTTCAATAAAAAAGTAATTAAAGCCACTCTGAGTAGATTTGCTATATCAAAGCAGTGAAGTCAAGTGTCTTTGATAAATCTTTCTTCTGTTTCTTTATATTTTTAGTTGATTAAAAGGTGATTACCTATTTTATTTTAGTGGTCTGTGAACTGTGATGTAAAGTAAACTCGGTTGCACCATTTACTTCGTTTTTTTTTTGCAACAAAAGCTTGGATATGATATCATATCACTAGAAGAAAAAAAACCTTATAGAGACAATATTTTTTTAGCTTATAGAGAGGGCATGTTGTCTCTATAGGCCTTTTTAACCTATAGAGACGACATATCGTCTCTATAAATTTTGTCTCTACAGCCTCGTCCCTATAGGTTACAAAAATCGTCTCTATACGTGTCCTTGCTATAGAGTAGTTTGTAGAGACGACATGTCGTCCCTACAAGTTTGTGTAAAAAAAAATTAAAAAGGCACGAAAACCCTATAGAAATGACATGTCGTCTCTATAGGGTGATCTATAGAAAGGACATGTGTTGTCCCTATTGGTGTCGTCCCTATAGGAGTTTTTTCTTGTAGTGTATCCTAATATACTTTTAATCTTCATTATAGAAAGGACATGTGTTGTCCCTATAGGTGTCGTCCCTATAGGAGTTTTTTCTTGTAGTGTATCCTAATATACTTTTAATTTTCATTAAAATGCCAAAGTAACAAATTACAAACAAGTGGCAGTAACAAATTACAAATTAATGGTATTGTTTATCTTTTGTAACGTGTTAATTAATGCTCCCATGGATGCAAATTATGTAACTAAATAGAATTATATGGTACTAATTACAATTAACATAACTAATTAACTATAATTATTGTATAAGCTAAATTTTAAATATTGATTTTTTACTAGTCTCACAATTTAAATCAATTTTACTGTTACTTTTTTTTACCAAATTAATTTTGACATTATTCAATTATTTTGGTATTGGGTGGTGGTGGTTGGATTTATTTTGTTTTGTTGTGTTCATATTTTCTTATGGTTTTTGCTAGTGGTTTTCAAATGAACCTTATAAATATATATATATATATAGAGGGCAAGGATAAATCGAAAATCCACTCCAGTTGACTAAACCCTGAAAACCCATTAATCACCATTGATCAAACTAAATGAATGGGTGAGATTAAGTTTGGGCCATGTCTTTCTTTAGTTCCACTTTTCAATATATTTTAATACATTGATTGTACATTAAGGGCAATATGGGAAACATATTTGTTGATACATATCGTGTGGATACGGCTCGGCTCGGTTCAACTCGACTACGAAGTGAAGGTCGTAGTCAAGACATCCTCCTGTCTTGACTCGGTATGTTATCTACTTCGTAACGTTCGATGTAAATGCAAACTGCGTGTGTGCAGTTTGCATATTGATCATGTTTATGTATTGTGTATTGTTTATTTGTTTGGAGCCCAACAGGAGATAAAGTCCTACATGATGAAGTCCCTGAAGCCCAAGACCAACATGAAGACCAAAGCCCAATCTAATATGGATTTCGTCCATGTGCTTGTGGTGAAAACACTTTAGGTGAAAACCACTAAGGACGAAAACACTTAGGATGAAAACCAAATAGGACGAAATCACCAGATCCTTGATTTCGTCAAAGTGTTTTCGTGGGCTTCTGATTTCGTCGTCATGGCTTCAGTATAAATACACAGACAACAGACATAACACAGTTAGAAAAATCTGAATAGATTTGAGAGCGAACACTGTAAACACACACACACAACTGAGAGTTTATAGGTTTATCTTGTAAACATTGCTTTGTAACGGTTTCATACGAGTTAATACAATGGAGTGTTAATCGTTGAATCTTTGTGTTTGTGTTCGTCACTTGGTTTAACTTACACGTTTGGATTCCGCACTTTCGGGTTTGTCGGAAAACAGGGAATAGAGGTTACTCGATCCTCCGGGTGGACCTACAATTGGTATCAGAGCGTTTGGCTCGATTCCTTGTTAAAACCAAGTGTTTTTATTGAGATTTAAAAGGTTTTTAGTTGTTTTTCTTGGTTTTTGAGTGTTTAAAGTTCATATCTTTCTGGAAAAACATTTTTAAAATCTATGAATTTCATGTTGTTTTTGCTTCTAGTTCATATAAAACCTTGTTAAAACTCTTGCATACATTTAAGATTGAGTTTTTATTGAACTTTAATGCAAAAATTGTTGTCTGGAAAACTCAGAATATTCATAGTGTTCTTGGTGTTCTTGGTTTATTCAAAATGTTCTTGAATTATATATGTTATTGATCTGAATTGTGTTTGAATTATAAGTGTTGTTGAATATTTTATCATTGTTTGACAAATGTGTACAAGTGTCATGATGAAAGGAAGAAAATAAGGAGCTTCGATATCAGGAAAGTATGGTGGTTTGACAAAGAAGTCTTTGTTGTCAGTAAAAGATAGATAAGGTTTGGTGTGCTAAATATCTAAATTGTCTCCTGGTTCAATAGTCAACAACATCAAGTGGGCGAAATCACTTTTATCCTGGCTCCACTCCACGAAATCACTTCCAGTCAACGAAAACACCTTGGTCAAAAATATCATCCCAGCCGAAATCCCTTTCACTCACTACCAGCCGAAATCCCTTTCATCACACTCAGTCGAAATCACTTCTGTTCTGGACCTGCCGAAATCAAACATCTGGGCCGAAATCAGTTTTGGGCCCAAATCAGTCTCCTGTCGAAATCACCCTGGTCAATAACATCAGGCTGGACGAAAATAGGCCTGGCCGAAATCAGTTGCATTTGTTTTGTCTTGGACGAAATCGGTTGTGTTTGTTTTGTCTTGGGCCGAAAACACTTCTTCATCAAACATCAGCCGAAATCACTTGTGTTTGCCGAAATCACTTGTGTTTGTTTTGTCTTGGACAAAAACAGGCTTGGCCGAAATCTCTTATCCACGAAATCACTTGTGCATATCAGTTTGGTACGAAATCAGTTGTGCATACCATCTTGGTCGAAATCACATGTGCTGAAATCAAGTTCTGGACGAAATCACATACTTGTGTTATTTTTTTTAACAGTAGACTTGTAAAACATTGTTAACTGTTTAATTTGTGTGATTTGTTCAGGTATTAGTCATTAAACATCAAAAATGAGTTCGAACTGGTGGGGTAATCCGTCACGTTTATCTCCATCATGGGCCGAATCTCCCGCACCTGCTTCTAATACGGAAAGTAAGTATACAAACACGCGTTTGTCGCCATCATGGGCTGAATCTCCGGCACCCGCATCTTCGCAAGCTAATCAAACATCGACCGGTCAATGGGCGTTTGTTTCAAATCAAACTCCAAGTATTCAAAGTATACTCCTCAGCGAAAGCGAGACCGGAAGTCTGAATCGTCCACCGAAACTGATGCACCTAAACGAATATCCTGGTTGGGTTGATAGATTTCAGACGTATGTCAATGGGCAAAACACGGAACTGTGGTTACGTTTTACTACAGATTTCGACCAAACTCTTGAGGTTGCCGCTTCAACTGCCGCTACATTTGCAGATCTTTCGGAAGACCAGAAAAAAGGTATATGATTTAGAAAAGAAAGCATATGCTATTCTGACTCAGGCGATGAGCAAGGATATATATCATCAGTTTGTCAGTTTCAAGACGTCAAAGCGATTGTGGGATGCATTGAAGACAAGAGGTCTAGGAAATGAAAAGTCACGTCAATTACGACATGATTTACTCAAAAAGGAGTTTGATGGTTTCACTTGTATGGAAAATGAATCTTTGGGAGATATGACAAGTCGATTTAATCACTTGCTGACTGAATTGAGCAATTATGAGGTAGTAACAACTCCAACACAGGTTGTCACAAAGTTTGCCGATGCACTGCCACCTCACTGGAATAGTTTCTTGGAAATCCTGAAATACAATGGCACATTGGCTACGACAAACATCAACGATTTCACTCAGCTCTTGGAGAACAAAGATCAGGAAGAAATCCTAAAGGCAAAAAGGGTTCCAGTGCGACAAATTACTGATATGTATTATGGAACTCCTAGCACTTCTACAATACAAGTGCGACATAATCCTGATATGTATTATGGAACTCCTAGTACTTCTGCAAGACCTGTTTCACATGCTCCACTTCAGACGGCGTTTGTCACAAGCACAGATTTGTATGGCAATCAGATACAAGTTCCTGTAAAGCCAGCTCCAACAACAGATATGTATGGATATCCACTTCCACCTTCCTCAATACCAAAGGTAGTTGCACCAACCACAGATTTGTACGGCAATCCACTACCTGTGCAACAGCAAGCCTGTTATGGTAGCACGTTATCAGCTGGTCAGCCATCTAATATAGTACGACTGGACACATTAAGTTTCTTCAAAGTTAGCGTTGAAGTAACTAAGGATCACATGGAGATATTGAACACATTGGTGAGCGCGTATTGTGGGTTGATAGCAGGTCAGATCGGGAACATCAATCTGACTCAAGAAGATTACCAGCAGATAGATAAAGAGGAGATGGATATGATGGACATCAAATGGGCTTTCGCCAGTGTTGTAAGGCGAGCTAAAGACTTCGTGGAACGGAAGGGTCGAACCAGCTTGGAAAGCAAGAAAGACACCAAGTATGGGTTCAATAAGCAGTCTGTTAAGTGCTTTAACTGTGGCGAACGTGGTCACTTCAAGAGGGAATGCACAAAGCCAGCTCAGCATGGGAACCAGAATCCTTTCAGTGGTCAAGGAGGCAACCAACAGAATCAGAATCAACCCAGGAATGATGATCGAGCCTTGGTCCCTGCAAACAATCAAGCAGGACCATCGAACACCAATCAAGCTCTTGTGGTGCAAATAGATAAAGGTTGCGACTGGTCAATGCAATTAGGCATTGGTGATCAGGGAGGAGCAGCTTGTTTTGCTGAAGCTGCTAAGGATTTGAAGCACGCTAGTGGTGGAGAATCTTCCACCAGTGGTGGTGAATCTTCAGATGAAGAGAGTTCTGGTTATTCAAGGAGTTCAGATGAGGAAGTCTCAACCTCAGGAGAAGATTTTCCTGGTGATGTATCTAGTGGGAGAATCGATGAAGATATCGATGAAGTGTTAGGAGAAGCTGCAGCAAGGAATGATAGAAGATCTATTCTGGTGGATCAAGCTGCTTATTCTTCTTCTTCTCTTCTTTCAGCCTTTATGGCTAATGGCAGCAGTTCATCAAGCCAGGTATGTGTCGATGAACCAACTGCTGTTAATTGTGATAATTGTGCTAGCTTAAGTGTTAAATGTGCTGATTTGGATGCTAATGTGTATGGGTTGCAAAGCAAACATGATGCTTTAAATGCTGAATTGTTTGACTTGCAAAACAAACATGTTTCTTTTGATGCTAAGTGGTGTGATTTGCAAAGCAAACATGAGGCTTTGCAAAAAAAATTTGAAGTGACAAATATGCACAATCAAAAGTTGATAGTGGATCTTTCAAAATGCAAAGAGGCTAACATGTTTTATGAAAACCATGAAAAGGAATTTAAAACGATGGTTGAAACTTTAAGAAAATATAAAACCGAACTGACAAAAATGGTTTCAAGAAAACAAACTGACATAAACCTTTATATCAATCGTCTTGAAAGCATGCAAAAAGAGTTAGCCTGCACAAAGTGTGAAAGTGAGGCGATCCGGCTTAAACTAGATAGTTATTCTAACTCTAGATATGTGCTGGATCACATCATTGGCACACAAAAAGAGAAAAAGGATGTCACGTGCATTGGATATAAGAAATGTCCACCACCTGTTAGACAAAATTATGATGCACTGCCTGATGAGGAGTATAGAACTCATTATGAAGAATCTGTTCCTTTAGACATTGAGGAATTTGCAACGGGACTTGGATACAAACCGGAAGTACCATCAGATTCGGATGTGTCAGCTGATACAAGTGTGTCTTCTGCTGAACTGAATCAGGATCCTCCAGTCATTGTTGAGGATATTGATTCTTCAGATGATGAATCTAATGATACTGACTCAGCACAGTCAGATGCGGTAATCAAAGAAGAGGACATACCTCTCGAGAATCATATTCTATGTGATCCTCCCGCAAAACCTGCTACGACTGTTCTGACCGAGTCCACGTCTACTTCCGCACAAGAGTCTGAGAGTGTGAATTTGCTGTACACTCTTGTCGGTGATGATAAAATCTACTCTGACAAAGATTTTCCTATTAAGAATGTTAATCAATCTTTAATAAGTAAAATTTTTGAGGATTCAACAAGTAAGTTTTTGGGAAAGACAGGATCACACGTTGTGGTAACACAGTGTCCTCCTATCCCAAAGGCTGAAGTTAGAAAACAATGTGGCAATCAGAAATTACCAACAGTGAAAAAGCAGCAAAATCACACCAAACCTAAAAGTAACTCACCGACTCAATGGCAAAAGAAACAGACTAAGAAAAAGGACAAGAAAGTGAACTTTGTGAAATCGAAGGGAACAGATAAACTTGAAACATTTTCAAATAAATCTAACTTAGATCATGTCATTCAAGTTAATTCTTTGAAAAGAAACGAACCAAACAGTTCAAAACCTAGTACCTCGGGATCACAAAGTTCATCATCGAAAAGACAATCACATGATACTACGGGGTTTTTAGAACGTAGATCATGTTTTTCATGTGGCACATTTGGACATATCATTCGAAATTGTCCATATCTTCATAAACAAAAAGCCAAAGTTGATGATCCCCGTGACCAAATTGACCGCAAGCGATCTGTTTCATCAAAACCAGATCCCCGTCTTGTAAAAGAAAGGGAAAAGAATCAGAAAAACCAACAGGTCAAGAAAATTGAAAAGGCGATTAAAACCGATGTGGTTAACAAAACATCTGTTTCTGTCAAACCAGACAATTCAAAAACTTCAGACAATCATGAAGTTAAGATTTTAAAGAATAACACTGGTAAAACAAAACAGACCTGGAAACCAATAACGGTTATTGAATCAGGGGGAACATCACAATTTCCGCAACATCGAGAAGTTCAAGTAACTTACGTTGATGAAAATGGAAGACCCAAGACCACAAAGGCTTGGGTCCCCATCTCCAACTAATCATGTGAGTACATGTGCAGGGTGTTCCAGGGGGAACTTTCAGCAGTCATTGGATTGTTGATAGTGGGGCATCCAGGCACATGACAGGCGACATGAAGCTTCTCTACGACGTTAAATATATTAGAGGAGGTTATGTTGCTTTTGCTGGAGATAAAGGCGGATATATTACTGGAGAAGGAATGGTATCCAACGGGGTTGTAAGTTTTGACAAGATCAACTTTGTACAACAACTTGATCACAATCTTCTCAGCGTTTCACAAATCTGTGATAAACAGTTTTCAGTACACTTTGATGCAAATGGATGTTATGTGCTGAAACCCGGCTTCAAGATTCCAAAAGAATGGATTCTCTTATCTGCTCCAAGGATAAACGATTTGTATGTCCTTGATATGAGCCAAGCTATTACGACGACTGCACAAGCAACTTGTTTCATTACAAAAGCCACGGAAAAAGACTCTATCTCTTGGCACAGACGTATGGGTCACATTCACTTACGCAAAATGAATCATTTGGTGACGAATGAATTAGTGAATGGTGTTCTTCTTAAAAATTTCCATCTTCAAGACGTCTGTGTTTCATGCCAAAAAGGAAAGCAAACGAAGAAACGACATCTGACAAAGAAGATCAATACGGTGGCAGTTCCTCTTGAACGTTTGCACATGGATTTGTTTGGTCCTGTCAAGCACAAAAGCATCAGGAATGATCAATACTGCCTGGTGATAACGGATGATTATTCAAGATTTTCTTGGGTGGTGTTTATGGCTCACAAGAGTGCAACTTTCGGTATTATCAAAAACTTGATCATTCAGATTGAGAATTTGTATAAGTTGAAGGTTAGACGGATACGCAGCGACAATGGTACTGAATTTAAAAATCAAGCCATGGCGGAGTTTTGCACATCAAAAGGTATTCTTCATGAATTTAGTGCGGCTTATACTCCTCAACAGAACGGCGTCGCTGAACGTAAGAACCGTACATTGATCGAGACTGCTAGGACTATGTTGGTAGAGTCGCAGTTGCCCATTCCATTCTGGAGTGAAGCTGTGGCCTCCGCATGTTACACGATGAATCGAGTCCTTACAGTCAAAAGACACAACAAGACCTGCTTTGAGATTCTTCACAAACGGAAACCAGATTTGTCATATCTTGAACCGTTTGGAGCTCCTTGCACAATGATCGATCCTAATGGAAAGTTTGGGGCAAAAGCTATTGAAGGTCACTTTCTTGGTTATGCCACCCCTAACTTAAGAGTCTGGAATCTAGAGACTAAAAGGGTTGAAGAATGGTCTCAGGTCAGAGTACGAAGGCACACATTGCCAGTGAGATGTCCTGGTCAACCATGGATGTTTGAGTACTATGACTTTTTCAATTCGATCGATGTTGAAGCAGTTGAAGAAACTGCTGCGGCAAGGATGTTTTTCGAGAGTGACAACGCAACAGATTCACCGTTGGTTCGTCCAATTGTTGTCAATCAAGAGCCATCTTCAGTGAACAATAATGCTCTCGACAATGAGGATTTTCATGATGCAACCGAACTGAACGAATCTTCAGAGGATGAAGAATTTCTAGATGCAGATCAAGAAGCTCCTACATCAGCTGTTCATGGTACTTCAGAGGCTACACCTCCAGTGGACGCCCCTATAACAGCTGAATCTACTGCATCATCCTCTTCGTCAGTTCCGGGTATTGAATTAGTTGTTGATCTCAATTTCAACAATCTGGGTACAAACATTCCAGTTCCAGAAAACCCTGAAACAAGAATTCACAATACCCATCCTCAACAAAACATCATCGGTAATGTACAAAGTGGCATACAAACAAGAAACATGTTGCTCAACTACAACAACGCAGGCTTGTATGCGGCGATTCGAGAATCTGGTCAACAAAACGATTGGTCTTTCGCGTGTTATGTCTCACAGGAAGAGCCAAGAACTTGGAAAGACGCTTTGAAAGATAACTCTTGGGTTGAAGCTATGCAGGAAGAACTGCAACAATTCCAGAAACTTGGTGTCTGGAAGCTCGTGGAGAAACCTACTGGTTATAAGAAGATTGATACCCGTTGGGTGTATAAGTGCAAAAAGGACGACCGTGGTATCGTTATTCGAAACAAAGCAAGATTGGTCGTTCAAGGTTTTCGTCAGATTGAAGGTATAGACTACAACGAAGTATATGCACCTGTTGCACGTCTGGAAGCAATTCGGATCTTTCTGGCTTATGCCTCATTCAAAGGATTCAAGGTTTACCAGATGGACGTCAAAACTACATTCTTACATGGTCTAGTGGATTAAGAGGTGTATGTTGAACAGCCTCCAGGTTTTGAAGATCCTATCCATCCCGATCGGGTTTGGTTGCTGAACAAAGCTCTCTATGGTCTACATCAAGCACCGCGAGCTTGGTATGCAACCTTATCAAATTATCTGTTGGAGAATGGATTTCGCAGAGGTCTTATCGATTGCACTCTCTTCATAAAGAACAAGATGGAGATCTTCTACTGGTTCAGGTATATGTGGATGATATTATATTTGGTTCTACTAACAATGTTATGTGTAGGAATTTCGAGCGTGTAATGCAGGATAAATTCGAGATGAGCGCTCTGGGGGAGATGACTTTCTTTTTAGGCTTGCAAGTGCAACAAACGAGGTCTGGGATTTTCATCCATCAGACTAAGTATGTCCAAGACATCTTGAGCCGATTCCAGATGTCCGACACATTGCCCATTGGTAACCCAATGCAGCAAAATCACGGAATCAATCCAGATTTGAAGGGTGAAGTTGTTAGCTCTTCATACTACCGCGCGATGATTGGATCCCTTATGTACCTCACAACATCAAGACCAGATATAATGTATCCAACATGCCTGCTAGCCAGATATCAAGTGAACCCGAAGGCCTCACATCTTACAGCTGTAAAAAGGATTTTTCGTTATTTGAAGGGTTGCCCAGACACCGGTCTATGGTACCCTAAGGATGATAACTTTGAATTAGTCGCTTCTTGCACAACGGCTGGATGATAACTCGCCTCGTAACGTGGCAGTGCAAGAAGCAGACTTGTGTCGCTACATCAACTTGTGAAGCTGAATACATTGCTGCCTCAAGTTGTTGCTCCCAAGTCCTGTGGATACAACAGCAAATGCGCGATTACGGTTTTGAATTCCTAACTACTCCTATTTATGTCGATAATTCTGCTGCCTTATCTATCACTAAAAATCCTGTGCAGCATTCAAAGACTAAGCACATAGAAATTAAATATCACTTCATACGTGATTGCTTTGATAAAAGGCTAATCGATGTTGCTTACGTCCACATTGATGACCAACGTGCCGACCTTTTTACCAAAGCATTTGATAAATCAAGATTTGACTTTTTATTAGTGGTAAACGGCATTAAGGTCAAGCAAGAGTAATCCGCATCGGAAAATCATTTTTGTAAATATCTTTGTGTTTTTAAATTATTGTAAGTTTATTGATTTTAGAGGGAGTAATTCAAAATTTTGAAAATTCAAAAATATCGAAAAATTTCAAAACCCCAAAACAATAAAAAAACAAAAATGAGTTTCCTGGCGAGCAAAAGAGAAAATGATAGTACATCAGTGGTCTGTTGAAACCTCTTTTAAACTGATATGCAAAATGAAAAATGTTAAGCAGCTCTATATAAGATGTATCGATAGGCTCACAATCATCTTAAAGTGTGCAGGGTGATATAAACCTAAATCGACTGAAGACCAGGTGAGAACCACTCATTGGCATATGGTCTTAGTACCGAAATTTCGTTTGAGAGATTGCCGAGGTTCTGAGATATGTGGTCTTTATGCTGTTTATCATCTGGGTATCATGGTTGTTTCTTTTACCGAAACAAAACGGAGACGAAGTCTAGATCTTCCATGATATCATACACACGTGTACATACTGCATACGACCTCAATAAGTGATCAACAATCACATGTCCACAAAACAAGTGATAATATATCACATTCATCCGGGAGTCAAGTTCGTCTCTTTGCTGTACGAAAGTACTGACCTGTTCACGGACTTGCTCCTGTGCCCTCATGCATCTGAAAATCAAGTTCCTCATCAATAAGTGATTCTATCACATAGGGCTTGTTTTCAAGCAAAATAAGTGAGTTACTCACATCTTTTTATACGGCAAAACAGATGATAAATGGTATACTCACCAGTAAGATGAACTCTCGTGCATACCTTGATACGGGAATGTGTCGTGATTTGGATGAACACCGGTCGGTAAGTATAAATCATACCTTAATGTATCCCCTCGCCATGATTACATATGATAAGTTGAGCTTATGTGGATAACAATACCGATAATCGTTATAGGATGTTTATCTAAATATTAACAAAAAGAACAACAAGAGCGTTTTGGCATGACTGTACACTGATATGATTCTCTTACCCTCGAAACTCGCAAAAAGAATGTTTGTATATATTTACTTTTATTAGTTTCTGCAACTCTGTATATATTTATTTACTGCATTCAGTCTTTAAGTTTGAAATATTCAAAATACCAAAAAGATTTTAGGTGTGTTTTAATATAAACTTTATAAAAGTCAAAAAGATTTTATTTCTGCTTTAGTTTTGATTAACCGATGTTGGAACTCAAGTCTTCATTACCTGAAACCTGATGAAAACCAAAACGACTGAATCTTCATAAACGGTCAGAGTTTGCAAGTTTTGAAAGTTAATAATCAAAATTGAAAAATCTGTTAACTTTTCAAACTAACTGTCGGACGGTAGTTGAAAACATGGTCACATGTGTGTTATTTGTTTAATGTTACCTATATTCCAAGCAGTTGTTTTCATTACGCGTTTAGATTTCTTGCATGTGCAGATGCTAAAGGAGATGAGAACATGCTCGATGACAAGCTGCGGAATGAAGACACGACGTGAAGGCACTCAAATGATAAAGATGATCGAGTTGCCGCTGATCAATCACCAACACCACAAGGATCTCAAGCATTGAAGTCAAAAGATTCCCAAGCATAATCAAAGGGGGAGTTTGTTAACACACTACCTAAATGAAAATGGGAGTTTGTTGATACACTTTCTACTTACGACGCGTGAAGACTTTGAAGATCCTACGACAAGAATGAATGAACCATCAAGAGATGGAGAACGAGATTACGAACCTCGCGAGCAGCATCCAAGGGGGAGTTTGTTGATACATATTGTGTGGATACGGCTCGGCTCGGTTCAACTCGACTACGAAGTGAAGGCCGTAGTCAAGACATCCTCCTGTCTTGACTCGGTATGTTATCTACTTCGTAACGTTCGATGTAAATGCAAACTGCGTGTGTGCAGTTTGCATATTGATCATGTTTATGTATTGTGTATTGTTTATTTGTTTGGAGCCCAACAGGAGATAAAGTCCTACATGATGAAGTCCCTGAAGCCAAAGCCCAACATGAAGACCAAAGCCCAATCTAATATGGATTTCGTCCATGTGCTTGTGGTGAAAACACTTTAGGTGAAAACCACTAAGGACGAAAACACTTAGGATGAAAACCAAATAGGATGAAATCACATGATTTCGTCCAGATCCTTGATTTCGTCAAAGTGTTTTCGTGGGCTTCTGATTTCGTCGTCATGGCTTCAGTATAAATACACAGACAACAGACATAACACAGTTAGAAAAATCTGAATAGATTTGAGAGCGAACACTGTAAGCACACACACACAACTGAGAGTTTATAGGTTTATCTTGTAAACATTGCTTTGTAACGGTTTCATACGAGTTAATACAATGGAGTGTTAATCGTTGAATCTTTGTGTTTGTGTTCGTCACTTGGTTTAACTTACCCGTTTGGATTCCATACTTTCGGGTTTGTCGGAAAACAGGGAATAGAGGTTACTCGATCCTCCAGGTGGACCTACAATATTTTCATCTCTTACAAGAAAGACAAAAGCCTGCATATGCACAGAACTCTCAAATCGGCACCATTTAGTCTTCATCATTTCAAAACATCAAAACAAGTTATCTCTCTTCAAAAAAATCTTCATCAAACACTCTTCATCTATACCCAAATCACCGAAGATGTTCAACTATACCCACAATCACCGGCCAAAAAAAGCTTAAGATCTTCAAAATCGCCGTAGAATATCAACGATCGCCGGATATATTCAACAATCACCGGAGAATTTCAACGGTCAACGCCGGAAATAATCACGCTAAAAAAGAGGGGATTTCAGTTTATATTAATACATCACCGGAGAATTTGTACGGCAATCTGTTCCTGGTATTTGCTCTTCACCCTCATCTGAATAGTTTTATTTAGTAGCAAAAGTTGTAGATAGCATCGGTCCTATACAAAAGAAGAAAGGTGAATGGGGTTATTTAAATAGAGTGAAAACAAGGAGTATGCATAGTAATTATATGTTTCCCTAAAATGTTCAGTTTATATTAAACTGATTATCTAAAACCGATGTTTGGCAATAATCTGATAAACAAAAAACACTAGAATAAAAACTGATGCTTTGTTTCAACGGTCACCGCCGGAAAACCCATTATCAACTTTGTTTAGGGAGTTTTAAAATAGAGATTATAGGGTTTTTTAAGACTTTTCAAAATGCTCGATTCCTTTATACCCATTTGGGTTTTCTTAAGACTTTTCAAAAACATAAACAGGTTAGATAATATACAAGCAGCTCTGTATTTTTTTTTTGTTTGAAAAGGTATGGTTAAGTCTTGGAGAAAATGATCTTTGAGGAAGATAAGAGGTGTATATATTAAATTTACATTTTTACCCCCTAAAAATGATTATCACGAAAGATGAAAAGAGGTAACTTTTGTCTTTATATGGTATAGATTTTTAATATATGTGTCATTTTATAAATTTTATTACATAACAATTTATATAAATTCATGATCTATTATACTAGATAGAAATTTTATTATAAATTAAGTATTTTTAACAGCTATTACACATTTTTGTATTATAAATTAAGTATTTTTAAAACAACTATTATAAAACTTGTATTCACTATCGTGTAATATATCTTTTGGTCTAGAGAATATATGTTTATTTTTAACAACTATTGTTAAAGTTGAATAACAGATGTTTTTAGGATTTAAAGGTGTTAACTATATTCTTATAAAAACAATACTTTTACCCCAAAAAAACTTTCCAACTAAGAAAACTTTATATTTTAAACAAATTTAATCAGAAAGGTTGTAGGTTGGTTTTGTTTTGTTTATACAAATAATTATGATGAACAAATGTCTTTTGGTTTTGTTTTTAGGGGTTTAGGTTTTTAATAATGTTACATGGTTGGTTACATTTGTGTTCTATTGGAAAAAAATGTTACTTTTTTATGTCGCATATTTCAACAAAGTGTACAATAAAGAAATTACATTTAAAGGGGAAAATGTAAAAAAAAGGGTTACATGTTGGTTTTAAAACAAAACAAAAGTTACATTTTTTGTTCTTTGGTTTTTTAGTTGAATTCATTTTTACATAAAAAAGTTGCATTCATATTTGATTCGTATAAAAAAAATGTACATGTGTGTTGCATTTTGAGATAATCCAAAAATAATGTATATTGTACATGAATACTTTACATTGTTGGATCCCTGGAAAAAAGTGTAACTTGTTATTAATCTTTGTGCTTGTAGATAGTGAAGATAAGCAACAAAACAGATAAAAATGACCACATGTGTTTATACATTCAAACATTTTTTTTTTGCTTGGGTGTTCCTCATCTTCAAAAACGTTTCGTATTGCGAGGAATATTGATGTTTTTTATAATTGAAATGCAGGGGGGAAAGGCATCTACCACCAAATTGGAAAAAAAAGTGTTAAAGGGAAACAAATAAGTATTTAATCTCAAATTATTATTATATTAATTTGTATAGTTTGTGTTTACGGATTTCTTTGTAACATTGTGGAAATGTTTTGTTTTATGTATGGTGCTATGGGGCTGGTGCTATGATTGAAGCCTAATTAAGTAATGTTGATATGACTCGGTTTGTGTAACATATGAAAAAAAATGATCTTTGTGGATATAAATTAAAAAAAGTTAGATAAATGGATGTTATAATTAATATATAGTCTTTTAAAAGGCTTTGTGTAAAAGTTTACACATTTTTACATTAAAAAGTCAACCTACAAAGAGGTAAAAAAACTAATACCTAAATCTATAAATTCTATGGTATGGAATGTGATATTTTCTTGGAGATTTATGTATTTCTACTTCTTCATTGTAAATAACTAAGATATGTAACATGGGGCCCTTGTAACATATTTGTTAATAATTTATGTTTTTTTATTTATGGTTTTGATTGTTACTGTATAATTTAGTAAGAACTAAATTGCACTCATTAGTTTTATGTAAACAAATATTATATAAGTTGTGTGTACTTGAACAAAGGTAAAATGTACAACACTTTTTAATCTAAAAAGTCAACCTACCTATAGAGCTAAAAAGTAAAAACATGCACCCCCCTTGGAAACATGTGACCTGCAAAAAATCCATCAAATCCATTCTCTTTCTTCATTTTCTCTCTCATTTTTCATCATTTTGTATATTAAAAATACTTTTATTTGGTCGTGTAACATTGACTATATGTTACATCTTTTTAGGTATTAAAAAAAATGTAACAGTCTCTTTCTTGCAACTCTATAAAAAAAACGTAAACATGAAAACATGTAAATGTTACATAAACATGAAAATGTAACATAGAAATGTTATACACAAAAATGTAACATGTAATACGTTACATAAATATGAAAACATACCATGTGTAACAATAACAAAAACGACTTTATGTAACACATTGTTTCTATAAACATCTGTAACAAATAACACTTTGTTTCTATAACATGATAAGTAGATGTGTAACAACAACAAAACCCACTTTTTACATGATCAAAAAATGTAACATGCACCTTCACCACCATCTCCAACCACCTACAAAAACTCTTTTCTACTTCACTATGGCGGCGACATATGTATTGGTGTAATGAAACTAGTATAACATGTGGGTTTTGTATTATGTACTCATGTTAAACGTTTTGTTTTTTGTTACCTTAATGAACATGTATCATACTATAAAATTGTTATAACGTATTAAGAAGTCCTAGTAAGTAAAAAAAGTAGCTTGTTAAAATCGTACAAAATAAATACCTTGACATTGCATAGTTATATAATGTACCACTTCTATGTACATGGTGTGAGGATTTTGTGTAACATGAGAAAAAGATATAATTTTGTATGATGTAACCACATAGAAAAAGTAGACAGTAACATAAACTATCTTTTCCCAAATAAAAAGTGACTACATGATTATATCCAATATTTTTTTAATTGCAAAACTATTAAGAGTAAGTCTCTTGAATAAAACAAGAAAAAAAAAAAACAATCTAGCAAGTAAAAAGATAAAACTACGTACAAGCATGAGGGATTGTATGCATTTAACTATAGGGTGGTTTTAACTAGGGTTGATATAGGACAAATGTTGTCAGGAAAAGAAATATTAAATAAGAAAGTCGGCATCTAAAAGTGTGTAGTAAAGATATGTGAGATGAGAGATATGAATATTTAAATAGAAGAAGATATTAGAAAGATGTGATAGATACACAAGTACAAATGCATTTAATGAAAAGCAAGACAAGAAGAAGCAATGTTGAAAAGTCTGCGTGTGCAGACTTACACATGAAAAGGATTACAAAAAACTCAAAAGGTAAAGAAAGAAAATGACGGTTATGCCCTTGCCTCCTCTCAATCTAAATTTAAACGTGGATCAATCCTAGCTACATGTGTGAGTTTTCAGGGTTTAGTCAACTGGAGTGGGTTTTCTCCTTATAATTAGCCTATATATATATATATGGTCTGGATTTAGAGAAAACGGTAGGAAGTGTGAGAACGGTGAGAACGCTTAACATTCGTCCGATCAAAACAATCTATGAACTAGATTGACGTGGTGGCGTTTTCGTAAATAACATCAATTTTATTACTTGGACGCGCTTCATTAAGGGTAAAAGGGTCTTTTGACTACTCCACACAAAACGTCATCTCAAGAAATAAAACACCAAAAACAAAAATCACAGACCATTCTAACTAAAACGCCATTAAATATAAAACGCCAAACTTAATTATAGTAAAATCCCGTCTACAAAAACCGCCAAAAAAAATCCTATATATATACAACATCTCAGACCTTCAATTAAAAACACACACATAAACCCAAACGCCAAATTTTATATAACCCATTCTCCTTAGAAACGCCAAAAAAACCAAACATCAAATATCTTTCTACCCCAAAACGTTTTTTTTGAAATTCAGTTTGACTGTTGGTAGAGATTTCGCTCAATGAAATAGACAAAATCCTTATGTGAAGATATTGTCCATTTCATTGAGTAAAATATTATTGACTTATCCTAAACTTCCATCCAAATTTATAACGCCAAAACATACAAAAAAATTATTGAGGTTTGTTGTCAATAAAGTTTAGTTGTATGGGGTGGACAACATTTTCAGTTATCTTTCTTAACCGAGGATTAACAATGTTGTCCATCTCATACAGCAAAACATTATTGATTTTAGCATGATTAAAATTTGAGGTTTAAGGTGATCTTATTTCGTGGCGTTCTTTTTATCGGTAAAACGCTAAAAAAGTTAAAAAATCAAACATCTTTGATTGTAAAAACTCAAGATTGTTGGCTGAAAGGGTCTAAACTCAATAACATTTTGCTGCATGAGATGAACAATTCTTCAAGAAAAAGATGTTGATGTCAAACTGTGTGCTTCCAAACAGCGACACATAAAACTACTTGAAAAACAAAAAAACAAAATGAATCATACGAAAGTCGAACAAGCCAGTTAACATGATTCAAAAAAGAAGAAAGAGACTGGTGACAGTAAAGATTTGGAAGATCAATTGTTTATGTATTCTTTTTTTATTTTCCTTTTCAGTTGATTGTTATATAATAAAAACGCAATATATAATAAAAACGACAAAACAACCAAAATGTTTGTTTAAACGATATCATCCCGTTAAACGCCACCAAAAACTCCCAAACTATAATAAAATTACTTTGAAAAATTATTATAAAAAACACAAAAATAAAAAATAATAATAAAAAAAAGCAAACTTGAAAATGTAACTAGAAACAGTAAATACAAAATCGGTAATACTAAAGAATCTAAAACGCCCAACTTGAAAGAATGGATGCGTTACAGACTTCAGAGATAAACCTTATCAAAAACATTAATTACAAAACAGTAACTGAAAAGACGAATACTTTATTATAATAATGCACCGCCTAATTTAGGCGCCAAAAAGACATCCTATAAAATGATACGTCTCAGCAACTTCTATTTGATCAAACCAAAAAAACAAACGCCAATACTACTAAATAACACCCTCTGTAAAACGCCAACAAATAAACTGAATGAATTGTTATCAAAGGGGAGTAACTCAGAAAGATTTTGCTGGATGAGATGGACAAAATTTCAAGAAAAAAATACTGATGCCAGTCATATGGCATTTTGTATTTTTTTTTCTTGAGAAGAGATCAATGACACTGAATAGTGGTTCACTATAAAGATGAAGATCCAGATAAAGAAAAAGCGAAAAACCCACTCACACGCCATAGATCTATGTCCCCAAACATCCACACAAAAAACCAGTTCAACAGACGAGCAGGCAAAAAAAAAAAAATCAAACCGATGAGTTTTTTAAGTTTTACATAAAACGCCATATATTTGGTGACAGTTCTTGTACTATTAAAAAAGAGAGAGACTGATGACAGTGAAGATTGGGAAAAGAGATCCGATTATGATTTTTAATTTATTTACTTCCCTTGTATTTTTTTTCCTGTGGTTGAAATATAATTTAACAATAGTAAAACGACAACATACCATAAACGCCAAAATGTTTATAAAAAATAATAGAACAATAGGCCATCTTGTTTAAAACCCCTTGGAAAACGCCATTCAAATAGATTTCCTGCCCCCTGGGTTCCAATGGCATACGATGTAAATAAACGCCATAAAAGCCATAAACGACAAAATGTTGATACAATGAAACTATTAAAACGCCATTAATTATTGAATTTGGTTAACACCAAAAATCTAAAAAAAAAAATTAAAACAACATTGGGAAAAAACGTAATTGGAAAAGCAGAAGATGAAAGGACAAAAAAGCCCCTCCGCCCTTTTCTAAGCGGCGTGACACGTGTTAGGCCAGGAAGCGTTCTCACCGTTCTCACACTTTTGAGCGTTTTCTCTCGATCCCGTTTATATATATATATATATATATATATATATATATTACCATACTATAAATTACCATCATGTTGGTGCTTTAATGATTTATACTCCAAGCTTAGGGAGTTTGCCAAAAAAAATTGTGAGTTTTCACTTTCAATCCTAATGTATTCATTTTTTATATTTTAACATCTTTTTTTTTTTTGTTAATTTTAACATAAATTTTTCTATCTTTTGCAATTTAATCCCAGCACATTTTTATTTTCAACTTTGATCTCCGTATTTTTCATCTTTTACAAATTCTTCGTTATATGTTTCGTTTTATTTTTGCGAGTGAACACACCGCAATATGCGTGTGGGTTTCAACATTTTTTCGTCTATTTTTTTCATGTTTAATAGGACTGTCACAACGCGTCTATTTTTCCCTGTTTAACAGGTTCGTTGCAACGCGCGTGGTCTTAGATCGACTTAGTAATTTTTTTTCTATTTTTATGTTTCAGTCTAATTTTTTCGCATTATCATGCCACAACGGGCATGCGTGATTCAACGATTTTATAGATGCTTTTCGTTTGATGTTATTTTTTCCTTTTTGTTTATTTTTTACGAGCTTTTTTGGTGTTGTTGATCGCTGGTAGTTGTGTAGCATTAGTGCTACTTGGCACGGTTTATGCCCCGCCGCAACGTTATCATTTATAAGCTAAACATGATGATAACATGTTGCGACCGGTTTAACTTTAAGTTTACCCACTATGACAACTCTATAAAATAATCCGCACTAGTCATAATCTGGTCAAAACATTTTTACTCTCGTCTAATTCGGTCGGGTTGGAGTGGGTTATATATGTCATGCCACAATAGTAATCTTGATATTAAAAAAATATTTAATCTTTCTATTTTTCTGAAAACATAGTTTTATTATGTTTAAGTGGCTTAATCTCGTCTAAAGTGTATTGTTTAGATTTAAATTACATGATTTGATTTTTAGCGTCATATGTTGAAGTCATAATTTCCTAAAATTTGGTTAATAGAAGGTTTTCAGATAAAAATCCTATAGCCTTTTCATTTGAAACATTGGCACAGATCTAAGCTACGACTCTATGAAAGAGATCGAAAGCAACAAGATGATTTTGATTCTTGTTTTTTAACAGTTTTGGGAATGGAAGGCAAGAAATAATATATTTTGTTAAAGAAAGTCCTTCGCATAAATTGTTTTGAATGGGTAAATCAATCATTTGTCCTTGGGGATCCGACATTAATGGGCCTCTCGGTAGAATCGATGTCTGCATCTTTAGAATCGATAACTGCATCTTTGATGCAGTGCTAGCACTATAAGAAATCGGACCTTTAACGAAGACCAAAAAAGGCCTTTCGCGACGAAATTTCATCTTTGTATCCCATTGCGACCAAAATTAGTCGCAACAATTGATCCGTCATAACTGGCTGCTAGTTATTCTTAATTTTCTAGTGATAGTGAGATGCTAGATAATAAAAAAACATGATTTCCCTTTTATTCGTATCGTTATTATTCTCTGTCAACCAAACATTTTCATTCATTGGTTTCGCATTCTAATTGTTTTAGCTAGTAGGCTCAAGCAACAAATAATATAGTTGAGATTTAATTTATATGAAGTTAACGGTTCTAATGAATTATTGTGCTTTATATAAGCAGACATGTTTTAACCATAACTGACATTACAACAATTCAAACCAATACAATCACAATTTTTATTTTTATTTTGGTATCCGAGTCAGGAGAGATCAGCAAAACAAAGTCGCCTGAACCATAGGTTGGCTGGCCGGCCACCACAATCGCCGCCTTACCCAAAACCTTAGTTTTGTTCCTGATAAATATGATGAATATCTAGTTATGTTTTGTAGGACTTCAAGTATCTTGGATAAGATAAAGGATGAAAGATTGACAGGGTCAGACATATAATACAAGCAAATAGGGCCTTCACTTAAAAGCAAATTAATATGCTAAACTATTGTTTTAGGTTTGTTTGATTTCTTATACAAGCAAACTACTCTGTGTTATAGTTGTGTTAAATTTTTTGCTTGATTCCAAACACAAATAAAGGAGTATCGTTTATAATAATCAAAGAAAGAAAAAGGGCCTCAAATTTCATTTCGCCTTGGGTCTCCAAATAAGTTGGAACGACCTTGGAGGTTGAGATAGGTTGGGAATGTGAAGAGAACGTAGACGTTAGAGCTGGTTAGAGTGATGGAAACCCTAATGGTGAAGGGGAGGAGGGGTAGAGATATGCTCAAGTTGACTTGAGATGAGAGGATTAGACAGGTTTTGCGAGAGTTATAGTACTTCTCTAAGGACATTCCTAAGATAAGAGTTCGTGGAGATGTAAGTTTAAGACTCAAGACTTTCTAGGGTTGATACATATGTAGACTGACTTTGTTAATGGTTCTTTTATGTTTTATGTCTATGTGTATCAAAGTGTATTTATTTATTATTTTTTTTTGCAATTTGTTGTTATATATTATCAACTCGGTTTTTCTTCTCTCTCTCTCTCTTTTTTTTACAATTGTTGTAACAAGATTTTCTGCTAATTTTTCTCAATTTTTCATGTTTGACATATTAGTGTAGGTAGTAGTATTTCATTTGTAGTCAGTTTCTCAACATTATGTAAGTTTAGGATTTAGCTTACCAAAGTTATATGTTTATCTGCGTGCTTCTCATATGTTACCTTTAGTTGTGCATACGTTACGTAGTTCACAACCAATTGATGTAAAGTTTAATTCAAAGTTTTTTATACCCTTTTATGTTTTTCTTTGTAGCCATTTGGTCAACATTTATTGATGGCCAGGTGTTTCGGGATTAAAGTTATAGGATTATGCATTCTGCTCATATGTTACATGTAGTTGTAGATAGGGGCTGTTTGGTAGCATCTTAATAACCATTCAGATGCTGCCTCTTAATGGTTTAAAACCTCTGAATGAATAAGAGGTAACCTCAAGTCTGAATGGTTAAGAGGTAACCTCTGAATGGTAAATCATCACATGTCACATTCTTCTACCTTCTTATTGGTAAAATTCTTAATGGTTCCATTAAGATGTAGCCTCTTAATGACCATTCAGAGGCTATCAAACAGCCCCATACATTACATAGTTTTAAACAATATCTTGATGTACAGTTCATTTCTGTTATTTTTCACACCCTTTTTTCAGTAGCCATGCAAAATGATGAGTTTAATGCTTATGCGTTTACATTTTTTCACCTTTATGGAGTTCTTCGCAACCCTTAATCTGTTTTGAGGCATCAAATTATAGACTCAATAACACATTGCTTGGATAAGTTAAGTAGTCACCTGAAAAACCCAAACAACTTTCAACCTAATTTCGATGAATACTACCTTGAAATACGTGATAGTGCACCTCTTGAACTTTTGTTTTATAGGTTTTTATTTTGTGTGTGCTTTTAAGAATTTTAGTTTATTTTCTAATAGGTTTTTATTTTGTATGTGCTTTTAAGAATTTTAGTTTATTTTCTAAGCAATTTACATGATATGCAGTACTATCATTTTAAGTAAAATCCTAATTATATTGTCCTTACATTCAAATCTCACCGAGTTATATAATGAATATGCCTTCATATTCAAAATCATAGTCATATCCCAATTCCAAAATATTGGTTGGTATTGATCAGCTACAAGGTGTTAGTTGTTGACAATGGAAACCAAAAACATTTCAATTGAATATACCAGTCTTGATACAACTCCAATTGAAGAGACTGATCCTAAAGAATATATTGTTGGTCAGGGAGAAAAAAAAACAGTCTGGAGCCGATGAAACTATACTAACCTAAAACCAACCCGATAAAACTCGTACACCAACCTAAATTGGTTTGGTTATCGAATAATATTTTTAGTTTTGAAAATCTGAACAACCCGACTCAAAAACCCAAAACCTAAGAAAACAACCCGAAGAATACCCCTAGTGAGGGATGCTGATGGTGAATATATTAATTGTGAAGTTTAGTTCCCTTCACATGATTGCATACACGAGTTTTTTTACACGTCTCCTTTTCTCAAGGGTTTCCATGAAACGAATACCATAAGCCAATATATAAAGTTAAAGGTTATTTTCCTTTGAGTTGTTTTGATGCGAAGATTTGCATCTTGGTGAGGCATAATCGAAGGATAGCAGGTTGGGTTGTCCGCTAGCAACCTATTTTCTAGTGTGTTCTAGTGAACTCATCTGAGCTGGAATTAGAGGTCAGCTGTTGGTTTGAATGTATTTCCTTGAACAGTGCCAAACTAACTAAATGACAACCCTATTAGTTTTTTTTGATGATGTGGCAGACCACATTGGCGAAAACTTAAAAGTTTTTTTCACATAAAGATACCACGTCATTAAAAGTTAACGTTTGTTGCCACATAAGCATGCCATGTCACCAAAATGTAAAGTTTTTTTCGCCATATAAGTGTTGATACATATTGTGTGGATACGGCTCGGCTCAGTTCGACTCGGCTACGAAGTGAAGGTCGTAGTCAAGACATCCTCCTGTCTTGACTCGGTATGCTAATTACTTTGTATCGAACGTTGTAAATGCAACTGCGTATGTGCAGTTTGCATATTAGATTATGTTTAGGTGTTGTTTAGGTGCTGTCTGTTCATTGTTGGCCCAACATGTCGAAGCACAAGTGGAAGCCCAACATGAGGAAGTTTAGGCCCAATCACATATGACGAAATCAGACAGGTGACGAAAGCACATGTGATTTCGTCGAAGACAGCATGTGGCGAAGACAATATGGGACGATATCATTTGATTTCGTCAAACACATGGATTTCGTCATTCTGTTTTCGTCGGCAATCAGTTTTCGTTGATGGTTCTAGTATATAAACACAATAGAACAGACAGATACACCAAGAGCACAGAGAAAGAAGTCTGAATAGATTTCGGAGCGAACACACTGTAAACACATACACACTGAGAGTTTATGAGAGCATCTTGTAAACATTGCTTTGTAACCGTTTCATAGCATTATGACATTGAGTGTTAATCGGTGAATCTTGTGTTTTACGTGTTCGTAACTTGGTTTAACTTACCCATTTGGATTCCGCACTCACGGGTTCGTCGGAAAACAGGAATAGAGGTTGACTCGATCCTCCGGGTGGACCTACAATTGGTATCAGAGCCTTGGCTCGATTCCTTGTCAAAACCAAGTTTGTGTTCTTGATTTTTCTTAGTTTTTAATGAGTTTTTCTTGAGTTTTGATCTTTAAAGTTCATACATTTTCTGGAAAAACGTTGTTAAAATCTTGAAAATCTTGGTATTTTTGCTTCTAGTTCATATAAAACCTTGTTAAAACTCTTGAATACATGTTAGTATTGGGTTTTTATTGAACTTTATTGCAAAATTGTTGGTGTTCGGAAATTTTTAGGTGACCGGAATCTTCATCCAGTTCATCACATCTTCAAACTGTTCTTGAATATTATCTATGTTTGATCTGATTTGTGATTGAATTATTGTTGTTGTTAAATATAAAATTGTTGTTTGAAAAAGGTGTACAAGTCATGATGTGTGTTGAAAAAGAAGTCTGATAAGTAAGGTGAAGTTTGAAAAGGAAGGTTTGTGTCAGTGGATAAGGTTTTAATAGATAAAGATAAGGTTTTGATAAATATCTTATTTGTCTGGTATAAATAGTCAACGAAATCACCCACTAATTTCGTCACTTGCTGGACGAAATCACTTGATGGACGAAATCACAATACATTAGTGACGAAATCACCCCCATTTTCGTCAACATTACCAGCGAAGAAAGCCACCATTTTCGTCAACAGCTTTCAGCGACGAAATCAACAGCTTTCAGCGACGAAATCAATAGCTTTCAGCGACAAAATCACCCTGATTTAATCACATTTGATCTTGACTATTTGTGATATTATTATTAACAGAAGCTTTTTAAATCATACTTAACCATTTGATTTCAAGTTTTTAAGCAGGTACAATTGTTCTAATATCAAATATGAGTTCTAATCCATTAAATTGGAGCATTAGCACGGTCCCTGATATGTCATGGGTTAAGTCTTTGATGCCACAAGAAAGAATTTCGGCTAGTCAAAGGGCGTGCGTGGCAAATCAAAATCAAAGTATCCAAAACCTGCTCATAAGCGAAAATGAAACGGGTAACAATAACCGTCCGCCAAAACTCAACCACATGAACGACTATTGTAACAACCCTCGGTAAAATCAACACCCTCATAAAATTCCGACTCTCTAAATATACTATAAAATATCTCAATATGTTTTATATTATACCCCGTATGTGAAAACCGAACCCTAGTTATGTTATATATAAAATAAAATTTAAAAATCTGAAAAGTTAAGTTGAGGCGGGCCGCTTCAACTTAAGCTTACATTAAAGCGGGCCGCGCGGGCTCGTGATACGCGGATGCATCCGGTACTGACACGTGTCGTAATCGTGTCAAGCCTAGTGATGACCGGACTAAGCTACTGTGTTGACTTATGTTGACGCGGGCCGCGTACATGTTCCCTGTATCTAAAGCGGGCCGCGTGGAAACTCAATTTCACAAGTATAAATAGCAGGCATCAGTTTTCAGTTTCCGTCGCTCATTTCTTATTCTCAATCTCGAAATCTGAAAGCATAGACATAATATTTTGGGTATTATACCCTAAATTAGCGAGGTTCTGCTCCGTTGTAAGTATTATAACCCCAGTTTCGTAATAGTTACGCTGCCCGATTGATTTAGGGTTCCGTAACAACTGTCGTGGTTCTGCCCGACGTAGTTGTTGGAATGCCGTCTCGGGGAGGGTATTATTAATAATTTCAAAGGGTTATGGTACTAATCAATGTACATTTGTATAAATTATAGATTATAGCCAGGAAACCCTTACGAAAAGCCTAAGACAGCAATGTGAGTTATCCTCATTTTGTAAATGTTTTTGGTAATATTTTACCAAACCTTAAATGTTTTACTATGAAATTTAGCAGTGATTGAGTCTTTGTAATTCTTCAATTACTGCCGGTATGTTGGGGTTTTGTATACAAAATTTTGTACTACTTGCGAGTAGTAATTCGGGATGACAATACGTTACCATTGGACAATGAGTTAGCCAATGGGTAATATGACCCACAGGTCAGGAGTGATAGTACCAAATGGAGTAATTGGGTAGACATAAACAAAGTGATCACTCTCAATACTGTTCACTGTGACTTTAAACTTGATTAAATTGGGATTCACTCACCAGTATTTCCCACTGACAAATATTTTTAAAACATGTTTCAGGTAACCCAATGTGAAAGCCAATTAGTAAAAAGCCAGCTGGAGAGCACTGAAGGCTTGGGAAAATGTGGCTATAAAAGTTACCTAATAAACGATGTTTTAAATAAAATAGGGTTTGTCCCTATAATGTATTGTAATAAGAAACTTGGGTTTTGCCCATGTTATTATTAATATGAAAGAAGGTGGTTTTACTCTGATAAACATTTCCTAACTACGGTCCTGATGTAAATTCCGCTGCAAGACTAAATAAAAAAACTGATACCACCAAACTCTGAGCTCACGTCCGCCCGTTCCCGGGAAACAGGGATCGGGGGTTGTGACAGAAGGTGGTATCAGAGCCTAGCCACTGGTCTGAGCCAAAGAAGTGTTCTGCTGACACTTAAATTCTAAAATTTTGTTAGGAAATAATTACGGAAATACGTGCATAACTGTATTTATTGGTTATGTGTTATTTGACTATCTGTTAGTTTTCAGTATGAGTGATCAAGGGCCATCAGACGTGAATCGTCAGTTAGCTGATTCACCTAAGAGTGAAGGTACATCATCACAGCCTGCCCTCTCGGGGTATGTTGCTGATCAGGAAGACGGGATATTTGCTTTTAGAGCTAAATCTGAAGAACCATTTCCTACTAAGAAACGAGGATGGTTCAGTAAAGAAGCTTTTGCTCGTAGAAAAAGAATGAGGAAATTGCAACAGCAAAGGGCTTTAGCAGCTATTAAGAGAGAGACAGATGCCCATACTCAAGAAATACTTAATAGAAGCCTAGCTAATTTCCATATCTTAGCTACGACTGCTGCTGACCCAAGTCTGGAACAATTAGTAGCCCCACAACCACAAAACCCAGAACAACCCATGGAAATAGAAAATCAGGAAAATCAAGAAGAGATGTACAACTTTAACCCAGAAGAAATCCCTAGAGTGCCTGCACCAAACCCCATAGACCCAAATTATGACCCCTGGTGGGACGACAATAGAGACTTTGTGCAACGTTACCCTATCCAGGATTATCCACCCATACAGAACATAGAAGCTTACCCAGGTATGGACCCTTTAGATCCCTATTATCAAAATGACTATATTAGGGAAATATTAGAGGATCCTTACCAATTTCAGGAAATGTCACCCCCATATCAGGAACCCGTACCCCAGATTCCAAAGCCAGTCCGAGAACCTACAACCCCAATGAGTGTAGAAAACGTTCAAGAACTTAGGACTTTCGGGGAGGAAATTTTAGAGAACAGTGAGAGGATGCGTCAGGTGGGAGAGCGTCTCGAATGGAAATACGATGAGCGCAATATGGATTTTTGGATAAATCCATATCCTTGAATGTTAGAATGAAGGAAGTGATAGTAATAATAATAATAATAATAATAATAATAATAAAAAAATATATAAAATAAAATAAAATAAAAATATGTGTGTACGGATGCATATTACTATTTTATTTCTGTTGGTATTGTAATCTTTATTTATGTACTCGTGTGTAATAGATGCATAAGTATATGAAAAGAGTAAGTAGCAATGATCTACGTTTTTGGTTAGATTGTGTGTCATGTGATCAATTATATTACTTACTATTTTGTGATATTAATATGGGATAAATGTTTAAAATTCAGATGGCCGATGAAGGAAATCAAGAAAATCTGAATAATGATAACCAGTGTAACATTAACGTGGTTAATGATAAACCAAGTGGCAATAACAATGGAAATCAAATGGACAATAGTGCTATCCAACACATAGTAGCACAAGGAATTATAGATGCAATGCCATTTATACTTCAAACTGTTAAGGATGCTGATAATAAAAGTAGGCATAGCAGTAAACGACCACTTGAACCAGAAAACAGTGTAAACAATGGACCTGTACTTCAAATGCCTATTCCTAAAAGAAGAAGAACCGTGCCTAACGGTTGTTCTTATAAAGAATTCTGGTCTTGTAAACCAATGGAATTCTCGGGCAATGAAGGGGCCATTGCAACCTTACGCTGGATAGAAAAGACTGAGGCAGTCTTAAGGATAAGTAAGTGTGCTGAAGAAGATAAGATATTGTTTGCTTCTAACCTGTTTAAGAATGCAGCACTAGAATGGTGGAACACTATCCTCCAGACAAGAGGAAGTGATCACACCTATAATATGGAACGGGAAGAATTTAAAAACAAAGTAGAAAGGAAATTCTGCCCACCCAATGAAAAAGAACAGATAGCAAACAAATTCCTAAACCTTAGGATGACTGGTGTAGATAGCAAGGGGTACACAAAGTTATTTTTCGAATATGCTAGGATAGTGCCAACTCTTGCTTCACCAGAACCAGTGTTAATTTCCCGTTATATTTGGGGTTTAATTGGGGAAATTAGACATGTAGTCAAGGCAGCTAGACCTCAAACCATAGAAGAAGCTGTAGAATTAGCCAACACTTTGACAGATGAGTTAGTCCGTACTAGAGAAGAAGATCAGAAGAGGAACTTAACCCAAAGGCTTACACAGGAATTCCGTTCTGGAATTGACAATCGTAGGAAGATGGGTTCTACCTCTGCAACATACTGCAAGGTCTGCAAGAAAAAGCATTCTGGAAAATGCTCCATTCTCTGTAATTATTGTAAGATGCCAGGACACAAGGAAGAAAATTGCAAGAAGAAAACCAGTAATGGATTATGCTACAACTGTGGAGAAAAAGGTCATATCAGGCCAAATTGTCCGAAATTAGCTCCAGCTGCAAACAACAAGAATACTAAAAATGCTAGAGCATTTGTTCTGACTGCAGAAGAAGCCAAGATGATCCCAAATGTCATAGCTGGTACGTTTTTAGTTAATGATGTTTTTGCGAAAGTATTATTTGACTCTGGTGCAAACCAAAGTTTTATTAATACATCGTTTTGCAAATTTTTAAATCAGTCATTAACTAAACTACCACAAGAATGTGTAGTAGAGACAGCTAACGGAGAAACTGTTAGAATTTCTGAAATCTTGCAGGGAGCAAGCATAGAAATTTTAAATCAGAAATTTATAGCAAACCTATATCCCATGAATCTGGTAGGATTTGATGTTGTTCTAGGAATGGATTGGTTAATAGCCAATAAAGCTAGTATTTTATGTGATCAAAAGTTAATCCAAATAAAATCACCAAAAGGTAAAATGATCACAATTAAAGGAGATAAGCCCTTTAGATCCACAAAATTTATCTCTGTGATGAAAACTGCAAGTTGCATGAGAAAAGGTTCTATAGTGTATTTGATTTCTATAATCACTAACACTAAAGGAAAAGAACTAAAAGATATTCCAGTAGTATCTCAATTTTCAGATGTATTTCCAGAAGAATTACCAGGACTACCTCCAGATAGAGAAGTTGAATTCAGAATTCACTTGATACCAGGAACCTCACCAATTGCCAAAGCACCTTACCGTTTGGCACCTGCAGAAATGCAAGAATTGAAGAAACAATTAGATGAATTATTGGAAAAAGGATTCATACAGCCAAGTTCGTCGCCATGGGGAGCGCCAATACTGTTTGTTAAAAAGAAGGACGGATCAATGCGTACGTGCATTGACTACCGTGAATTAAACAAGGTCACGATTAAGAATCGGTACCCATTACCAAGAATCGATGATTTGTTTGATCAACTGCAAAGAGCTCGATTTTTCTCTAAAATTGATTTAAGGTCAGGATATCATCAATTAAAGGTACAGGAAGAGGACATTCCTAAGACCGCATTCAGAACAAGGTATGGTCATTATGAATTTACTGTCATGCCATTTGGTTTAACCAATGCCCCAGCTGCATTTATGGACATGATGAACCGAATATGTAAGCCATATTTGGATAAATTCATAATTGTATTCATAGATGATATTCTAATTTATTCTAAGAGTAAAGAGGATCATGCAAAACATTTGCACGTACTTTTAAGTCTATTAAGAAAGGAAAAGCTTTATGCTAAGTTTTCAAAATGTGAATTTTGGTTAGAACAGGTACAATTCTTTGGACATCTAGTTAATCATGAAGGAATTCATGTAGATCCAACAAAGATTGAAGCAATTACGAAATGGAAAACCCCTGAATCACCAACTGAGGTCAGAAGTTTCTTAGGATTGGCCGGTTATTATAGAAGATTTATTCAAGATTTTTCTAAAATAGCCATTCCCTTAACTAAGCTAACCTGTAAATCTGTTAAGTTTGAATGGGGAGTAAAACAAGAAGAAGCCTTTAGAATTCTTAAGCAAAGATTAACCCATACACCTATATTAGCATTACCAGAAGGAACTGAAGACTTTGTAGTCTATTGTGATGCTTCTAAATTAGGTTATGGATGTGTGTTGATGCAACGTCAAAAGGTTATAGCTTACGCATCTAGACAACTTAAGAATCATGAAGAGAATTATTCAACCCATGATTTAGAATTAGGAGCTATAATTTTTGCTCTTAAGATTTGGAGACATTACCTCTATGGTAGTAAGTTTACCATATTCACTGATCATAAAAGTTTAAGGTATGTTTTCGGGCAGAAAGAGTTGAATATGAGACAAAGACGCTGGATGGAATTTCTTAGTGATTATGACTGTGATATCCAGTATCATGAAGGAAAAGCAAATGTAGTGGCAGGTGCTTTAAGCCGCAAGTATCATGAAAATCCAAAAAGGGTACGTTCTCTTAAATTAAATCTACAAGTAGATTTAAATGATCAAATCAGAGAAGCACAAGAATCAGTAATCAAGGATAATTCTGAAAAATTAAAAGGTATGTTAAAAGAATTAAAACAAGGAACAGATGAAATATGGAGATTTCATGAAAAGAGAATATGGATACCTAAATTAGGAAATCTACGTAATCGTATATTAGAAGAAGCCCATAAATCTAAGTATACGATGCATCCAGGAAGTGATAAAATGTACCAGGATTTAAGGAAAAATTTCTGGTGGATAGGAATGAAAAAGGACATAGCAACCTATGTTTCTAAATGTTTAACTTGTTCACAAGTTAAAGCTGAACATCAGAAACCCTCAGGTTTGTTACAGCAATTAGAAATGCCAGTTTGGAAATGGGAATTAATAACAATGGATTTTGTTACTAAATTACCCAAAACTAGGAAAGGAAATGATACAATCTGGGTGATTGTAGATAGACTAACTAAGTCAGCTCATTTTCTACCAATGAAGGAAACGATTAGTATGGAACAATTAGCTAAGTTGTATGTAAATGAAATTGTTTCTTTACATGGCATTCCTTTATCAATTGTTTCTGATAGAGATAGTAGATTTACCTCTCGTTTTTGGTCAAGTTTCCAAAAGGCAATGGGAACCAAGTTAAGGTTAAGCACAACTTATCATCCTCAAACAGATGGACAAAGTGAAAGGACAATTCAGACAATGGAAGATATGCTTAGAGCTTGTGTAATTGATTTTGGAGGTAATTGGGACGATCACTTACCTTTAATAGAATTTTCTTATAATAATAGTTATCACACAAGTATCAATGTTGCACCATTCGAAGCACTTTATGGAAGAAAGTGTCGAACCCCAGTCTGTTGGGCAGAAATTGGGGAACAACAATTATCTGGACCTGAGATAGTACAGGAAACAACTGACAAGATTATTCAAGTCAAGGAACGACTGAAAGCAGCACGTGATCGACAAAGGAGTTATGCTGATAACCGATGCAAGCCATTAGAATTTCAGGTAGGAGATAAAGTATTGTTGAAAGTCTCTCCTTGGAAAGGAGTGGTAAGATTCATCAAAAGAGGAAAGCTAAGTCCCAGGTATGTTGGACCTTTTAAGATTATTAGAAGAATAGGACCTGTAGCATATCAGCTACAACTGCCAGAGGAAATGGCAGGAATACATGATGTGTTTCATGTATCTAATCTTAAAAAGTGTTTAGCTGATGAATCATTGATAGTGCCTCTTAAGGATGTAGAGGTAAATGAACAACTCAAGTTTGTAGAAAGACCTCTACAAATTGAAGATAGGAAAGTCAAGAATCTCAAACACAAAAGACTAGTTCTAGTCAAAGTGAAATGGGATTCCAAAAGAGGACCTGAATACACTTGGGAGCTCGAGTCAGAAATGAAAAGGAAATATCCATATTTATTTCAGTAGATCTCGAGGACGAGCTCTAAAACAAGGTGGGGAGAATGTAACAACCCTCGGTAAAATCAACACCCTCATAATATTCCGACTCTCTAAATATACTATAAAATATCTCAATATGTTTTATATTATACCCCGTATGTGAAAACCGAACCCTAGTTATGTTATATATAAAATAAAATTTAAAAATCTGAAAAGTTAAGTTGAGGCGGGCCGCTTCAACTTAAGCTTACATTAAAGCGGGCCGCGCGGGCTCGTGATACGCGGATGCATCCGGTGCTGACACGTGTCGTAATCGTGTCAAGCCTAGTGATGACCGGACTAAGCTACTGCGTTGACTCATGTTGACGCGGGCTGCGTACATGTTCCCTGTATCTAAAGCGGGCCGCGTGGAAACTCAATTTCACAAGTATAAATAGCAGGCATCAGTTTTCAGTTTCCGTCGCTCATTTCTTATTCTCAATCTCGAAATCTGAAAGCATAGACATAATATTTTGGGTATTATACCCTAAATTAGCGAGGTTCTGCTCCGTTGTAAGTATTATAACCCCAGTTTCGTAATAGTTACGCTGCCCGATTGATTTAGGGTTCCGTAACAACTGTCGTGGTTCTGCCCGACGTAGTTGTTGGAATGCCGTCTCGGGGAGGGTATTATTAATAATTTCAAAGGGTTATGGTACTAATCAATGTACATTTGTATAAATTATAGATTATAGCCAGGAAACCCTTACGAAAAGCCTAAGACAGCAATGTGAGTTATCCTCATTTTGTAAATGTTTTTGGTAATATTTTACCAAACCTTAAATGTTTTACTATGAAATTTAGCAGTGATTGAGTCTTTGTAATTCTTCAATTACTGCCGGTATGTTGGGGTTTTGTATACAAAATTTTGTACTACTTGCGAGTAGTAATTCGGGATGACAATACGTTACCATTGGACAATGAGTTAGCCAATGGGTAATATGACCCACAGGTCAGGAGTGATAGTACCAAATGGAGTAATTGGGTAGACATAAACAAAGTGATCACTCTCAATACTGTTCACTGTGACTTTAAACTTGATTAAATTGGGATTCACTCACCAGTATTTCCCACTGACAAATATTTTTAAAACATGTTTCAGGTAACCCAATGTGAAAGCCAATTAGTAAAAAGCCAGCTGGAGAGCACTGAAGGCTTGGGAAAATGTGGCTATAAAAGTTACCTAATAAACGATGTTTTAAATAAAATAGGGTTTGTCCCTATAATGTATTGTAATAAGAAACTTGGGTTTTGCCCATGTTATTATTAATATGAAAGAAGGTGGTTTTACTCTGATAAACATTTCCTAACTACGGTCCTGATGTAAATTCCGCTGCAAGACTAAATAAAAAAACTGATACCACCAAACTCTGAGCTCACGTCCGCCCGTTCCCGGGAAACAGGGATCGGGGGTTGTGACAACTATCCATCGTGGAAAGGTCGTTTTCAGAATTATGTTTTAGCTCAAAACACCGAGTTATGGACGTGTTTCACCACAGCATATAACGTCGCTCTTGAGGAAGCCGGATCAAATGCTACGACTTTGGCGACCATGGCTGAAAACGACAAGAAGGCGTATGACCTTGAAAAGAAAGCGTTTGCTATTCTTACGCAAGCATTGCACAATGATATCTATCATCAATTCGCCCATTGTACCAACACCAAAGCCTTGTGGGACATCCTAGTTAACAGAGGAGAAGGAAATGCGGCCACACGGAAGACGCATCATGATTTACTAAAGAAGGAGTTTGAAGGGTTTATGTTTGTGCAGACTGAAACACTGAATGAGATGACAACTCGTTTTTATCATTTAATTAGTGAAATGATTTCTTACAAGGTTGTTGTATCTTCGCAGGAAATAGTCGCACGGTTTGCTGATGCTCTACCACCAAAGTGGATCCCATTCATTGAGTTGTTAAAGCATACAGGTGTATTGGATACTGTCAGTATCTATGAGTTTGTTCAAAAGCTGGAGAACAAGGATGCAGAAGAAATCAGAAAAGCTAAACTAATTCTTGTCCCTCAAAATCTAGAGATGTACTTTGGAGGGATTGCTCCTGCTGCTAGTACAAGCCAGCAACCAAAGATGCAAACAGCTTTTGTGTCAAATGCTTTCGACCTAAATTCCTATTTTGGAGGAGTAGTTGCACAACCCCAATTTGATATAAATGCCTATCTTTCGAAACCTCAAGTTGCCACACCTCAACCCCAATTTGATATAAATGCCTATCTTCCGAAACCTCAAGTTGCCACACCTCAACCCCAATTTGATCCAACTGCCTATTTTTCTAAACCACCACAATCCCAACCACAACAAGCCTTCTATGGTAACAAACCTGATACTTCAAATCTTTCCAAAGTGAGTGTAGAAGCTACACGGGATCACATTGAAATTCTTACCACTATGGTTAATGCCTACAGTGGATTAGTCGCAAGTCAAATTGGAAATATTAATTTGACCAATGAAGATTATTAGCAGATAGACAGAGATGAGATGGAGTTGATGGACATTAAGTGGGCGTTTGCTAGCGCTGTGAGAAGGGCAAAGGATTATATGAGCAGAACGGGGAGAACCAGCTTGGAAAGCAAAAAGGGATACCAAGTACGGGTTTGACAAGGGTGCTGTCACATGCTTTAATTGCGGTGAAAAGGGTCACTTCAAACATAAATGCACGCGACCGAGCAAACAGGGCAACCAAAATCCCTTCCAAAATCAAACAAGTACTTCAAATCAAGCTAACAACGAAAGAGGGATAGTAGCTGCTAACAACCAAACCAACCAGTCAGGGCCTTCAAACCCCAACCGAGCATTGATAGTTCAAGCTGATGAAGGATGTGATTGGTCCGTACAGTTGGGAGGAGGAACTGCATGCTATGCGAAGATCATCAGTCACATCAAGCATGTGCACAAAGAAGAATTCTCTGAAGATGATGATAGTTCGGGATACTGTCACACCCCGATATTTCCACGTATTACCGGTGGGCCCGGTGGGGGAGTATCGTGACGTAGTTGATATCATCATAGTCAAACAACACAATATATAAATGCACAGCGGAAGCAAAAGATAAATATATTACAATCCGAATATAAAGTAATATCAAGTATTACAACGGAAAGTAAAGGATCCACAGGCAGATCTTAAAACATAAATATTGTTCAACAGACTTTAGACGCCTAGAACTTGCAAGATTCCTTATTAACGTCCTGAGCAGCTTCCAGCCTATTACGTACTTGTACCTGTCACTTAGACTTTTGAAAATACGTCAGTTTTCACTGGTAAATACACTCAACCGACTCATTTGAAAATGTCTATGAAAATTGGTTTAGGTGCTCAAGGCACGAAGATATTTTGACACTTTGATTAAAATGCACAAGGCAAAATTTAATCTTTTATACTTGGGACAAACTAAATCTCATGTTATTAGTTTTACATAACTTGCTCTACATACGGGGCCCGGTTCTATGCCGGTTCAAGATTAACCGACACACCACTATTCCCTTATTGGGAATCCCATATGGGGTATAATTAATTAATAAACATATGGCATCTATCAGGTGTATGCCTACACCCCGTGCTTAGGTCGTGGCCATTGCATTTAATGAGTCAAGGATATCCAGGACACGGTCGCATTAATCCCCAATGTTTCAGTCAAGCAATACGAATTAAAACAGGTTATTTGGATTTCCCGACTTATTGGTCTTTGAATCCCACACCTGACCATGCGGTATTTATATTACCGTATCCCAAGCCCGTAATAGGGAAAATAAGTTAAGAGTATTTACCTGAGTTAGCTCCTGTCTTAAATAGCAAGAATTATAATAACTCAGCCGTATTCACTTAAGTAAGCGTAGGTACAATTTACCGGAAGGCTCTAGTATGGAATGATGGTATAAATAACCAATTAGAATACTAACGGGTCTTTAATTAAGCCTAAACTTAGACCGGTTAGTTTTAAAGAAAGATACGGTTCAAATGCACGATAAGGCGAAGACCGGTTTAGAATGTGGTTTCGACCCGGCAAGCTTGTATGCTTGTTTAATATGGGTAACTTAAACACATTCTGGATTTTTGAGACAAAAAGGATATGGTTTGACCCGTTTCGGCTAATATATGCAAACTAGTCACATGAGCCGATCCGAACGCGGCAAGTGTCTAACGAGTAACCAAAAGAGTCATATACAGGTTTCCTAAGTTAATATGCCTTAAATATGTTGTGATATCGGTAGGATACCTTCCATTATGCCCAAAACGAGTTTAATCTCAAAATAAGTCCCGTAGGGGTATTTTGGTCATTTTAAAAGTTATAAAAGAGTTTAAATGAAGTTCTGAGATTCGGGTCCGAATACATCAGTAAAATAACTATTTTAATAGGTCATATCAGTTGATAATAAGTCTTATATGGCAAAATGGTTTTAAACCCAAACTATGCGTTTAATACGCGTAAAAAGTCATTTTAAGCGATTTCCGGGTTATACAGGAAATCTGAGTTTTCTGATCAGGTTATAAAGTTCAAGATACTTTATTTATTATATAAAATCAGTAGCAATTGGATTGGTGTCAAAATACTATGTAGAACTCATTTTATGACCGAAAAGGGTATATTCGGTATTCACCGAATTAATGCCATAATCTTAGGTTATGAGCAGGTTAAAAATAATTAAAAATCTTTAAAAATCCCAAAATATTATATTACATCAGTGGGTAAAAGGTTTGGTGTCAAAAATTGGGTTTAGATAGGCTTTATGCTAATTGCGCCTTTTAATTACTAAAAGGCGTTATAATTACGCTAATGAGCATAACTCCTAATCTAGACCTCCAACTGATGTAAAATTTTAGGGACATGTTTATAAATCAGTAACAAAGGTTATTGTCTTCTCACATATCCAAAATTCTCGTTTTATGGTCAAAAGGGCATATTGGTCAACATTTAAGCAATTTACGGAAACATGTAAACGAATCGGATAATCTATGAACCAACCACAGAGGGTTATGCTAACATGTAGCCTAGTCCTAAGGAAGCTCTAAGGAATTTCCAAATCATACTAAAACGGGTCAGAACTGAAGTCAAAGCAAAAGTCAAAGTTTTGCGACTTTCGGTTCCGAACCGGGTCTAAATAGAAAATTGTCGGATCAAACAAGCTTAGACCAGCTATTAAACTTATTAACAAGTTATATGAGTGATAAAATAGGTTACATGCCTTCTACATTGTTAATTAGGCGTTAATTCGCAAATTACGGTTCTGTTGACTTTTTCTAATCAACCTTGACCCGACATTTGATCTAGTTAGAGTGGGAATCAGAGGGAGCCCTTTTAAGGGTTTAATGCCCACATAATTACCAACTTATAACTACCTTCAATTCGACTAATCACTGGACCAACAATGATTAATCGCTAAGTCAAACGGTAATTACGACGGTTTGACTTTTAAGATAAAACTAAGTAAAAACTCGACTAAGAAAGGTTAGGCATACTTACTGAAGTCCTATGCACGATTAGGAAGGCTTAGGGTCTGCTCTTAAGCTCCAGGAAGCTCCAGAAATGCAGAAGTGAGGTGTGATCAATGGTTGCAACATAAGGGTCTTTTATAGTGCTCAAATCTCATTAGATTGTTGACGACTAAGGCTACAACTGATCATGGATCACCCACAAGTGTCCCTAAGTGCCTAGGAATGTTTAGAGGTCGCCCATGGATGAGAAAACATCATCTTAAGTCGGTTCCAAGGCTGAACAGCCAACTTTCACGATTTTCTGCATCTGAGGGCCTGACGCGGCCCGCGTAAGGATTGCCAAGACCTTACGCGGCCCGCCTGGAGCCTAACTTTAGGTTTTAAAACTTTTTCAGTTTGCATCCTTGGCTCTTGGCTCTGGGCTCTTCGAAAGGTCAACCAAACTTTGTTTCTTTCATTTTGAGCCCCTCAACTTGACTTATAAGGGCTTCAAGTCTTATACCCACTTTGTTAAGCCCTTGGTTAACTTGGTTATCACCCGAAAAGCCATAACTTTCAACGTTTACACTTTAACCCCTCGCATACGAATTTGATCATAACTTTCTCATACGATAACGAAACTTTATGAAATTTCTATCAGGTATTCTAGTGAGCATAATTTACCGTTACAAAGCTTCAGGTTTGCTAAAAGGTCACTCAGAGGTATAATTTAAACATGTTGACACATTTAACCCCTGTAGTTTGTAATCTCTCACTTTCTTTCATATTTAGCTTCGTATGATCCATGATTTATTCGTTTAAGGTTATGAGCATCATGTAGGGTTACTGTAAAGTATATTTATCCATTGTTGACATTTTGAACCCTTATATTCACATACTTTCCCTATTTATCAACTTTAGTCCCTCTAGTGTATTGTTTCACATGTTCAAGCTTATGACACGTGTCAATACATTTATAGGACGTGAATTTTCGAGGTGTTACATCCTCACCCCCTTAAAAGAAATCTCGACCTCGAGATTTGCTAAAATGCTGGGAATACTTTTTGTCGCATAATGGACTTAACTTCTATAACATATCTGGAGTCCTTCCAAGCTCTCATAGTGACTCCTATAGTAGGTACATGTATCCTTTTTGGAGCTTCTTAACCTGACAATCCTCGATCGATACAGGATGCTCCTCACATCATAAATCTGCATATCATTATGTGATAGTGCTTCTTGACTTATTGGCGAAACACATCCTTCGGTCACTAGTGTGCAATGTATCGCGAGCTCCGCCAAGCTCACTAAATAGGTTTTAGCTTATAAGCTACTTGATCTTGATACATTTGATTTCCTTCGAATGATTCTATATATTCGGAGCTTAACTAGCCTGATAATTTAACAAATTTGGCACACCCTTCCTGGGTGATATCTTTTGTTGAACCTTATTCCTTAACAATAATTTAGGAGGTTTGCTACTTTCATTAATCCTTGATTTTCTGCCGAATACTGGCATCTTACAGATGATTATGAATTTGCGTGATCTTATTTGTCGTTTCTAATGCAACTTTCAGATCCTGATAATTGGACTTACCAATCTATTGTCCTATCAATGGACGTTTAACATTCCATCTATACAAGGTCTTCAAAGGCGCAGCCTTGATGCTTATATATCAACTATTATAGAAAGTTTATCTTAAGGTGAGATGGTTATCCCAACCATTGCTTAAAACTCTTATTAAGGAATAGCTAATCCTTATAGCTAGTTGAATAACTCGATGATCCTGGGTAGTTGATGGCGATTCTTAATCGTTGCCTAAATAGGGTTGCGGTAACCAATGCATAAGCAAGATGAACCGTCTTTCTTATTTACTAAAAATCGGAGTTTTTAGAACTTTGAATTTTGGCTTTATGAAACCTTCTCTAAAAACTTATCGATTTGGCTCTTAATTCTTCCTAGTCCATTGGTACTAACAGATATAAGGATTTTACAATAACTGCAGCCCTAAGCGGGATGTTTGTCCTAACATCCTCTTGCCTCTCAGGAGGTAATCATGGTAATTCTTATAAAGAAGATAATTATGACACACAGAGATGTCAGAGATGACCGTATTCTCAGGCTTTTGTTCGTCTATCGATGTCGGTGTCAAATAAATGACACATTCTCTTTACAAATGCAAGGATGTCCTAAGTAGAGATACTTATAGGGACATTTTTATATTGGATATCTTCTTTGAATACTACTAGTCGACTTTAGTACAATATGACCATTGGGATATCTCAGGGTTCCATGCATTAAACCTCCATACTGATCAGGCATGGAAGCAATCTATGGGACACGCTAGGATACGCCATTCCTCATATGGTAATTTTATCAAACATAGTTTGGCATTCGCAGGCGATAGAAAACAATGATAAAATAATAAAATAAAATAAAGTAATATATATTGTCGTACTCTTTTTTTTTGGGAAGAATACTCCAGATTCTTATGAAAGGATTATCTTCGAGGATGGGAGAGAGGATCATTAAAGATTCCATTTTTAATATCTGAAGTTCTCATGAATGTAATCAAAAGTTTGCTAAGCTTATGGTTTACTAAAGGTTTATTATCCCTTGCATTAACGTAAAATACTTAGCAGATACAATCGATGCAAAAAGGTAAGGACGTACCTAATGCTATTATTGATATGCACTGTCTCTGGCATTCAACCGGTAGTTTAGGCGTTTCCTTTCTTATCCATCCCAGACTTAGCTGCTCCTTCCTTGGCAGCCTCAGGGCGATTAGTACTGATGTGGCCCTTTTCGCCACAGCTGAAACAGTTTGCATTCTTTATGTCCCTACATTCGTGGGACTGGTGGCCAGTTCTTTTGCAGATGCCACATTGCTTTATCTTTTGGTTTGATCGACACTGTCCCCAGTGTCTTCTTTTGCAGGTTTTGCATGTAGGCTTCTTGTTGGAATCCTGTTGGTTATTGTTGAACTCGGATTTGCTCTTCTTAGGATTCTGGGAGTTATCCTCCTCCCTTTGTATTTTCTCATTAGATTCATTCTTGATTGAATTTTGTCTAACTATATCTAGAGTGAGAGACAAGGATAAATCTATAGCTGATCTGAAGGTGATTGGCCTTGAAGCCTTAACATTCCCTTTTATTTCGGGCGCCAAACCACCGATGAAACGCGCAATTCGTTTTGGTTCAGGGGTAATTAAATAGGGTACCAATCTAGATAGGGAGTTGTAGTCGGTAACATATTGCTGACAATTTAGGTTCTTCATTGTGAGAGCCAGAAAATCCGTCTCCACCTTTTCCACTTAGTGTTGTGGACAGTAGTTCTCTTTGATAAGAGCAGCGAACTGATCCCAAGTCATGTTGTACAAAGGGATCTTCCCCGTAGCTTGGATCAGTGACCTCCACCAAGCTAGAGCTTCTCCTTTAAAAGATTATGAAACAAATTTCACAACATACTGTTCCGCACAACCGCTGATGTCAACAACAGTGTCCATCTCCTCGAGCCATGTCATGCAATCGATGGCTCCCTCTTCTCATGTAAAGTCTCTGGGCTTGTAGGAGACAAAATATTTATACGAACAGTTTTTAACATGTGGCTCTTGATTAAGCACAACCTGGCCAGACGGAACACTCCTCTGATTGGACGAGCTATGAACATCGTCTTCCTTTGACTCATGTGATTTAGAAGGGGGCTTACTACGAGCCACTGATAGAGTCTTAGAGTGTGTATCACTTGATTCATCATACTGTCTGTCGAGAGCTCGTGTGACGGCATTATCTATTAATGCCTGCAGTTCCGCACCAGTTACATTAACTCTGGTAGCATCATCATTCTCCCTCAGGTGGCTGTTGACCTCATCTGATCCAGCCATGTAGTTTGATTGCTACATACATATTGACAATTATTTATTCAGAGGTCATTATGGAATCATCATTTTTGACGATTCATCAACCATGGTAATATAAATCATATTGGTTAATTTGTTATTTATATTTAATTAGTATTTTCATTATAATTTACCCTAGTTATAAAACATTCAGGATATAAAAGTGGCGCAAAGGCCTAGTCACAAGGACAGTTTTAAATTTATAAGCTATGACTTCAGAGAGTCGAGGCATTAAGGTTTGTACATATTTTACTACCTTTTCTTGACAGAGAGTCAAAGACATCAACTGTCTTTTGTCCCTTAGGACAATAAGTATGGCCTGTAGGCATTTCATCACTTATGGATGTTTATAATATGATCATCTTCATTTGATGATATTAGTCAGGATCACATTGATCATACAAACTATTATGCTTGGACGTAGTCCAACATCTTTAGACGGGGGCCAGAGACCACCACGGTCGTTGTCTTATCGGACAACAAGTTTGGCCCGTAGGCACTTCATCACTAAGGGATGATTATTTCAAATAAGGGAATTTAGGATAACCCCCTTTTTAAAGATAGCTTGTGTGCCTTTAACGATTCACAGTTTACCAAAAATGTTAACATACTTACAGATGTTAACAGGGATTGGAATCTTTTAGATAAGTTTTACCGTCTTGGCCATGTCTACAATGACATTTAGGCTAGGTTTTACCTTTAAGATTCTTTTAATATTTAACGCAGAACAATCCTAACTTGAAATGTTAACAAGGATCTGAATCTAATTGTGGAACTACCGTCTTGGCCCTGTCTTAAAATGACACATGAGCTAGGTCTTGTCCTTTTTAGATATTGCCATTTTATTATAATGGTAGCTCTTATAATATAGGAATGATATTTTAAATATAATCATTCCATAAAAATTTAAACAAGTATATGGTTGCCCTAGACGGGACTTCTACAAAAAAATGACTTGCCCATGCAAGGGCTAATCAGAAAATAACAAAGGAACCAAATAAGGACAAAATAAAACGAATTAGGATTTGTCCTATGTTCTTGTCTAGACTCAAGAATGTGCAACTGTGTAACTGAGATTAAACACAAAAGACTAGTGTTTAATTCACTCAGTGTTGGCTCTGATACCAACCTGTCAGACCCCGATATTTCCACGTATTACCGGTGGGCCCGGTGGGGGAGTATCGTGACGTAGTTGATATCATCATAGTCAAACAACACAATATATAAATGCACAGCGGAAGCAAAAGATAAATATATTACAATCCGAATATACAGTAATATCAAGTATTACAACGGAAAGTAAAGGATCCACAGGCGGATCTTAAAACATAAATATTGTTCAACAGACTTTAGACGCCTAGAACTTGCAAGATTCCTTATTAACGTCCTGAGCAGCTTCCAGCCTATTACGTACTTGTACCTATCACTTAGACTTTTGAAAATACGTCAGTTTTCACTGGTAAATACACTCAACCGACTCATTTGAAAATGTCTATGAAAATTGGTTTAGGTGCTCAAGGCACTAAGATATTTTGACACTTTGATTAAAATGCACAAGGAAAAATTTAATCTTTTATACTTGGGACAAACTATATCTCATGTTATCAGTTTTACATAACTTGCTCTACATACGGGGCCCGGTTCTATGCCGGTTCAAGATTAACCGACACACCACTATTCCCTTATTGGGAATCCCATATGGGGTATAATTAATTAACAAACATATGGAATCTGTCAGGTGTATGCCTACACCCCGTGCTTAGGTCGTGGCCATTGCATTTAATGAGTCAAGGATATCCAGGATACGGTCGCATTAATCCCCAATGTTTCAGTCAAGCAATACGAATTAAAACAAGTTATTTGGATTTCCCGACTTATTGGTCTTTGAATCCCATACCGGACCATGCGGTATTTATATTACCGTATCCCAAGCCCATAATAGGGAAAATAAGTTAAGAGTATTTACCTGAGTTAGCTCCTGTCTTAAATAGCAAGAATTATAATAACTCAGCCGTATTCACTTAAGTAAGCGTAGGTACAATTTACCGGAAGGCTCTAGTCTGGAATGATGGTATAAATAACCAATTAGAATACTAACGGGTCTTTAATTAAGCCTAAACTTAGACCGGTTAGTTTTAAAGAAAGATACGGTTCAAACGCACGATAAGGCGAAGACCGGTTTAGAATGTGGTTTCGACCCGGAAAGCTTGTATGCTTGTTTAATATGGGTAACTCAAACACATTCTGGATTTTTGAGACAAAAAGGATATGGTTTGACCCGTTTTGGCTAATATATGCAAACTAGTCACATAAGCCGATCCGAACGCGGCAAGTGCGTAACGAGTAACCAAAAGAGTCATATACAGGTTTCCTAAGTTAATATGCCTTAAATTTGTTGTGATATTAGTAGGATACCTTCCATTATGTCCAAAACAAGTTTAATCTCAAAATAAGTCCCGTAGGGGTATTTTGGTCATTTTAAAAGTTATAAAAGAGTTTAAATGAAGTTCTGAGATTCGGGTCCGAATATATCAGTAAAATAACTTATTTTAATAGGTCATATAAGTTGATAATAAGTCTTATATGGCAAAATGGTTTTAAACCCAAACTATGCGTTTAATACGCGTAAAAAGTCATTTTAAGCGATTTCCGGGTTATACAGGAAATCTGAGTTTTCTAATCAGGTTATAAAGTTCAAGATACTTTATTTATTATATAAAATCAGTAGCAATTGGATTGATGTCAAAATACTATGTAGAACTCATTTTATGACCGAAAAGGGTATGTTCGGTATTTACCGAATTAATGCCATAATCTTAGGTTATGAGCAGGTTAAAAATAATTAAAAATCTTTAAAAATCCCAAAATATTATATTACATCAGTGGGTAAAAGTTTTGGTGTCAAAAATTGGGTTTAGATAGGCTTTATGCTAATTGCGCCTTTTAATTACTAAAAGGCGTTATAATTACGCTAATGAGCATAACTCCTAATCTAGACTTCCAACTGATGTAAAATTTTAGGGACATGTTTATAAATCAGTAACAAAGGTTATTGTCTTCTCACATATCCAAAATTCTCGTTTTATGGTCAAAAGGGCATATTGGTCAACATTTAAACAATTTACGGAAACATGTAAACGAATCGGATAATCTATGAACCAACCACAGAGGGTTATGCTAACATGTAGCCTGGTCCTAAGGAAGCTCCAAGGCATTTCCAAATCATACTAAAACGGGTCAGAACTGAAGTCAAAGCAAAAGTCAAAGTTTTGCGACTTTCGGTTCCGAACCGGGTCTAAATAGAAAATTGTCGGATCAAACAAGCTTAGACCAGTTATTAAACTTATTAACAAGTTATATGAGTGATAAAATAGGTTACATGCCTTCTACATTGTTAATTAGGCGTTAATTCGCAAATTACGGTTCTGTTGACTTTTTCTAATCAACCTTGACCCGACATTTGATATAGTTAGAATGGGAATCAGAGGGAGCCCTTTTAAGGGTTTAATGCCCACATAATTACCAACTTATAACTACCTTCAATTCGACTAATCGCTGGACCAACAATGATTAATCGCTAAGTCAAACGGTAATTACGACGGTTTGACTTTTAAGCTAAAACTAAGTAAAAACTCGACTAAGAAAGGTTAGGCATACTTACTGAAGTCCTATGCACGATTAGGAAGGCTTAGGGTCTGCTCTTAAGCTCCAGGAAGCTCCAGAAATGCAGAAGTGAGGTGTGATCAATGGTTGCAACATAAGGGCCTTTTATAGTGCTCAAATCTCATTAGATTGTTGACAACTAAGGCTACAACTGATCATGGATCACCCACAAGTGTCCCTAAGTGCCTAGGAATGTTTAGGGGTCGCCCATGGATGAGAAAACACCATATTAAGTCGGTTCCAAGGCTGAACAGCCAACTTTCATGATTTTCTGCATCTGGGGGCCTGACGCGGCCCGCGTAAGGATTGCTAAGACCTTACGCGGCACGCCTGGAGCCTAACTTCTGGTTTTAAAACTTTTTCAGTTTGCATCCTTGGCTCTTGGCTCTTCGAAAGGTCAACCAAACTTTGTTTCTTGCATTTTGAGCCCCTCAACTTGACTTATAAGGGCTTCAAGTCTTATACCCACTTTGTTAAGCCCTTGGTTAACTTGGTTATCACCCGAAAAGCCATAACTTTCAACGTTTACGCTTTAACCCCTCGCATACGAATTTGATCATAACTTTGTCATACGATAACGAAACTTTATGAAATTTCTATCAGGTATTCTAGTGAGCATAATTTACCGTTACAAAGCTTCGAGTTTGCTAAAAGGTCACTCAGAGGTATACTTTAAACATGTTAACACATTTAACCCTTGTAGTTTGTAATCTCTCACTTTCTTTCATATTTAGCTTCGTATGATCCATGATTTATTCGTTTAAGGTTATGAGCATCATGTAGGGTTACTGTAAAGTATATTTATCCATTGTTGACATTTTGAACCCTTATATTCACATACTTTCCCTGTTTGTCAACTTTAGTCCCTCTAGTGTATTCTTTCACATGTTCAAGCTTATGGCACGTGTCAATACATTATAGGACGTGAATTTTCGAGGTGCTATAGATACAGTGGCAGTTCGGATGAAGAATCGGATGTGAATGAGAGAACTGGTTCTGAAGGTGATAGTTTGTTGAATGATGCTGACGAGGTCAAGTGTCAGAAATATGTCTTGATCAAGAAAGCTGATGCTACATCAGAAGAAATGGAGAATATTCTCACTGAAGATGGATCTTTCTCTTCTCAGACTGCCTTTATGGCTAATGTCACAGCTTCTACAAGTCAGGTACAATCTGAAACTCCTAGCATATGTAGTGATTGTGCTGATATGAAACATGAATCTGAAACGGTTCATAGTCACAATCAAAGTTTAGTTATTGAACTGTTAAAATGCAAAGAGGCAAACATGGCCTTAGCTCACAACGAAAAAGATTTTAAATCAGTAATTGAAACACTCAAGAAAAGTGTTTCTGATTTATCAAAAACGGTTTTTAATAAGCAAACTGGTATTAATAATTACATTAATATCATTGAGGCAACTAAGAAAGAGATAGCCAAGGCAAAATGTGAGCATGAAGCGATCAAGCTCAAATTGGAGAGTTACTCAAACTCCCGATATGTGCTTGATCACATCATTCACGTTCAACAACTAAAGGGTAATGTTAAAGGCGTTGGGTATAAGTCGTGTTCGCCTCCTTTGAGACACAACTATACCAAGATGCCCGATGAGGAGGAAATGCCGCGTTTTGAGCCAACTGTACCTCTTGATTATGAGGAAGTTACAACTGGCTTAGGGTTCAAAACGGACAATTCATCGGAGGGCTCATCTGATAGCAAGGAAAAGTCATCATGTGCTTCAAATCAAAGTCCTCCAACCGTTGAGGACTATGATTCTTCGGATGATGAATCAGATGTGAGTGATGAGAATAAATCTCTTGATGATAGAAAAGGAGTAGAAGTACCTTTTGAGAATCACATTCTGTGTGATCCTCCTACTCCTACTGTGCATTCAACTGCTAAACAAGAGATGGATCCTATCACTGAGACAGTGTCTACCGTTAAAAGTGATAACGTGTTGTACACTTTGGTCGGTGATGGTAAAATTTATTCAAACCAAGATTTTCCCATTAAAAACGTCAATCAATCTTTGATTGAAAAAGTGTTTGAAGATACTACAAGTAAGTTTTTGGAAAAAGGGATCCAAAGAGTTTCTGTAACTCAGTGTGATCCTATTCTAAAAGCTGAAGTTAGGAAACAACATGGAAATCAAACATTACCGACAAAGCAACAACCTGTCGCTTTTAAGGGTAAACAACAACGAGCTCAAAAGCCTAAGGCTTTACGCCCAAAGGCTGAAACAAAAGGAGCTCGTTACAAGAAGAAAAACAACGATGTTAAATTTGTAGCATCCAAGGGTACTGACAAGGTGGAGACTTTTGAAAATAAATCAAACACCGATTTTGTTCAAAAAGTCAGAATTTTAAAGCGTAACGCTCAAAACAATTACACTCAACACACAAACGGGTGTGAAGCTAGTACCTCTGGATCTACAACTTCAACGTCAGGCCATCGAACAAAATCTCCTAAGTTTGTTGAAAGGAGATCGTGTTTCAAATGTGGGGAGTTTGGACACATTATCAAAAACTGCACAAACTCTCCAAAAGCAAATTTTGTTGAAAGAGTCCCTTCTGAACAAGGTCACCAACAACGTCGTCCTGTTTCACCCAAAAATGACAAACATACGATTAAAGAACAAGAAACAAAACAACGTCGTAAAAATGTGATGGTGATCGAAAAGGCTTTAAAACTAGAAACTGTTAAAAGGAAACCAATTTCGTCACAACCGTTAAAACCGGAGATTTCTAAATCTGTAAATATTACATAATTCGGTAAACGGAAACAAGCATGGAAACCTAAAATAGATAAAGTTTCAGGGGGAGTCTCACCAGTTCCAGGTCATCGCGAGGTTGAAATAACCTTTGTCGATGAACAAGGATGACCCAAGTCTATGAAGGCTTGGGTCCCCCTCTCCAACTAATCTCTGAGTGAGTGTGCAGGATGTTCCAGGAGGAACTATCGATAGTCATCGGATTGTTGATAGTGGAGTGTCCATGCACAAGATCGCCTGTAACACCTGTGCCTCCACGGCCATCAAACAAATACCGAACCAATGAAATATTATATTTCATACTTGGGATTTGTAAAAATATGTGTATCATTTGCACATATCAATTTTTGTTCAATTCCAAACTCTAAATCGCTTTCTGGAAGGTTATACGCGCACTGATGCGTAAATATAACCAGTTTAATGCAACGAACACTTCAGAATAGTGAAATAGGCTTAACATACCTTAAATAACCTTTACATAACTTAGAAATAAGTTTTGAAGGCTTTGGTATGTCAAAAATAAGTTAATTCGCTTACAGGGACTAAACTTGACAAACTGCGAAAGTATGCCAATTTGAACTGTAACAGACATTCCGGAACATGACCATAAGTTAAACATACCATAAATATCCTTTACATAGCTTAGAAATAGGCTTTGAGGGGTTCGGTGTGCTAAAATAAACTTTTGACTCATTCAGGGACTAAAAGTGTCAAAAAAGTGCACAAGTTTGCACTTTCGCGCATAACTTACGTTCTGAATACATCCGGACATCCAAAAATTTATGTAAGCAATAAAATATTTTATTTTAGTGTTTGGCACAAGAAAAATCCATTCGTTTCGTCATTTGGATCGTTTTTCGCGCTTATGCGCATTTCCGTCGTAATTAAGCGAACATCGCGTTCGTACGACCAAACGAACCGACATCCGAGATATTTTTGAGCATGTTTTGAGTTCCCTATACTTTAACTTCATTTTAGAGCCTTGAAATGAGGTTAACGGGGCTCAAACGCATCGAAAAAGGCCTTAAACATGTGCAGGGACTAAAACTGTCAGTTTTGAAACATTTCTGAAACAGGGGGGCAGTGGCGTAGCGCGAGCCCTAAGGGCCTATGCAGTCGCGCTACGCGAGTGCCTTATCTGGACAGAAACATCAGATTTGCACTTTCGGGACCAGATTCGATGTATTAACAGCTACAAACAGCCTGTTTGCAGCTGTTATCCACTCCTTAATCCCTTGCCACATGTTGATCTCTTATGGTGAGTGGCCTTTTTGGGTACCATAAGGTTCCGACACATGTACGGATGAGATTAAGGCACGTATTTCGACAAACGATCCTAATGGTGGACCATTCACTATAAATACCCCTTGCCATCCAACATCTAAACTCACTAGAATCTGATCTCAAATGCTCTAAGTTGAAACCTTTGTTTCATACCTGAGCTATTTTGATCTAGATTAGCATTCGGGGACCCTTCGTAAGTATTCTTTCGTTCTTTTATTGCTTTTCGAGTCTGATGTTTGACTTTCTGCATTGACCAGTTTATGGTCAATGCGAAGTTCGTTTGAACTTCGCAACGTGAGTGTAATCACGTTGGTTATAGTCCCTTGCGACTATGCCTACTGATTACCACGTTGTCTAGGGTCGTAGGGTAAGCGATCTAATAAATCGCTTATACCTTCGAACCCGACCCATTTGGTCGATCATTAGGATCCGACCAAATACATTAGGTAACCATAGTAGGTAGGGAATAACCTTCCGAGGTTATACCCTATGGTCGCTTCGTTTGAATAGTTGTATGATAGGTAGTTTATATGCCTTAGGTAAATTACCAGAATACCCTTTTCATGTATAATTGGTAATTAAGCTTATGTAACCTAAACTTTTGTACATAAATGATTATACAACATGATTAAACACGTTTAGGCATATAATACTTGTCATAGGACTAGTTAGACGTCTCGAACGCGCTTTGCGCGCACGGCGCGTTAAAGTAGCGTATGTTACCTTAATGGGTCGCGATGGGTCGAAAGCACTTAGGTTAGTCTCAATGTAGTATGTAGGCCTTGTTAAACCATATCATATGAGTTCCAATACTCATTTGGTTTACCAAGCCTCATCCTATCCGATCTCCCGATTTAAGTCCGGTTTATTTATATAGTTTTAGATTGCCGACTGATTCCGTGCTCCCTCTAGCTTTGTTTGGTTGTTGTTCAAGACCTCTAAGCATTCTCAGGCGAGTACATTATTCCCCTCTTTTACTGTTTTCAACTGTTTTGGGGTGACTCATATGTGCTAAATGTCTTATAATGTGGTTTCAAGAACAATTACAATGGTTTCAAAAACAATTACAATGGTTTCAAAAACAATTACAATGTGGTTTCAAGAACAATAACAATGGTTTCAAGAACGATTACAATGGTTTCAAAAACAATTACAATGGTTTCAAGAACGATTTCAATAAAGTGAACAAACTTGTTGGTTGTAGTTACATAACCAATGACATTCATTAGCAATGATCAAGCCGACCAGTATTAGGTTATGGTACCATAGGATCTGACAAATCCCGTTATTCTCTATACCCATGGTTATGTGTGGGTATTTTGGGTAACGACTGAATCTGTAATTATTAATTTACCCTTTGGTAAGGGTTTGTTAAGAACGAGAACGAGTTGGAACGATGAACGAGTTAAGAAGGTTTGAATGTTATTAGAAAATCGACCATAAAGTAGTTTCACAGTTAAAACAAGAATGATTTGAACGATTAAAACAACAAGAACGATTTGAACGATTTCACAAAATGTTTTAACGATTGGGTAAACATTTGGACATGAATTTACAATTGATCATGCATTTCCACGAAACATAGTATTGATTTAAACCAAGTTTTACTTCAATACTTTGTTTTGTGCGTTTCACCTATGGTTTAGTTGATGCATTTCACTAGCCATACATATCATTTTGGTTACACATTACATGGTTTACATTTGACACAAACACTTTTGACATTGGTTATATATAACATGATTTACATCTTGACATGAACATTTTGACATATTATTTCAATACGTTTGACAATTTGTTTAAACATAGACATCTTACATTGGTGGTTTGTTTGGGTAAGTGATTTGAGTAACGGTGCGTGTGTAATATGATACAAGCATGGTGGATACGCCGCTGGTACTTCCTATATATAAATGTTTGTATGGTATTACATATCGTAGCGTTATTTGAATCATTTCAATTTAAGATATATAACATTTTATACAAATAACATACTTTTCACAAGACATCCTTTTACAAACAACTTATCTTATACAAACTCATTTTACATGGTTATTCATTTAATCATGCATTATTCTCTTATTTATACATATCATCTGAACTTATTATTTTTCAAATGATTTACAAAGACAAAGCAAATTACAAGGTTCATGACTAAACATTTTCTTAAACAGAAGTCATGAATCTTATTTTCACAAAACCTATGTATTCGCCAGCATTTCTTTGCTGACCTCGTTTTTCACATGTGTTTCGGTATTGTTGAAAGATATCGATTGATAGGATGCATGCTCACATAGGACTGGACAAGGCCTTAGTGACTCAATAACAATGATAGACTATGTTTAAATTGTGTATTTAGATTTCCAGACGATGTAATTATTCAATGTTTAATAAAACGAAACACTTTTTGGTATCCATGGTTATGAAACATTAATTCTGTTACAACACTCCCCGACGTTTCCGCCACGTTTTGTATGTTACACGTGGTCGGGGTGTGACAGAAAAGATGGTATCAGAGCCAATGGTTATAGGGAATTAGGTTATTAGTAATGCTTTGACCTAGTCTATAACCTTCTTAGGACCCTAACGCGAGTTTACTTGCGTTTAGTCATAAAACAATACCGTCACCTATCCTTAGGCGACGACCACAACAAGAACATAAAATTCAAAACCGCTTTGAAAACTAATCATCTGTTCTAGGATGATTGATTACTATGTTTTGAACCCTCTATTTTAAGGTTTTGAACCCTCTGTTATATGGTTTTGAACCCCTTTGAGTTTTCAAAATCTCGTCAAGGTTTTGGGTTTTAAATAATGTGAACACGTGCAAACTGGTAGGGTGAATGCCTGTATTCTGGGTTTTCTGTCTAGGCAAGCACTTCGTATATATCTCATCAGACGCGAGACCAGTTGTGCTTACCTGGGAATTCTTGGGATGAGTGTTCACTTATAGGCGAGCATGTCTTCGCGATACATTATTTTTGATCCATTTACTTTGGTTAGTCACTGTGTGTCGGTTGTTGCTTTGTAGTAACAAACAAATGACCACTATCCTTGCTTTCATCAGATTTGTTTCATCTCATTCTTTTCGTCTAATTCTCTCACTCGTTTCCTTTCATGTTTCCTCTTTTAGAATGCCTCCTCGACGCGAAAGCCAGATAGCGACTGCCGAATTGGCAGAAATCATTGCGCAGCAAATGGCTGCTCAATTCCCAAACCTCTTTGCTCAATGGAACCAAGCCAACAACAACAACAATGTTCCATGCAAATACAAGGATTTTAACAAGGCTAAACCACTCAAGTTTAGTGGTTCTGAAGGAGCGACTGGGCTTCTTCAATGGTTCGAGAGCATTGAGAATACTTTCCGCCACGTGCAGTGTCCTGACAATCGCAAGGTCGAGTTTTCTTCGAGTGTGTTTCAGAAGAGGGCTCTCACATGGTGGAACGGGGTTATGAGGGATCGTGGTGCAGAAGTTGCTCTAGCACAGACATGGGCTGAACTTAGGGCCCTTATGATGAGGGAATTCTGTCCTCGTCATGAGCAGCGAGCTTTGGAGAAGGAATTTGATGATTTGAAGCAAGATAGTGGTGAGCACAGGGCGTATACTGATAGGTTTGAGGAGTTGAGTCTGCTTTTCCCGACAATGGTTACCCCACTCGACAAGGCTATCGAAAGGTACATCGACAGCCTACCTGACTCGGTACAAGACATCCTTACTGGTAGTAGCCCTACCACACTCCGTCAGGCGATCGAGTTAGCTGCGACATTGACTGAGTCACAGATTTGGAAAAATAAGTTACACAGAAAGGGTGACAAGGGTAAGAAGCAGGGGTCTGACAAGGAGGATAGCAAGAAAGGTCAAAACAAGAAGGGTAAGGAAGGTGAGACGTCAAAGAAATCAAGAAAGCGAAAGGGTGTCCAGAACTTTGCTGTTACAGCACAGACTGCTCAGAACCCGCGGAACCCACCAGCTCAGCCACCTGCAAAGAAAGCATATGCCGGAACCGCACCTCATTGTGCACGCTGCAACGGTCATCACGCGGTACAACAAGCTTGCTGGCAATGCACGACGTGTGGTAAACTTTGGCATTTGGCCAATGTTTGTTGTTTGGGACAAAATCAGGCTGCTCAGGTTCAAGCTCCGGTTCAAGGGAATGCTGCGAGATTCCCACTGGGGTCATGTTTCAACTGCGGAGAGATTGGTCACTTCCGCCACAACTGTCCGAGACTGGTGAATGCAAATGCTAACGTAAACCCAAATGCGAACATCAACGTCAATGTGAATCCAGCACGTGGTCGAGTGTTTAACATCAATGAGGCACTCAATGATGAAGGAGTGAACAATTAGCATTTTGTATTTCCTCTGGTTGTTATCTTGTAACATTTAAAGACAATGCGGTTGTTATATAAATAAAAATTTGTGGTTTTATTTTTTAACTAATGCAATTGTATGAATGTTTGATCCAACCTTATGATGTCAACACAAAGACAAAACTACTCGTGTGGTTGTCATTTTTATGATCACTTGTGATCTCCCTAAGAACCTCAAACACTTATTTCTTTTAAATCTAAAGTATCTTATCGTCTTGCACCGTTCGAGATGCAAGAATTATCAAAACAGCTTCACGAGTTGTCTGATAAAGGATTCATTCGTCCGAACTTTTCACCTTGGAGAAACTCCTGTCCTCTTTGTGAAAAGAAAAATGGATCTTTTCGAATGTATATCGATTAACGTAAGCCTAGTAAGCTTACCATCAAGAATCGATATCCCCTACCTTAAATCAACGATTTCTCCGATCAACTGCATAGTGTTTCATGCTTTTCCAAGATCGATTTGCGTTTTGGGTATCATCAACTTTGTATTCTCGAAGAAGATATTCCCAAAACGGTTTTCTGCGTGAAGTATGGCCATTACGAGTTTACAGTCATGCCTTTTGAGTTGACAAATGCTCCAGCCATCTTCAAGGACTTAATAAATAGAGTCTGCAAGCCTTATTTGGATCAGTTCGTCATTGTTATTAATGACATCTTGATCTATTCATATCTCGAGCCGATCACGATCAACACTTTCGTTGACATTGGAACCCCTAAAGAAGAAACAAACTTTTCGCTAAATCCTTCAAGAGGAAATTTTGGCTTAAAGAAGTTCAGTTTTTTTTTTTTGGGTCATGTAGTCAACAAGCAAGCTATTCTTGTGGATCCATCCAAATTGCTGCAATTAAGGATTTGGTTCCCAGTATGCTTTAAATACCCGTGTCCAAAGATAACAAATTAAACGATTATGCGATTATGTGATTACGTGTTATGTGTTCTCCTTTATGTTTTTGTGTGATCCGATTTTCAAAATCCTCATAGAATCTTTTATATCTATATATAAGGGATTCATAGTAGGATATTCAAAAGGTACTACCTTAAATCCTTAATGGGCTTCTACGTGGTAGTTAAGACCCTTGGGATTATATAGTACCATTTCATGACTCGAAGAGAGAGCTTTTAGTGGTCTAGTAAAAAAAAAAGATTGATTCACAATTTGGTTAAAGAACGACATCTAGTGATGTAGCTGAACAGACTCCTTGATAGTCTATTTAGATCATTTATTGATTTAATTAAAAGGACTCTGTGGCGGTCTAGTCACACTCATCACAGGATTGTTCATTTGGTTTTACCCTACATATTATAAAATAGACTGTGTGAACTGTGCAAGGAATTGTCTAATTATGGACGCGTACATAATTATGAGATTTAGTGCACGGTAATCACAGTAAGATTTATTATGTGTAAGAACCGATAGTGACAACAATAACGAAATGAGAACGATGTAATGGAGGTACGGTGGACGCACCAATGACGCTTCATATACTTGTATATAAGTATCCCTCTTACATTGCAAGCATGATGTTATTAAAGTTACTAGAAGTTCAGAACCCTAACCAATGTTGTTCGATCTTTTCAACTTCATGTTTTCAAGCTCTCACAAGTTTCCTCTAGATAAAATTTCGGGACGAAATTTCCTAAAGTAGGGGAGACTGTAACACCTGTGCCTCCACGGCCATCAAACAAATACCGAACCAATGAAATATTATATTTCATACTTGGGATTTGTAAAAATATGTGTATCATTTGCACATATCAATTTTTGTTAAATTCCAAACTCTAAATCGCTTTCTGGAAGGTTATACGCGCACTGATGCGTAAATATAACCAGTTTAATGAAACGAACACTCCGGAATAGTGAAATAGGCTTAACATACCTTAAATAACCTTTACATAACTTAGAAATAAGTTTTGAAGGCTTTGGTATGTCAAAAATAAGTTAATTTGCTTACAGGGACTAAACTTGACAAACTGCGAAAGTATGCCAATTTGAACTGTAACAGACATTCCGGAACATGACCATAAGTTAAACATACCATAAATATCCTTTACATAGCTTAGAAATAGGCTTTGAGGGGTTTGGTGTGCTAAAATAAACTTTTGGCTCATTCAGGGACTAAAAGTGTCAAAAAAGTGCACAAGTTTGCACTTTCGCTCATAACTTACGTTCTGAATACATCCGGACATCCAAAAATTTATGTAAGCACTAAAATATTTTATTTTAGTGTTTGGCACAAGAAAAATCCATTCGTTTCGTCATTTGGATCGTTTTTCGCGCTTATGCGCATTTTCGTCGTAATTAAGCGAACATCGCGTTCGTACGACCAAACGAACCGACATCCGAGATATTTTTGAGCATGTTTTGAGTTCCCTATACTTTAACTTCATTTTAGAGCCTTGAAATGAGGTTAACGGGGCTCAAACGCATCGAAAAAGGCCTTAAACATGTGCAGGGACTAAAACTGTCAGTTTTGAAACATTTCTGAAACAGGGGGGCAGTGGCGTAGCGCGAGCCCTAAGGGCCTATGCAGTCGCACTACGCGAGCGCCTTATCTGGACAGAAACATCAGTTTTGCACTTTCGGGACCAGATTCGATGTATTAACAGCTACAAACAGCCTGTTTGCAGCTGTTATCCACTCCTTAATCCCTTACCACATGTTGATCTCTTATGGTGAGTGGCCTTTTTGGGTACCATAAGGTTCCGACACATGTACGGATGAGATTAAGGCACGTATTTCGACAAACGGTCCTAATGGTGGACCATTCACTGTAAATACCCCTTGCCATCCAACCTCTAAACTCACTAGAATCTGATCTCAAATGCTCTAAGTTGAAACCTTTGTTTCATACCTGAGCTATTTTGATCTAGATTAGCATTCGGGGACCCTTCGTAAGTATTCTTTCGTTATTTTATTGCTTTTCGAGTCTTTTCGAGTCTTTTCGAGTCTGAAAGTTAAACTTTGTTTGACTTTCTGCGTTGACCAGTTTATGGTCAATGCGAAGTTCGTTTGAACTTCGCAACGTGAGTGTAATCACGTTGGTTATAGTCCCTTGGGACTATGCCTACTGATTACCACGTTGTCTAGGGTCGTAGGGTAAGCGATCTAATAAATCGCTTATACCTTCGAACCCGACCCATTTGGTCGATCATTAGGATCCGACCAAATACATTAGGTAACCATAGTAGGTAGGGAATAACCTTCCGAGGTTATACCCTATGGTCGCTTCGTTTGAATAGTTGTATGATAGGTAGTTTATATGCCTTAGGTAAATTACCAGAATACCCTTTTCATGTATAATTGGTAATTAAGCTTATGTAACCTAAAATTTTGTACATACATGATTATACAACATGTCTAAACACGTTTAGGCATATAATACTTGTCATAGGACTAGTTAGACGTCTCGAACGCGCTTTGCGCGCACGACGCGTTAAAGTAGCGTATGTTACCTTAATGGGTCGCGATGGGTCGAAAGCACTTAGGTTAGTCTCAATGTAGTATGTAGGCCTTGTTAAACCATATCATATGTGTCACACCCCAACCGATGGCGGAATCATCGGGGCGCGACACTAGGCGAATCAGATTGCTCAAGAGAATCCATAACAACTATATTGCGATAATATTTAATACATTCGTTATCCCATACTAACAAATAATACAATCACGTAAGTTATCACAGATTTCTTGCCCTCTCGAACAATACAAATCCAACAACCTAGATTTTAGTTGAGTTTCTAGACTTCCTAGCTTGATTTGGTATAGTCTGCGATCTAACCTGCAACATACGTTAAAATATTTGTCAATACAAAAGTATTGGCGAGTATACAGGTTTGAATAGTATAGCATATAGATAAAAAGTGCTGCGAATCTCCACATGCATAAACGTAATACATGACATATATACTCACAAAACCGATACTACCAACTAAGTCCTCGATGCTCGAATGTACGATGGCATAACTAGACCCCGTCGGGCGCAATAGTACTATACTAGTCGTGGTGGGACGTCGCGAGTATAAGCCCTAGCACATATGCAACTAGCATCACGTATATCTATGCATAGCAGTTATTCGCAAGTGATAATTCGATTGATTGAATATTTCGATTGATAAGTTCGATTTGTTAGAAACGTATGTTACACCCAAAATTCGATTAAAAGGGGTCAAGTATACTCACCGTGCGTATTTAGCGAGATTACAACTTGATTGAGTCGGTTGCGAGTATGTCTGTAATGATCCTTGAAGAATAGAGTAAACGATATACGGTTAAGCGAGATTACCCTTGAAAAGTTATTCATTTGATTGGACTGTTCCCATCCGTGCGGATGGACAGGTTATCCGTCCGGATGACAAGTCATCCGTCCGGATGGCATGTTATCCGTGCGGATAACAGTGATCCATGCGGACAGCGGTGCGTGCGGATGGGTGTGCGTGCGGTTGACTTGTACGTGCGGTGGACATGTGCGTGCGGGTGACATATCATCCGTGCGGGTGACATATCATCCGTGCGGGTGACATGTGCGTGCGGGTGACCTGTGCGTGCGGGTGACATGTCATCCGTGCGGACTGACATGTCATCCGTGCGGACTTGTGTCATCCGTGCGGACTGACATGTTGTTCGTGCGGACTGACATGTTGGCCGTGCGGACTGACATGTCTGTTTCGCACTCTGAGCACTGTTTCGAGTGTTTAACGGAAGGAATACGTTCGTTTTCACTAGGGTAGTGTAATTTCGCACTAACACTTGAAGTTCCGTCAATTCCGACTCGTTCTAACAGCCGGGAATCACCCCGTTCCATCAGATCTGGCCATTCATGGTGGTTCTTCATGGTTAACTCGAAATCGCACAGATTTAGGTGTGATTTGTCATTAAAACATGTGGAAATCACCTGGATCTGAGTCGTTTATGGTGAAATGAGACCCCAACTTGAAGTTCATAAGAACTCTTGGTGACATCACCTCAAAACGCCTCAAATCCGTAGATTTCACGGTTAGAATTAGAGTTTTGAAAGATAGAATGATGTAGATTCGAGTGTAGATTGTAGAAGTACAAGTCTTAGGTTGAAATCTTACCGGAATCGCGAGGAAATCGAGAGAAAAGGGTCTTGGTGCGCGTTTGGTCGAACATGAGCTGTCACATCACTGTTCAAGTGATGTGACATGGTATTTATAGGTAACAGAGGAGAGGAGAAAGGTTCTGGCCCGGATGGTCCATCCGTCCGGATGGCCCATCCGTGCGGATGGCCCATGCGTGCGGATGGCCATCCGTGCGCATGTCCATCCGTCCGGATGGTCCATCCGTCCGGATAGACATCCTGACGCTTGGAATTTCCCGTTTTTGGTCGTTTTGATAGTTTTCGAAGCGCGTACGTTCATAATTAGTTTATATTATCAATATATTGTTATTATTATATTATTATATATATATATATATATATATATATATATCACTAGGGGTCGTATTTACGTATCCATAATCCAAGGTTTCGATAATTAACAGTCGGTTTCCGATTCGAGTATGCGATGATTATCGACGTTGCACGGCCATCAATAAGGGTAGTATAGGTCCTTTCTCGATGTCATCGTGAACGTTATTTCGTGTAGTGCCACAAAGACTGACGGGGTACCGTTTACTCGTATTGTCATCATCGTCATGACGACTGGAGCTACAGCACTCACCCGAGGGTCCTTGTTAGCGTTAATTGTTTACGTTCGACACATCACGGCCATTGAGGAGGGTAGAATAGGTCCTCACTCAATGCCTCTGTGAGTGTTAGTGTGATAGTAGTGTAGTATAGTGATATTGTACTTCGAAAATATGCGATTATCCTTCGAATAGCGATATATACGATATAGTTACATTATGATCCGAATCTCTGGTGCTAGGCGTAACGAGTATAACGAGTAGTAACAACGCACAAAAGTGCGGGTTGTTACAGTCTCCCCTACTTTAGGAAATTTCGTCCCGAAATTAATCCAATAGGTAGACTTCTAAGAGTTGATCTTGTATAAGTAGCGATACAGCGAGTGATTTGACCGTAAGTTGACAGCGCGAATGTTTCGAATAAGAGAGATCGATTGCGATAGCGAGAAGGCGATGTAAAGACGAAAGTAGAAATCCCACGAGTTGGCATTCCAAAGTACCTTGTCATGTGTAGAATTCGTTAGTTCGATGCGATTGTGATTTGAAAGGTTTCTCATGACGTAGAGTTGACTGGGTTGTTCGTTAACAAATGTTACAAGAAGCGTTCGTTTCAGATATTGAGAAGGGATTTAGGACGAAAATCTTTTTGAAAATTTTCCTTTTAACATGCGGTCAACAGAATCGATGTCAACCGATGTTGCAAGGAAGTTCAAGTTTCTAACATTTTAAGGAATTCGAAAATGAAAACAAGGGTTACGAAGACTCTCCTATGATGTGGGTTCCCTTTGAAAGTCTTGTTTTTGATCTTGAAAAGTTTTAAGGAAAATTTGAACTCATGAAGCTCCCTTTGAATATGGAGTTAAGCTGATTCGATGTTACCTCCACATTGTGAGGAATTTCACTTGTCCCATGGTTTTAATAAAAGTTTTATAAAAATCAGTTTCAACCTTTTGAAAAGAATGATTTAGCATCAAGCCCCACTTGGCACCTTCCCACGGAAGTTCGTTAATACGTTTAAAACACTTATATATAGGAATTACCAGCGGCGTATCCACCATGTTTTGCCCATATTACTTCCGTTTCGTGAGGCAGTGTCAGGTGTGCCGATATGTCTCGGATTGAATTGCGTTCACTTGGCCCAATCGATAGAAAGTCGGGCCGAGCATAGGATAGGGTCGAATAGATAAATCCAGCGAGTTGATACGCGAGAAGTGAATAGCGCGTTTTCGATTAGATTACACATTACACCCACATGGCACGTTTCCACGGGGGTCTGCTAACATGGCGAAACACCATGCTTAACCAGGTTAGCTTTGCCTCGTGAAGCGGTGTCATGTGTACTTAATACCATACAGACTGCAATGAACACCAAGCGAGCGATAAGCGGTAGATTATACACGGTAGGCGATCAGCGATTTAGGTGATTAAACGAATAAGCACGAAACACTTGTGATGATGGTGATGATAAACGAAATACAATAATCGGTAGTTGCGTTGCAAGCGATGGAGGTATGCGATTCGATTTACGCGGTTCGGTTCGATTGATTAATACCACAGAATTTAACTAACATTAGACCCCACATGGCCTTTTTCCCACGAAAGGTCGCTGATATGACTAAAATGCCCTGCTTTAGTCATATAAGTTTCATCTCGTGAAGCGAGGTCATGCGTGCTAACTTAACACGAATATCACGGCTAACGGTATAGCGATAGATTGATACACAACAAGCGATATAGTTCTCATATTAAGCGACAGAGATTGCGAGATTCACGAGGTAAACGATAGCGATTAGTCGGGTTCGATTCTTGTTTCGAATAAGCTTAACGTTTCATTATGACGCATCACAGCTATCGAGGAGGGTAGAATAGGTCCTCACTCAACAATATCGTGAGCGTCTATTTGCTTGATTGAGATTCGTTGCAACAGACTTACGACCAGTCTTGCGTCGATGCAATTTTCCTGCGAGGTAGACTCCCCAGAGTCTATCGATGAGGCGATTGCATTGCGTTTGCAGACTTACGACAAGCCTTGCGATGATACGGTTTGTTACGCCTTGCGATTGAGTGTAGCGTGTTGAAAATAATTACAATAGTATATAGGTCTAATAACGTTCAACTCCACGTGGCACTTTCTTCACGGAACTTCGATAGTATGGTAAGGCATTCCTCGCCCGACCCCTACTACTTTCATCCCGTGTTTTGGTGTCACATTTTGTCAAAACGCTATGGCACCTTTAGAATTTACTACGATCACCGTGCACTGAGCCAAATAATCCCGTGTGCACCCGCGATTAATCGTTCCTTGCACGTTTATCGTACCTCGTTCTAAGAGTGTAGTGAGGGTAAAACACATTATTTCGTGATATAGTATATAGTATATAGTATATAGTATGTGTGTGAATTTAGTCTAAATGCGGCGACTAAAGTGGGATGGAGGAAACGAAAACGAGAGTTAATGTTACATATAGTGGTAACTTGGAATAAGAGAGTAGGTTCAAAACTTAGAAATTGACGTCGAGAATCGTATCATTACAACTTTATCCTACGCTTGCTAGGTACTTTATGCTGAAGACTTTTGCTGGCGCTGTTGTTGTTGTACTTAAGTTCGCGGTTCAATGCGGCAGTTGCGGGTGAAGTGACCGTAACGGTTGCAGTTACTGCAATAGCGACAGTCATCCCCAACTGGATGATGATAGGTACACGAGTAACACTGAGGATGAGCTCCAGTGTAAGCTCGTTTTGGAAACATCGGAACTGTTCGAAGAGGTTCCGGTTGCAGCAGTTCGGTTGTTGATGAGTTCGGGCTTGAAGTCTTTCGCTTGCGGCTGGGTTTGTCGGTGTCTTGCGAAGAAGTGTCGTCGTTGGGGGATTCGTCTGAAGACTCGCTTGTTGAGTCTTTGGCTGATTTGTCGGAAGATCCGTCGGCAGATTTGTCAGAAGAATCGGCAGCAGATTCGTCCGAGGAATCGTTAGCAGATCCGTCAGAAGAATCGTTAGCTGATTCATTAGAAGAATCACCAGTAGATTTGTCGAAAGATTCGTCAGTTGATTCATCAGAAGATTCGTCAACATGTTCGTCTGAAGGATTACTGGCGATTGCTTGACGAGCTTGCTTGACAGGATTCTTTGAGAATAATCCCTCCACGAGTCGTTTGTTGTTGATTTCTGCGGCTAAGCGGTAGGTTTCTTCGATGGTAGCAGGCCTTGCAGCTTCGACAAAATCACCCACGCACTCGGGCAAGCCACGAATGTATTTCGCGATGGCCTTCCCCTGAGTGTTGACTTGACCTGGGCAGATTATGCTAAGCTGTTTGAACCTTGCGGTGTAGCCAGCATTGTCACCTTCGGTTTGCTTGATTTCCCAAAATTCATTTTCCAGCTTCTGAATCTCGTGAGGAGGACAGTACTCTTTCTCCATGAGCTCCTTCAGCTCATTCCAGGAGAGAGCGTAAGCTGCGGAGATCCCACGTTTGTTACGTTCGGCGGTCCACCAGTTGAGTGCTCGCGATTGAAATACTCCGGTGGCGCAAGTAGTACGAAGACTATCGGGACACCCACTTTGACGAAGGGTAACTTCGATAGAATCGAACCACTGGAGTAGTTGAGTCGCACCTCCTTCACCCGTGAACTCCATCGGGTCACAGGCTTTGAAGTGCTTGTAGAGAAAGGTAGATTGCGGCTCTCCTGTCTTAACGTCTTCCGAAGCTCGAGAGTGGCTGGGAGAGTGCACTCGAGCGGCAATTTGAGAACTAAGCTTACCCACTTCCTTAATCACAAGTGAAGCAATTCTCTTCTCGGCGCTTCGTTTGGCTTTCCTCCTAGCTACTCGTCTCGAGGTAGAGTCGTTGGAAGGCATCTAGACAGGAAGAGACTTGGAGTGAGATTCGATCATAATGATTTTTGAGTTTTGCGTTGCGATTGAGCGCGTTCAAAACTTGGAGCGATAGTATAGTAGTAATACGAACCACATAGGAGCCACGTAGGAAACACGAAATTCCTAGGTTCTCACACAATGACCTGTTTGTTTATATGTATATAGATATATATATATATATAGATTTATATAGCTGAAATTTGCATTCATTCGCATACAGGTCGATTTAGAATAAGCGAGGTCGCGTTGAAGTGAGGAAACGAGAGCGAACGCGATAGACTATGCATTAGTTTTGTTGAGATCATTCGAATTTCGTTTTAGATTGCGATGGCTGTGCGAATTGTGTGTTTATAAAGTAGGGAGTGAAAATCGTTACATCGAGAAATCGATAAAGCGTAAAGTTTCAAAACGTAAATAAGTTCCAATCATTGTAAAATTGGCGGGTCGTATAATAGAGTGCCTTGGGTGTTTAGGCGTTGACTACCCAAGGTAACCCAACTATATCTAACAAGTTCGAGCATGCGCGTTGACCTGGAGGACTTCATGCTTCCACTGGGATGCAGCTCATGGCATTCGTCGTCCTAGTCATCGCGTGGCTCGAGTTATCGTGATAGTCGAGTCCTTGGTGAGAGATTTTGAAAACCAGTTTATAGGGAATGGGACGACTTATTAAGGTACGGGTTTCACCCCTGGCTTAACAGTTTCGTTCCTATTTGTGGTTATGCTCCTCGAATAAATTCGTGGGTTCCACTGGATTTAGAAATGGAGACTTTTGTCGAGATGTGGATGTCACTCCTAACTCGATGAAGAGTTCTCGTGCTAGAAAAATGCGCTGAGTGAGCAATCCTATCGAGAGTTCTTGGTTTTCACACCTGGTCTCGACTGGATCGCTCGGTTTCGTTATGCGAATATTTTCGAAAACGTGTGTACTGTGTCGACCTTAGGAAAGGCTAAGTAGTGTTTCAGCCTTAGGAAAGGCTTCTTCGTGTGAAGTTGTAGTATGCGGGGTTCACACAAAGTTGTATCTTTTAGCAATTTCGATCGAGAGTTATCGAGTAAGCCCAATACAAACCCCACTGGGTTTGTATGAGTCGGCCTGCTGGTACTTAGACTATAGACTAGGTCAATTTCTAAGACGTCGACCCGGACTAGGTCGAGTCTGACCTAATTCCCTATAGTTATGGCTCTGATACCAATTTGTCACACCCCAACCGATGGCGGAATCATCGGGGCGCGGCACTAGGCGAATCAGATTGCTCAAGAGAATCCATAACAACTATATTGCGATAATATTTAATACATTCGTTATCCCATACTAACAAATAATACAATCACGTAAGTTATCACAGATTTCTTGCCCTCTCGAACAATACAAATCCGACAACCTAGATTTTAGTTGAGTTTCTAGACTTCCTAGCTTGATTTGGTATAGTCTGCGATCTAACCTGCAACATATGTTAAAATATTTGTCAATACAAAAGTATTGGCGAGTATACAGGTTTGAATAGTATAGCATATAGATAAAAAGTGTTGCGAATCTCCACATGCATAAACGTAATACACGACATATATACTCACAAAACCGATACTACCAACTAAGTCCTCGATGCTCGAATGTACGATGGCATAACTAGACCCCGTCGGGCGCAATAGTACTATACTAGTCGTGGTGGGACGTCGCGAGTATAAGCCCTAGCACATATGCAACTAGCATCACGTATATCTATGCATAGCAGTTATTCGCAAGTGATAATTCGATTGATTGAATATTTCGATTGATAAGTTCGATTTGTTAAAAACGTATGTTACACCCAAAATTCGATTAAAAGGGGTCAAGTATACTCACCGTGCGTATTTAGCGAGATTACAACTTGATTGAGTCGGTTGCGAGTATGTCTGTAATGATCCTTGAAGAATAGAGTAAACGATATACGGTTAAGCGAGATTACCCTTGAAAAGTTATTCATTTGATTGGACTGTTCCCATCCGTGCGGATGGACAGGTTATCCGTCCGGATGACAAGTCATCCGTCCGGATGGCATGTTATCCGTGCGGATAACAGTGATCCGTGCGGACAGCGGTGCGTGCGGATGGGTGTGCGTGCGGTTGACTTGTACGTGCGGTGGACATGTGCGTGCGGGTGACATATCATCCGTGCGGGTGACATATCATCCGTGCGGGTGACATGTGCGTGCGGGTGACCTGTGCGTGCGGGTGACATGTCATCCGTGCGGACTGACATGTCATCCGTGCGGACTTGTGTCATCCGTGCGGACTTGTGTCATCCGTGCGGACTGACATGTTGTCCGTGCGGACTGACATGTTGGCCGTGCGGACTGACATGTTGGCCGTGCGGACTGACATGTCTGTTTCGCACTCTGAGCACTGTTTCGAGTGTTTAACGGAAGGAATATGTTCGTTTTCACTAGGGTAGTGTAATTTCGCACTAACACTTGAAGTTCCGTCAATTCCGACTCGTTCTAACAGCCGGGAATCACCTCGTTCCATCAGATCTGGCCATTCATGGTGGTTCTTCATGGTTAACTCGAAATCGCACAGATTTAGGTGTGATTTGTCATTAAAACATGTGGAAATCACCTGGATCTGAGTCGTTTATGGTGAAATGAGACCCCAACTTGAAGTCCATAAGAACTCTTGGTGACATCACCTCAAAACGCCTCAAATCCGTAGATTTCACGGTTAGAATTAGAGTTTTGAAAGATAGAATGATGTAGATTCGAGTGTAGATTGTAGAAGTACAAGTCTTAGGTTGAAATCTTACCGGAATCGCGAGGAAATCGAGAGAAAAGGGTCTTGGTGCGCGTTTGGTCGAACAGGAGTTGTCACATCACTGTTCAAGTGATGTGACATGGTATTTATAGGCAACAGAGGAGAGGAGAAAGGTTCTGGCCCGGATGGTCCATCCGTCCGGATGGCCCATCCGTGCGGATGGCCCATGCGTGCGGATGGCCATCCGTGCGCATGTCCATCCGTCCGGATGGTCCATCCGTCCGGATAGACATCCTGACGCTTGGAATTTCCCGTTTTTGGTCGTTTTGATAGTTTTCGAAGCGCGTACGTTCATAATTAGTTTATATTATCAATATATTGTTATTATTATATTATTATATATATATATATATATCACTAGGGGTCGTATTTACGTATCCATAATCCAAGGTTTCGATAATTAACAGTCGGTTTCCGATTCGAGTATGCGATGATTATCGACGTTGCACGGCCATCAATAAGGGTAGTATAGGTCCTTTCTCGATGTCATCGTGAACGTTATTTCGTGTAGTGCCACAAAGACTGACGGGGTACCGTTTACTCGTATTGTCATCATCGTCATGACGACTGGAGCTACAGCACTCACCCGAGGGTCCTTGTTAGCGTTAATTGTTTACGTTCGACACATCACGGCCATTGAGGAGGGTAGAATAGGTCCTCACTCAATGCCTCTGTGAGTGTTAGTGTGATAGTAGTGTAGTATAGTGATATTGTACTTCGAAAATATGCGATTATCCTTCGAATAGCGATATATACGATATAGTTACATTATGATCCGAATCTCTGGTGCTAGGCGTAACGAGTATAACGAGTAGTAACAACGCACAAAAGTGCGGGTTGTTACAGTCTCCCCTACTTTAGGAAATTTCGTCCCGAAATTAATCCAATAGGTAGACTTCTAAGAGTTGATCTTGTATAAGTAGCGATACAGCGAGTGATTTGACCGTAAGTTGACAGCGCGAATGTTTCGAATAAGAGAGATCGATTGCGATAGCGAGAAGGCGATGTAAAGACGAAAGTAGAAATCCCACGAGTTGGCATTCCAAAGTACCTTGTCATGTGTAGAATTCGTTAGTTCGATGCGATTGTGATTTGAAAGGTTTCTCATGACGTAGAGTTGACTGGGTTGTTCGTTAACAAATGTTACAAGAAGCGTTCGTTTCAGATATTGAGAAGGGATTTAGGACGAAAATCTTTTTGAAATTTTTCCTTTTAACATGCGGTCAACAGAATCGATGTCAACCGATGTTGCAAGGAAGTTCAAGTTTCTAACATTTTAAGGAATTCGAAAATGAAAACAAGGGTTACGAAGACTCTCCTATGATGTGGGTTCCCTTTGAAAGTCTTGTTTTTGATCTTGAAAAGTTTTAAGGAAAATTTGAACTCATGAAGCTCCCTTTGAATATGGAGTTAAGCTGATTCGATGTTACCTCCACATTGTGAGGAATTTCACTTGTCCCATGGTTTTAATAAAAGTTTTATAAAAATCAGTTTCAACCTTTTGAAAAGAATGATTTAGCATCAAGCCCCACTTGGCACCTTCCCACGGAAGTTCGTTAATACGTTTAAAACACTTATATATAGGAATTACCAGCGGCGTATCCACCATGTTTTGCCCATATTACTTCCGTTTCGTGAGGCAGTGTCAGGTGTGCCGATATGTCTCGGATTGAATTGCGTTCACTTGGCCCAATCGATAGAAAGTCAGGCCGAGCATAGGATAGGGTCGAATAGATAAATCCAGCGAGTTGATACGCGAGAAGTGAATAGCGCGTTTTCGATTAGATTACACATTACACCCACATGGCACGTTTCCACGGGGGTCTGCTAACATGGCGAAACACCATGCTTAACCAGGTTAGCTTTGCCTCGTGAAGCGGTGTCATGTGTACTTAATACCATACAGACTGCAATGAACACCAAGCGAGCGATAAGCGGTAGATTATACACGGTAGGCGATCAGCGATTTAGGTGATTAAACGAATAAGCACGAAACACTTGTGATGATGGTGATGATAAACGAAATACAATAATCGGTAGTTGCGTTGCAAGCGATGGAGGTATGCGATTCGATTTACGCGGTTCGGTTCGATTGATTAATACCACAGAATTTAACTAACATTAGACCCCACATGGCCTTTTTCCCACGAAAGGTCGCTGATATGACTAAAATGCCCTGCTTTAGTCATATAAGTTTCATCTCGTGAAGCGAGGTCATGCGTGCTAACTTAACACGAATATCACGGCTAACGGTATAGCGATAGATTGATACACAACAAGCGATATAGTTCTCATATTAAGCGACAGAGATTGCGAGATTCACGAGGTAAACGATAGCGATTAGTCGGGTTCGATTCTTGTTTCGAATAAGCTTAACGTTTCATTATGACGCATCACAGCTATCGAGGAGGGTAGAATAGGTCCTCACTCAACAATATCGTGAGCGTCTATTTGCTTGATTGAGATTCGTTGCAACAGACTTACGACCAGTCTTGCGTCGATGCAATTTTCCTGCGAGGTAGACTCCCCAGAGTCTATCGATGAGGCGATTGCATTGCGTTTGCAGACTTACGACAAGCCTTGCGATGATACGGTTTGTTACGCCTTGCGATTGAGTGTTGCGTGTTGAAAATAATTACAATAGTATATAGGTCTAATAACGTTCAACTCCACGTGGCACTTTCTTCACGGAACTTCGATAGTATGGTAAGGCATTCCTCGCCCGACCCCTACTACTTTCATCCCGTGTTTTGGTGTCACATTTTGTCAAAACGCTATGGCACCTTTAGAATTTACTACGATCACCGTGCACTGAGCCAAATAATCCCGTGTGCACCCGCGATTAATCGTTCCTTGCACGTTTATCGTACCTCGTTCTAAGAGTGTAGTGAGGGTAAAACACATTATTTCGTGATATAGTATATAGTATATAGTATGTGTGTGAATTTAGTCTAAATGCGGCGACTAAAGTGGGATGGAGGAAACGAAAACGAGAGTTAATGTTACATATAGTGGTAACTTGGAATAAGAGAGTAGGTTCAAAACTTAGAAATTGACGTCGAGAATCGTATCATTACAACTTTATCCTACGCTTGCTAGGTACTTTATGCTGAAGACTTTTGCTGGCGCTGTTGTTGTTGTACTTAAGTTCGCGGTTCAATGCGGCAGTTGCGGGTGAAGTGACCGTAACGGTTGCAGTTACTGCAATAGCGACAGTCATCCCCAACTGGATGATGATAGGTACACGAGTAACACTGAGGATGAGCTCCAGTGTAAGCTCGTTTTGGAAACATCGGAACTGTTCGAAGAGGTTCCGGTTGCAGCAGTTCGGTTGTTGATGAGTTCGGGCTTGAAGTCTTTCGCTTGCGGCTGGGTTTGTCGGTGTCTTGCGAAGAAGTGTCGTCGTTGGGGGATTCGTCTGAAGACTCGCTTGTTGAGTCTTTGGCTGATTTGTCGGAAGATCCGTCGGCAGATTTGTCAGAAGAATCGGCAGCAGATTCGTCCGAGGAATCGTTAGCAGATCCGTCAGAAGAATCGTTAGCTGATTCATTAGAAGAATCACCAGTAGATTTGTCGAAAGATTCGTCAGTTGATTCATCAGAAGATTCGTCAACATGTTCGTCTGAAGGATTACTGGCGATTGCTTGACGAGCTTGCTTGACAGGATTCTTTGAGAATAATCCCTCCACGAGTCGTTTGTTGTTGATTTCTGCGGCTAAGCGGTAGGTTTCTTCGATGGTAGCAGGCCTTGCAGCTTCGACAAAATCACCCACGCACTCGGGCAAGCCACGAATGTATTTCGCGATGGCCTTCCCCTGAGTGTTGACTTGACCTGGGCAGATTATGCTAAGCTGTTTGAACCTTGCGGTGTAGCCAGCATTGTCACCTTCGGTTTGCTTGATTTCCCAAAATTCATTTTCCAGCTTCTGAATCTCGTGAGGAGGACAGTACTCTTTCTCCATGAGCTCCTTCAGCTCATTCCAGGAGAGAGCGTAAGCTGCGGAGATCCCACGTTTGTTACGTTCGGCGGTCCACCAGTTGAGTGCTCGCGATTGAAATACTCCGGTGGCGCAAGTAGTACGAAGACTATCGGGACACCCACTTTGACGAAGGGTAACTTCGATAGAATCGAACCACTGGAGTAGTTGAGTCGCACCTCCTTCACCCGTGAACTCCATCGGGTCACAGGCTTTGAAGTGCTTGTAGAGAAAGGTAGATTGCGGCTCTCCTGTCTTAACGTCTTCCGAAGCTCGAGAGTGGCTGGGAGAGTGCACTCGAGCGGCAATTTGAGAACTAAGCTTACTCACTTCCTTAATCACAAGTGAAGCAATTCTCTTCTCGGCGCTTCGTTTGGCTTTCCTCCTAGCTACTCGTCTCGAGGTAGAGTCGTTGGAAGGCATCTAGACAGGAAGAGACTTGGAGTGAGATTCGATCATAATGATTTTTGAGTTTTGCGTTGCGATTGAGCGCGTTCAAAACTTGGAGCGATAGTATAGTAGTAATACGAACCACATAGGAGCCACGTAGGAAACACGAAATTCCTAGGTTCTCACACAATGACCTGTTTGTTTATATGTATATAGATATATATATATATATAGATTTATATAGCTGAAATTTGCATTCATTCGCATACAGGTCGATTTAGAATAAGCGAGGTCGCGTTGAAGTGAGGAAACGAGAGCGAACGCGATAGACTATGCATTAGTTTTGTTGAGATCATTCGAATTTCGTTTTAGATTGCGATGGCTGTGCGAATTGTGTGTTTATAAAGTAGGGAGTGAAAATCGTTACATCGAGAAATCGATAAAGCGTAAAGTTTCAAAACGTAAATAAGTTCCAATCATTGTAAAATTGGCGGGTCGTATAATAGAGTGCCTTGGGTGTTTAGGCGTTGACTACCCAAGGTAACCCAACTATATCTAACAAGTTCGAGCATGCGCGTTGACCTGGAGGACTTCATGCTTCCACTGGGATGCAGCTCATGGCATTCGTCGTCCTAGTCATCGCGTGGCTCGAGTTATCGTGATAGTCGAGTCCTTGGTGAGAGATTTTGAAAACCAGTTTATAGGGAATGGGACGACTTATTAAGGTACGGGTTTCACCCCTGGCTTAACAGTTTCGTTCCTATTTGTGGTTATGCTCCTCGAATAAATTCGTGGGTTCCACTGGATTTAGAAATGGAGACTTTTGTCGAGATGTGGATGTCACTCCTAACTCGATGAAGAGTTCTCGTGCTAGAAAAATGCGCTGAGTGAGCAATCCTATCGAGAGTTCTTGGTTTTCACACCTGGTCTCGACTGGATCGCTCGGTTTCGTTATGCGAATATTTTCGAAAACGTGTGTACTGTGTCGACCTTAGGAAAGGCTAAGTAGTGTTTCAGCCTTAGGAAAGGCTTCTTCGTGTGAAGTTGTAGTATGCGGGGTTCACACAAAGTTGTATCTTTTAGCAATTTCGATCGAGAGTTATCGAGTAAGCCCAATACAAACCCCACTGGGTTTGTATGAGTCGGCCTGCTGGTACTTAGACTATAGACTAGGTCAATTTCTAAGACGTCGACCCGGACTAGGTCGAGTCTGACCTAATTCCCTATAGTTATGGCTCTGATACCAATTTGTCACACCCCAACCGATGGCGGAATCATCGGGGCGCGGCACTAGGCGAATCAGATTGCTCAAGAGAATCCATAACAACTATATTGCGATAATATTTAATACATTCGTTATCCCATACTAACAAATAATACAATCACGTAAGTTATCACAGATTTCTTGCCCTCTCGAACAATACAAATCCGACAACCTAGATTTTAGTTGAGTTTCTAGACTTCCTAGCTTGATTTGGTATAGTCTGCGATCTAACCTGCAACATATGTTAAAATATTTGTCAATACAAAAGTATTGGCGAGTATACAGGTTTGAATAGTATAGCATATAGATAAAAAGTGTTGCGAATCTCCACATGCATAAACGTAATACACGACATATATACTCACAAAACCGATACTACCAACTAAGTCCTTGATGCTCGAATGTACGATGGCATAACTAGACCCCGTCGGGCGCAATAGTACTATACTAGTCGTGGTGGGACGTCGCGAGTATAAGCCCTAGCACATATGCAACTAGCATCACGTATATCTATGCATAGCAGTTATTCGCAAGTGATAATTCGATTGATTGAATATTTCGATTGATAAGTTCGATTTGTTAAAAACGTATGTTACACCCAAAATTCGATTAAAAGGGGTCAAGTATACTCACCGTGCGTATTTAGCGAGATTACAACTTGATTGAGTCGGTTGCGAGTATGTCTGTAATGATCCTTGAAGAATAGAGTAAACGATATACGGTTAAGCGAGATTACCCTTGAAAAGTTATTCATTTGATTGGACTGTTCCCATCCGTGCGGATGGACAGGTTATCCGTCCGGATGACAAGTCATCCGTCCGGATGGCATGTTATCCGTGCGGATAACAGTGATCCGTGCGGACAGCGGTGCGTGCGGATGGGTGTGCGTGCGGTTGACTTGTACGTGCGGTGGACATGTGCGTGCGGGTGACATATCATCCGTGCGGGTGACATATCATCCGTGCGGGTGACATGTGCGTGCGGGTGACCTGTGCGTGCGGGTGACATGTCATCCGTGCGGACTGACATGTCATCCGTGCGGACTTGTGTCATCCGTGCGGACTTGTGTCATCCGTGCGGACTGACATGTTGTCCGTGCGGACTGACATGTTGGCCGTGCGGACTGACATGTTGGCCGTGCGGACTGACATGTCTGTTTCGCACTCTGAGCACTGTTTCGAGTGTTTAACGGAAGGAATATGTTCGTTTTCACTAGGGTAGTGTAATTTCGCACTAACACTTGAAGTTCCGTCAATTCCGACTCGTTCTAACAGCCGGGAATCACCCCGTTCCATCAGATCTGGCCATTCATGGTGGTTCTTCATGGTTAACTCGAAATCGCACAGATTTAGGTGTGATTTGTCATTAAAACATGTGGAAATCACCTGGATCTGAGTCGTTTATGGTGAAATGAGACCCCAACTTGAAGTCCATAAGAACTCTTGGTGACATCACCTCAAAACGCCTCAAATCCGTAGATTTCACGGTTAGAATTAGAGTTTTGAAAGATAGAATGATGTAGATTCGAGTGTAGATTGTAGAAGTACAAGTCTTAGGTTGAAATCTTACCGGAATCGCGAGGAAATCGAGAGAAAGGGGTCTTGGTGCGCGTTTGGTCGAACAGGAGCTGTCACATCACTGTTCAAGTGATGTGACATGGTATTTATAGGCAACAGAGGAGAGGAGAAAGGTTCTGGCCCGGATGGTCCATCCGTCCGGATGGCCCATCCGTGCGGATGGCCCATGCGTGCGGATGGCCATCCGTGCGCATGTCCATCCGTCCGGATGGTCCATCCGTCCGGATAGACATCCTGACGCTTGGAATTTCCCGTTTTTGGTCGTTTTGATAGTTTTCGAAGCGCGTACGTTCATAATTAGTTTATATTATCAATATATTGTTATTATTATATTATTATATATATATATATATCACTAGGGGTCGTATTTACGTATCCATAATCCAAGGTTTCGATAATTAACAGTCGGTTTCCGATTCGAGTATGCGATGATTATCGACGTTGCACGGCCATCAATAAGGGTAGTATAGGTCCTTTCTCGATGTCATCGTGAACGTTATTTCGTGTAGTGCCACAAAGACTGACGGGGTACCGTTTACTCGTATTGTCATCATCGTCATGACGACTGGAGCTACAGCACTCACCCGAGGGTCCTTGTTAGCGTTAATTGTTTACGTTCGACACATCACGGCCATTGAGGAGGGTAGAATAGGTCCTCACTCAATGCCTCTGTGAGTGTTAGTGTGATAGTAGTGTAGTATAGTGATATTGTACTTCGAAAATATGCGATTATCCTTCGAATAGCGATATATACGATATAGTTACATTATGATCCGAATCTCTGGTGCTAGGCGTAACGAGTATAACGAGTAGTAACAACGCACAAAAGTGCGGGTTGTTACAATATGAGTTCCAATACTCATTTGGTTTACCAAGCCTCATCCGATCCGATCTCCCGATTTAAGTCCGGTTTATTTATATAGTTTTAGATTGCCGACTGATTCCGTGCTCCCTCTAGCTTTGTTTGGTTGTTGTTCAAGACCTCTAAGCATTCTCAGGCGAGTACATTATTCCCCTCTTTTACTGTTTTCAACTGTTTTGGGGTGACTCATATGTGCTAAATGTCTTATAATGTGGTTTCAAGAACAATTACAATGGTTTCAAAAACAATTACAATGGTTTCAAAAACAATTACAATGGTTTCAAAAACAATTACAATGTGGTTTCAAGAACAATAACAATGGTTTCAAGAACGATTACAATGGTTTCAAAAACAATTACAATGGTTTCAAGAACGATTTCAATAAAGTGAACAAACTTGTTGGTTGTAGTTACATAACCAATGATATTCATTAGCAATGATCAAGCCGACCAGTATTAGGTTATGGTACCATAGGATCTGACAAATCCCGTTATTCTCTATACCCATGGTTATGTGTGGGTATTTTGGGTAACGACTGAATCTGTAATTATTAATTTACCCTTTGGTAAGGGTTTGTTAAGAACGAGAACGAGTTGGAACGATGAACGAGTTAAGAAGGTTTGAATGTTATTAGAAAATCGACCATAAAGTAGTTTCACAGTTAAAACAAGAACGATTTGAACGATTAAAACAACAAGAACGATTTGAACAATTTCACAAAATGTTTTAACGATTGGGTAAACATTTGGACATGAATTTACAATTGATCATGCATTTCCACGAAACATAGTATTGATTTAAACCAAGTTTTACTTCAATACTTTGTTTTGTGCGTTTCACCTATGGTTTAGTTGATGCATTTCACTAGCCATACATATCATTTTGGTTACACATTACATGGTTTACATTTGACACAAACACTTTTGACATTGGTTATATATAACATGATTTACATCTTGACATGAACATTTTGACATATTATTTCAATACGTTTGACAATTTGTTTAAACATAGACATCTTACATTGGTGGTTTGTTTGGGTAAGTGATTTGAGTAACGGTGCGTGTGTAATATGATACAAGCATGGTGGATACGCCGCTGGTACTTCCTATATATAAATGTTTGTATGGTATTACATATCGTAGCGTTATTTGAATCATTTCAATTTAAGATATATAACATTTTATACAAATAACATACTTTTCACAAGACATCCTTTTACAAACAACTTATCTTATACAAACTCATTTTACATGGTTATTCATTTAATCATGCATTATTCTCTTATTTATACATATCATCTGAACTTATTATTTTTCAAATGATTTACAAAGACAAAGCAAATTACAAGGTTCATGACTAAAAATTTTCTTAAACAGAAGTCATGAATCTTATTTTCACAAAACCTATGTACTCGACAGCATTTCTTTGCTGACCTCGTTTTTCACATGTGTTTCAGGTATTGTTGAAAGATATCGATTGATGGGATGCATGCTCACATAGGACTGGACAAGGCCTTAGTGACTCAATAACAATGATAGACTATGTTTAAATTGTGTATTTAGATTTCCAGACGATGTAATTATTCAATGTTTAATAAAACGAAACACTTTTTGGTATCCATGGTTATGAAACATTAATTCTGTTACAACACTCCCCGACGTTTCCGCCACGTTTTGTATGTTACACGTGGTCGGGGTGTGACATCGGCGACAAAGAAATTGTTGCCTTTGATGGAGAGAAAAAGAAAAGAAAACAGAATTGTCTGTTGAAAGAGATTGAAAGCTTCGATAAAATGAAAAATCATTCCAAAGTTTGATTGTTCAAGGCTTTAATCGGGTCCCCAGGATAGATTCAATCAAAATGTACGCACCTACAGCACGTCTGATGTTCAAAATCAACAAAATGAACGTGCAGTGTACATTTCTTCGCGGTGTGATTGAAGAAAATGTGTTTGTTGAACAAACCAACTGGGTGTGCGGATGCCTTGGCGTGGATTGAACAGCCGCACACTACTTTTCAAAGAGAAAGTCAAAGACCTTCGCTGGTGCAATGTGGAAGACCAGCCGGACCCAAAGGTTTATGATCTTGTTGCTGTGAAGCGATTTCTCGGTTAATTGAAGTAGCTACAAAATCGACTTTGAAATCCACACCGGGTGGATATCCAGTTTGAGAGAGCACTCAGATTCCTTGCAATGCATGAAGCTGTTGCAGGATACGGTTTTAAATTTCATATATCCCCTATACTTGTCGATATTTAAACTGCTTTATAAATTATTATCATCTCGTACAACACTCTTTGACCAGACACGTTGAACTCGAATATCACCTCACACGTGATTGTTTCACTATGAAACTCGTCAATGTTGTCATGGTCCGCACCGATTACTGACGTGCCAACTGATTTTTCCAAAATTCGATAAATCATTTCTGATTAAATTAATTTTGGTAAACGGCATTGAGGTAAAACATGAGTTAACCGACATCGGGAAATCTTTTTTGTAAATACCTTTGTGTTTTTAAATTTTATCTTAGTTTGTTGATTTTAGCGGGAGTAAATCCAAATTTGAAAAATTTAAAAAACAGTGAAAAATCTCAAAACCCAAAAACATGGCAAAACAAAAATGAGTTTCCTGGCGAGAAGAAGAGAAAATGATAGTACATCAGTGGTCTGTGTAAACCTCTTTTGAAATGAACTTGAAAATGAAAAATACGATAAGCAGCTCTATATAAGATGTATCGGTAGGCTCACAATCATTTTAAAGTATGCAGGGTGATATAAACTTAAATCGACTGAAGACCAGGTGGGAACCATTCATTGGCATATGGTCTTAGTACCGAAATTTCGTTTGAGAGATTGCCGAGGTTCTGAGATATTCGGTCTTTATGCTGTCTTATCATCTGGGTATCATGGTTGTATCTTTTACCGAAATATAACGGAGAAAAAGTCTAGATCTTCCATGATACTATACATACGTGTACATACTGCATACGACCTCAATAAGTGATCAACAATCACATGTCCCAACAAATAAGTGATAAAATATCACAGCTTTCTTGCGGGAGTCAAGTTCGTCTCTTTGCTGTACGATGTACTGACCTGTTCACGGACTTACTCCTGTGCCCTCATGCATCTGAAATTCAAGTTCCTCATCAATAAGTGATTCTATCACATAGGGCTTGTTTTCAAATCAAAATAAGTGAGTTTCTCACATCTTTTATACGGTCAAACAGATGATAAACGGTATACTCACCGGTAAGATGAACTCTCGTGCATACCTAGATACGTGAATGTGTCGTGTGTGGATGAACACCGTTCGGTAAGTATAAATCATACCTTAACGTATCCCCTCGCCATGATTACATCTGATAAGTTGAGCTTATGTGGACAACAATACCGATAATTGTTATAGGATGCTTATCTTAATGTGAACGAATTGAACAACAAGAGCGTTTTGGCATGACCATACACTAATATGATTCTCTTACCCTCGAAACTCGCAAAAAGAATGTCTGTAAATATTTGTTTACTGCTTTCAGTTTCTGCATCTTTGTATATATTTATTCATTGCTTTCCGTCTTTACATTTGAAAAATGAAAAATTACAAAAATATTTTAGGTGTGTTTTAATCTAAATTTTATAAAAGCCAAAAAGATTTTGCTTCTATTTTATTTTTGATTGACCGATGTTGGAACTCGAGTCTATCCTACCCAAAATCCTGATTGTAAGCCGGAAAACAATTGCATCTTCATAAACTGTCGAAGTTAACAAGTTTTGAAAGTTAAAGGGTTAAAATTGATCATTTTTTAAACTTTCAAACTGTTGTCAGTCGGTGTTTGATTGAGTTTGGTCTCATATGTGTCATGCGCTTATATTGTTTGATGTCAATTCTTAGTAAGGTTTTCGTTTGAAAACTTTCTTAGATTGATTTTATTATTCTAAGCGGTTGTTCTCATTACGTGTTTAGCTTTCTTGTATGTGCATATGCGACATCAGAATCAGCTAAAGGCGAAGAGAACGTGTCATATGACAAGTTGTAAAGTGAAGACACGACGTTGATGCAATCAGAAGATCAAGATGATCGGGTTGCAGTTGATCACTCATCAACACCGAAAGTATCTGAAGTTTTGAAGTTCAAAAGATTCACGAGTATCATTCAAGGGGGAGTTTGTTGATACACTCCCTGATTGTGTCACGTGAAGACTTTGAAGATCCTTTCCGAGAAAAAGAACCATCAAGAGATGGAGAACGAGATTACGAACCTCGCGAGCAGCATCCAAGGGGGAGTTTGTTGATCCATATTGTGTGGATACGGCTCGGTTCGACTCGGCTACGAAGTGAAGGTCGTAGTCAAGACATCCTCCTGTCTTGACTCGGTATGCTAATTACTTTGTATCGAACGTTGTAAATGCAACTGCGTGTGTGCAGTTTGCATATTAGATTATGTTTAGGTGTTGTTTAGGTGTTGTCTGTTCATTGTTGGCCCAACATGTCGAAGCACAAGTGGAAGCCCAACATGAGGAAGTTTAGGCCCAATCACATATGACGAAATCAGACAGGTGACGAAATCACATGTGATTTCGTCGAAGACAACATGTGGCGAAGACAATATGGGACGAAATCACTTGATTTCGTTAAACACATGGATTTCGTCATTCTGTTTTCGTCGGCAATCAGTTTTCATCGATGGTTCTAGTATATAAACACAGCAGAACAGACAGACACACCAAGAGCACAGAGAAAGAAATCTGAATAGATTTCGGAGCGAACACACTGTAAACACATACACACTGAGAGTTTATGAGAGCATCTTGTAAACATTGCTTTGTAACCGTTTCATAGCATTAATACATTGAGTGTTAATTGGTGAATCTTGTGTTTTACGTGTTCGTAACTTGGTTTAACTTACCCGTTTGGATTCCACAGTCACGGGTTCGTCGGAAAACAGGAATAGAGGTTGACTCGATCCTCCGGGTGGACCTACAATAAGCTTGCCATATCATAATTTTTTTTTGTCACTTAAGCATGTCACGTCATCAAAAAAACTAACTGCGTCAACATTCAGTTAGTTTAGGATCGTTGGAGGAAAATACATTCAAAGTTAAGACTATGTTTAAACATCTCCTTAGGTGAGATTAATTTTGGTCAATAGATGAAAGTTTGGATTATTAAATCCTATAACCCAAAATATAAATTTATGTTTTCACATTTAGAATTGTCAGGTTCACGTCATGAATTGTTTAACCTAAACATGACCTATATTTTATTGTGTCACAAACATCAACCTTAAGCCGCAGACACTTAAAATAGTGTAACTCGAACACGATCCATTCAATTCACTAATCTAAACATGTCAAACGAATTAAAGAAGTAAAAAAAGCTAGCATATCCACCTTATAATCAAGCGGATAAAATAGGTTAACCCAAACATGACTCGTTTATTATACCCGGCGATTTTTAGAATTGCTACCGCTAGAGTTTTCCTTTTTCTAGTTATCCATATTCTATAGTAGTGGTAAAACGACCCATATAATCGTGAATTCTTGATTGTGCAAAATAACATCAAAACTCATGGATTAACTCGTTACATACAACATACCCATTTTATGCCATGCTTTGTTTTCCCCCAACAACACACTTTCTCAGGATTCAACCTCATATCACTTGAGCCAAATTTCTTTCCATATTCCTTGAAATTAATTCAATCCCACCACCAATGCCAACGCTCTCTTAAACCCATCTCCATCCACCTATATGATTAATAATATACAATCAATTCATCACCAAATGATTACATTCTCCAATTGACCGATATGATGGGGTCAAATCCCTACAACAAATTCTTCAACTTTTCCCAATTTTAGGTATCTCTTTCTTCATCTATACGTGTTTCTGCGTTTCCAATGCTTCATGCATGCATCCATCACCACCACATGATGCTAGAAACAATTCTTCGTGAATTCGCATTGTGATTTAAGATTTAAGGAGTTTTGAGGTCATGGTGTGGAATGATTAAATGGTTGAGTGTTTTGAAATCCGATAAACCGTTTCTTGATGCAGGGAGGTGTGATCAAGATTTGCAATTCCTATTAGGTGCAGAATGGCCTCAACACCTGATTGTGCACCTCTTATGAAGGCTACATCCCATGGGGTTTTCCAAGGAGATAGTCCTCTTCATTATGCACTCCCTCTTGTAATTTTACAAATGTGCCTTGTGCTCATACTCACTCGAGTCCTCGCTTACCTTTTAAAGCCGTTAAGGCAACCTCGAGTAGTTGCAGAGATCGTAGTAAGTTGTTTCTCCTCATCTAAAACTAGTGGCCTTTCAATCAAATCACTTATTCAAATATGTTACTATTTTCTTTATATAATGCACTGGTACGTAATACTTTAAATGGGGGCTGACAACTTTGTTTAACAGGGTGGAGTTTTGCTTGGGCCTTCGGCTTTGGGCCGAAACAAAGCATATCTTCATACCGTTTTTCCTCCAAGAAGTCTTACAGTGTTAGATACACTCGCTAACATCGGGCTTCTGTTTTTTCTTTTTCTCGTTGGGCTCGAGCTTGACTTGAACTCCCTTCGCCGGACGGGTAAGAAAGCGCTGTCTATAGCCATGGCAGGAATCAGCCTCCCGTTCATCTTAGGCATCGGTGTTTCATTTATACTTATTGGGACAATCTCAGGTGGCGTGGACGAAGGCCCGTTTATTGTTTTCATGGGTGTCGCCATGTCGATTACAGCTTTCCCTGTACTTGCGCGTATTTTAGCCGAACTCAAGCTCTTGACTACGGATGTAGGGAAAATGGCGATGTCAGCAGCCGCGGTAAATGACGTGGTGGCTTGGATTTTACTTGCACTAGCTGTTGCTTTGTCGGGTACAGGTCGTTCGCCACTTGTTGCACTATGGGTTTTCTTGTGTGCCTCGGGTTTTGTTCTTTTGTGCTCGTTTTTGGTCCCACGTGTATTCAATTGGATGTCCCAACGGTGCCCGAATGGTGAGCCGGTTGACGAGTTGTACGTTTGTGTGACTCTAGGTGGGGTTTTGGCTGCAAGTTTTGTGACTGATACTATTGGGATTCATGCACTTTTTGGGGCATTTGTTGTTGGAGTTTTGATCCCGAAAGAAGGTCCTTTTGGTGGGGCGTTAGTGGAAAAAGTTGAGGATCTCGTCTCGGGTTTATTTCTACCGCTTTACTTTGTCTCAAGTGGTTTAAAAACGAATGTAGCATCAATCAAAGGGGCTCGGTCGTGGGGGCTGTTACTTTTAGTCATTTTTACAGCTTGTTTTGGGAAGATTGCCGGCTCGGTTGGGGTTTGTCTTGTATGGAAAATGCCGTTCATGGAAGCTCTCGCAATCGGGCTTTTGATGAACACCAAGGGTTTGGTTGAAATCATTGTCCTAAACATCGGGAAAGACCGAGGGGTATAACTCTCTAAGACCATCTGTAGTGTATAGCGTTTTTCACTTAAAGGCGTGTCTACCACATAGGTAAATGTTGATAAACAGATACTTCAGACCCGGACAGAAAAGTTTCCCGGGTCTTAATTGGGCCATTTGGCCTAAACAATAATAAGGGCCACTTTTAGTTTCTTTCTGTTCTTTTTCTAATTGATCAAAGAATATATAGTTTACATAAACTTTAAAAAGATAAAAAAAAAGTTATAAAAGTGTGAAAGATTTAAATTTATATACAGTAAACTAAGTTTTAAACCAAGTGGATATGAACAAATTTATCTCGACTGATTATTTGGTGAAATATCAGGTTCTGAACGATGAAACATTTGCTATATTGGTGTTAATGGCGCTATTGACGACATTTATCACAACTCCTCTAGTTGTTGCAGTATATAAACCCGCTAAAACGCCATCAAACTCCGAATACAAACACCGAACTCTTGATGGGCGAGGTTCTTCCACGAGCCCGTTCCGTATGTTGTTCTGTTTCCACAGTGTAAGAAACATACCAACCATGATCAATCTAATTGAGGTTTTACGCGGGACTGGAAAACGAGAAGTACTTCTGGTTCACGCAATGCACCTAATGGAGCTTTCGGAGAGGTCTTCGGCTATACTAATGGTTCACAAAGCAAGGAAAAACGGGCTCCCGTTTTGGAAGAAGGATACCAATTCGGGTTCTGACCAGATCGTGGTGGCGTTTGAGGCTTTTCAACAGCTGAGTAGGGTCGCCATCTGGCCAACGACTGCCATATCTGCTGTTTCGAGCATGCATGAAGATATATGTAGTGGAGCCGAGAGTAACCGGGCTGCCATGATTATACTCCCGTTTCATAAGCACCTTAGACTCGATGGCCAACTCGAAACCACACGAGCTGAGTACAGGTAATCAAATCATATCTCTTAACTATATATAACTAGTATTAAGTTCCCACGCATTTGCGGTGGAGGCGTAAAACCCTGACAAACAGCACCAATGTCGCAGCACCACCAGCAACCAACAACACTGAAGTTGCGGTGTGTTAATGTGGATAAATAAGATCTAAACGTAAAACATAGAAAATAATAACTAAGTTGATTTAGGACCCGCGCGTTGCGACGAACCTGTCAAACGGTAAATAAATAGACGACAAAAAAACGTTGAACCACACACGCACGTTGCGTCAGTTAACTTGCAAAATTTGGAATGAAGCGTAAAATAAAATGTAAAAACGTTGAACCACACACGAACGTTGCGTCATGTTAACTCAAAAAATCTAGAACAAAACGTGAAACAAAAATTATGCAAAATATGAAAACTGTATGTAGGGAGCAAAGTTGAAAGTAAAAAAGTTGTGTTTCTATTACACTTCAATACTTTTAGATATGCTAATTATATAACTTTTGTATTTTCAGACACGTGAACAAAAAGGTTTTGGAGTACGCCCCGTGTTCAGTCGGGATCTTAGTGGACCGCGGTTTTGGTGGGACGTCTCATATCGCAGCGAGCAATGTCAACTCCCTAGTAACGGTCTTATTCTTCGGCGGCCAAGATGACCACGAGGCATTGGCCTATGGAGCCCGGATGGCTGAGCATCCAGGAATCAACCTTATTGTAGCCCGGTTCCTTCTCAACCCTAGCGCAACCGCCACATCAGGATCCATCACCATCGACATCAAAGAATCCAACACCATCGAAACTCAAACTTCGGACAACGATGTAATTGAAGAATTTAAGAAAAAGTTTTTGTTGAAGTACAACACGGTGAAGTACGAGGAGAGAGTGGTAGCGGACGCCTCTCAGACAGAGGCGATGATTCGGGAATATGGTAGGAGTAACCTGTTTCTAGTGGGGAGGATGCCAGAAGGTGTGGTTGTGGAGTTTCTGAAGAAGAATAGCGAGTGCCCCGAAATGGGACCCGTCGGGAACCTTTTGATTTCGCCAAATTTCACAACTGCAGCATCTGTGTTGGTGGTGCAGCAGTATCATACACAATTGTCTTTGCATTCATTGGCTTCTTTAAGGGAAGATGGTACAACTGATTGGGTGGATAGTTGATGATTGAGGATTCTAATTAATCTCATAACATTGGACACCCTTTTCAGTTTGATGTTAAAAGATGTATAGGATTTCTATGTGTATAAAATAGAAAAAGGTAACGATCATTGGGATACAAAATGTAGAAAACATATAAAAGAGTGACACGAGTAACTAAAGGTGGTTTTGAACTCCGAAACTTTTAACAACTTTCTATACTTTTATTTGTTTCATTAGGCCACTGGGGGCGGGAGACTTGTTCTCCGTGATAGTTTTCTATCACGCGTGGAAAATGGCAAAACTCCACCGCCACCATCAGTTGATAACGCGTGGAACAATGGCTGCAAGTATAACACGTGAAAATATCAACGCGTGATGATTTGATTTTGTGAGAGGAATTGTTGGTTGGGGGGAAATTGTTGGGTGTGGTGGTGAGTGATGACCATTGCCACCAAAAAAGGTTGTGAGTGATGGAAAAATGGTTGATGACATAGCGGAACTTGATTGTGTGCTTATGAGTGATGGAATGCTATCACTAGTGACCACCCTCACCCCCACCCCTCTTAGCGTGGTAAGTCCACTTTCGTCATATGTTTTTAGATTCTTCATAATACTGTCATGGCCACAAAAACAATGAGGGGCGTTGTAGCGGCAATGATGATGATGATGATGATTGTGGTGGTGGCGATTCAATCTGTTTGGTTTAACGTACTTTCTCCGTTAAATTGGAAGGAATGTTGAATTAATTCTGTCCCACAGAATATATTATCTCCTGAACTTAAATTTCTTTTCGGACAAATTTCCTTAACTGAACACTACTAGAAAACTAGGTAATTGCGACCGAAATTTGCGACCAAGACAAGACGGTTGCAAAATTAGCGACCGGTTTGCGACAAACCAAAACAGACGCCAATTTAAAGAAAGATCCAGATTTGGTCGCATGACGGTCGCAGATTTTGTGACCGTATTTTTTCAGTCGCATATCAGTTGACAGTGGTGGGAAAAACATCGCAAATACAAGAAAAATAAAAAAGATCCTGGTATTGGATTTTTATATCTCGTAAATTTGGTCATCCAAAGATCCAATTAATAGTTTCTTGTTTACACAATATACAATATACAAATGTGTTAGTGGGTTGTTTAGGCTACACAAACCCGCGTTCAGTTGAAGCAAGTTATTTAGGGCATCCTGGTATGTGTCTGTGACGGACCAGGACCTTGCAACGTGTTAGAGTTTAGTTTAGGTTACACAACTCCATATTAGGCGATAACAAGTAATTTATAGCCTCCTGATGCACGTGTGCTATTACTTTGCAATATTGGGCTTTGCCACGCGTTAGTAGGTTGTGTTGTTTACACAAAACCCATTTTTGGGCATCAGGATCCTTGTCTATTATTACTTTACACTATTAGGCATTGCAATATGTTAGTGGGTTGTTTTGACTACATAAACTCATATTGGGTTATAAAAGTAGTTTTAGGTATTATGGTCAATGTGTTTGATTATTGTATATAACTAGTTGAGTACCCGCGCTATGCGGCGGGTGCCTGATAAGAAGGTGATGAGTGCAGTTTTGTACCAAATTATAATAATTCAGTACATTATGATAAACAGAACAACTACATAGAATTTTATATTTATTTTCCTAATTGATTACATAGAGACGGGATGAGCACAAAATAAGTTGGTATCTATTTTTTGGTAGCAGCATGGATTTACCAACTGACCTGTATTGTGTTTTATTGACTCTGCCAGTTACCTAACTTTTTATACATAAAAAGTGCTGTAAAAATTAAAGAAAAATAGTTGAATCCACAAGTTCAGCCCTGATTGGCTTCATTGACCACGTGGAACAAAAGGAAATAGCCACTGTACAACTTCTTTGAATATGTATGGTTATATAATATAATATAATTAAGCCCTGTCAAGCGCCAGTGAGCTTTTTTAGCTCCACAAGCCAACACTAAATCATAACAAGCCATTTTGGGCCTCAGATGCATATGATTACACTATCGGGCCTTTGTAGGTCTTACTATGTGAGTTAATTTGGCTATAACACCCATATTGGATCTTAACAAGTCATTTTAGACATTTTGATCCATGTGTATACTTAATATACATAGCAAGTCATTTTGGACATTTTGGAAATTTTGGGCCTTGCCATGCTTTTTAGGATTAGTTTAGGTAATACAAACCCACGTAACGTTACAAGTCATGTTGGGCTTGCTAATTCATGTGTTTGCTTACTGTACATAATTGGGGCTTGATGAGGCTTACATGTGTTAGCTTGTTGCTTATTTTTATACCAACCAACATTATTACTATATGATAATAAATCAACTGAATGAACAGTTGATTACTATATGATAATAAATCAACTGAATGAACAGTTGATTTATTATATTATATTCATATCTTAATATATTAATACTTATTATTATTTTCTTTAGGATAAATTACACCTTTCATCCTTTATGTATGTATTGGATTGCAATGGATGACCTTTAACTTCAATAATTACAGTAACAATCATTTATTTGGAAATCCATCACACCTTTCGTCCTTTAACACTAACCAGGTTAGAATTTTATGTTAAGTCAGATCATGTTCAAGGCACATGAGGGTATTTCAGTCATTCTTCCTATCATTTTATCTAAAAGTATATTTATAAAAAAAACCATTCAACTCTCTCTCTATCTTAAATCCAAAAAACTACGCCTGTTTCTTCCTTTTTGGCTAAGCAGCACCACGGAGGCACGGATTCAATTAGTTTCAAATTAGAATGGTGAAATAGATTATCCACAAACAACTACTGTGTGCCTATCATTGGATTTTAGAGAGAGAAAAAATAAGTCACATACACAAATAATTGTTTCTGTCATCGGATTTTAAAAAGAGAAAAAAATGGAGTGTACGAAATCCAGATCTGGTGGCTTTAGGCGGTGGTGGTTGTGAAGATGGTGGTAGTTGCGAAGATGGTGGTGGTGAGGGTTTGGGGGAGCCGGATCTGAGCATAACAGAAGGTTGTGGTGGTGGTCGTTGGGGGTTCTTGGTCGCCGGAGGTGCGGAGTGGTGGTGGGCGGTTTTGCTGGTGGTGGTGGTAGAGGAGATGGTGGTGGTGGACGTTGGCGGCTGAAGTATCCCAGATCTGTCGTTGTGGTTTTCGCAGCTCCAAACATCCCAGATTTTTCAGAGATGTGGCTTTCGATGGCGGTGTCGGCAAATGTCGGAGATGGTGTCGGTGGCTGTCGAAGTGGTGGCGGTGGCTGTTGAGGTTGTGATGGTGGAGAAAAACTGGATAGAGAATGAGAAGAGAGTTGTCATAGACGAGACTTAATAAAGGGAAGAATAAGGGTGTGAAAGGACATAAATGCCCTCATGTGCCTTGCACATGATCTGACTTAACATAAAATTCTAACCTGGTTAGTGTTAAAGGACGAAAGGTGTGATGGATTTCCAAATAAAGGATTGTTACTGTAATTATTGAAGTTAAAGGTCATCCATTGCAATCCAATACATACATAAAGGACGAAAAATGTAATTTATCCTTTTCTTTATTTCCTGGTCTCAACCAATACTGGTATCCGACATCACGGTATGGTCCAGTTCATTATCGGTATATGAAGGTAAAAATCGGCACCAGCCTGATACAGAAAACGTCAAAAGTCGGTATCCCGGTACGGTCCAGTTCATTATCGGTACATGAAGGTAAAAATCGGCACCAGCCTAATACAGAAAACGCCAAAAGTCAGTACCGGATTGAGTTTGAAAATCTTTTAGTTCGGGAAATTCGGTACTGCTAAACAGTACCATTTACTCATCCCTGATCAGAGCTCGGTGGCAACTGGTATCGAAAATACCGGTTACGGTACCGGTATATGAAGATAAAAATCGGTAGCGAACCGGTACTAGGAATGCCAAAAGTCGGTACCGAATTGGTACTTAGGATCCTTATGTTCGGGAAATTTCGTACCGGTACCCAGTATTATTTGCTCATCTCTGAGACTCTGACCACGGGTTTCATACCAACAACATCATTAACATACAACTTTTTTGGTTGATTTTCTTTCGATTATTTTTTATTGCTTTTTACATTTTCTTTTTATTCTTCTTAGTGGTTCCGTGTGCAACACGCTCATAGTGATTTTAAAACACATGTAAACACAGACTAAATAACAAAAGAAGTTTACCGCAACGCGGCTAGGGTGATAAACCTAGTATATGATAAAAAAACAAAGTGAATGAACAGTGCTTCACTTTCTTTTTTTATCATATATTAATTTAGAATGGAATACATCATTAAGAGATCAGCAAATGGTATCGGGTATAGTTACCGGTCTTAAATTTACCAAATCGGTGTATTTTCGGTACCAGTTCTGTACAGTTATTCACCGGTTTTTACCCTCAAATACCGGTGTCGTACCAGTACCGACCGGTACCGAACCGTACCATACTAGGTATATTCGATACCGGTACTCACTTTTGGGGATTTCGGTAACGGGAACAGTGCTTTATAATTTATTTTTTAAATTAAAATTAGAATGGGATACATCATTAAGAGATCAGCAAATGGTATCGGGTATAGGTACCGGTCTCAAATTTACCAAATCGGTGTATTTTCGGTATCGGTTCTGCACAGGTATTCACCGGTTTTTACCCTCAAATACCGGTACCGTACCAGTACCGATCGGTACCGAACCGTACCATACTAGGTATATTCGGTACCGGTACCCACTTTTGAGGATTTCGGTAACGGTATTTTTGGTACCGGTTGGTACCGAGCTCATCAAATCCTGTAGCAACGCAGCAATGCAAGTAATTGCACCGTTTAGATTACTTTTCATACACACAGTAAGTAAACTGTATTTCGTTTGAATGAGGTTTTATATACACAACAACTTATTTTGCTTTCTTTTTTTGTCTTTTTCTGTAATAAATGAATTGTAACATGTAAAATTAACTTGCATATTTAGAATATTGATGAGCAAATCGTATCAAATCCTGTAAACGAATCGGCATCGTATCGGTACCAAATTTACTATACCAAATCATTTTCGGTACCAATTTGGTACCCACCTTTTGGCGTTTTCAGAATCGTTACTTTCGGTTCGACACCGGTCTAGCACCATACCTGTATTTATTGATTTTTACCTTCAAATACCATATCGTATTGTACCGAGCATTTTCGGTGCCGGTACCTAATTTCGATCATTTTCCGGATCGGTACTTTCGCTGCCGTTACCGGTACCGAGCTCATCCATATTTTAACGTGTTAGCACCGTAATAACTGAACTTAAAACAACCGAATTTCCAACGTGTAGGACGTGTGGGTCCTATTATTATATATTAGGTTATTTAATATTGTTTTTTTATGACGGAGTGATTATCCTTACCACGTCATTTTATTTATGTTTTGATATTCAATATCTGTTTGCCGTTGCTGACACGCCTTTTGTAGTCATTGGGTCCCGCCGCAACGCGCGAGCGGAAAGTAACTAGTTATGTCATAACATGTCATTTTGGGCATTCAGATGTGTTATATATTGCTTTACATTGTTGGGCCTTGTTATGTGTTAGTGGAATTTTTTTTTGTTACACAAACCCACGTTGGGTCCTAACAAATAATTTTAGGCATTCTGGTCTATATTTGTAAATACTCTACGGCCTTTATGGGCTTTGCCATGTGGGGGAAGGATCCACTAAAAAGTGGATTTTGCCTAAGTAGCCTAAGAAGGATTGTGATGATGACATGTGGCACTCCTAATAAGTAGGAATTAAGGGCATTTTGGTCCTTATAAATATGAGTGAAAATGACATGTGGCATCCCTTTTGTTTTTAAAAAATATAAACAAAAAAAATCTTGTACAAAAAAATCTAGCACAAAAAATTAAGCACAAAAAATGTAGTACAAAAAAATATAGCACAAAAAAATCTAGTACAAAGAAATATAGCACGGAAAAATTTAGCAAAAAATGTAGTACAAAAAAATCTAGCACAAAAAAATTGAGGAAAAAAAAATTTAAGACAAAAAAATGCAGCACAAAAAATTTAGCACAAAAATATAGTACAAAAATTTAGCACAAAAAATGTTATATAACATAGAAATACAACACATTTAAGTGGGTTTTTTTAGTCTTCATATTTTATATAGCAATATGGTACTCAAATTAACACCATTTTCGTTTCAGATAATTTCTGTTCACCACAATCCGGGTATGCCATCATAATCTCCACACTATATTCAAAATGTTTCCATGTTATTAGTATAGCCTTGTGTATCAAAAAAAAAAAATGAATCACAAACTTCTATTTTACATACAGTGGAAATGACGTTGAAGTTTGAATAGAAATTCATGTTTATTATAAGAAGAAAAAAAAAATTTACGATGGCATGCAAAGAACAATTTTTTTTTTCGTTCAAATATTTTCAAATTGGACTTCTAATTTGATTCTTTGGATCACAAGACATAGGTTTTCCTTTTGAACTTTAGAACAAATTAGGACTGCCCTGTTATCCAAAAACGAAATCAATCATCACGAAATCGAAAATAACAGTTTTTTTTTCTCTAACAATCCGGCGGTCACTGCCGCCACAAGCAAGCAACCGAACAAAACAGATATACAAACTCCCCTCTAATAACTGTTTAGCAGTTAACATACTTGACAGTTAACATGTATATGTATATATGCACTTCTGTATTGGATTATGATGTAGATTACTTCCAAAATATTGAATCTAGTTTTTCCCTCAATTTTTATCACGTTATCAGCACGAATCTGAAATCTGAGATCAATCACAAGGATTATCGGAAATCTGAAATCAATCACAAGAATTTTGTAGCCGTTTCCCGTCGCCGGCCGCAACACATATTCATCAGACTCTGTTTCTGTTTTGTGATTCCGAACATCTTCGATTCATCAAATCCGGCACACTCTTTATGCTATATAACCCGCACTTCTCACTAACAAGAACCTGAAGTTCTCATACAATATACATTTTATACACGATTCGAATAAAATGTCAAACTTGTCAAAGCTTGAATTCGTTGCACTTGAAATCTCGGGCAACAACTATCTCTCGTGGACTCTTGATGCTAAAACTCATCTAGAAGCAAAGAGTCTAGAGGAGACGATTATTGATGGGAATAAAACCTCCCTTCAAGAAAAAGCTAAAGCTATAACATTCCTCCGTCATCATCTTGATGAAGACCTGAAGAGGGAATATCTTACTGTCGATGACCCCCTCAAGTTATGGAAAAACATTCAAGAACGATTTGACCACCTGAAGTTGGTCTTACTCTCTAAAACTCACTGTGAATGGGTTCACTTAAGGCTACGAGATCATAAAACTGTTAGTGAGTACAACTCTGCCCTTTTTCGCATCACCTCTAAGTTTAAATTATGCGGTGAACAAATCACCGATGAAGACATGTTAGAGAAAACTTTCTCAACGTTCCATACATCAGACATGCTCCTCGCGCAGTATTACAGAGAACGTAAATTTACAAAATATACTGATCTAATACCATGTTTGTTAGTCGCGGAACAAAATAACAAACTCCATCTACAAAATCAGTAAATGCGACCCGTTATTTAATGTTTTTTTTTCTCTTATTTTCCTTGTTTTGATTTTATTTAATGTTATTTAATGTTTCATTTAAAACCTAGTGATGTTTGATTCATAGTTGTATGATTTTTTTTATCATACTCAAACATGCAATTCCTTATATTTAACGCGTTTTATTATTTCCAGAAGAAATATGTATACCAGCTCCAGCAGAGCTATTATTGGTGATGAATGTTTGGTAGATAGCGGTAGTACTAACACTATTCTCAAAGATATGAAATTTTTCTCTGAGTTGTCTCCGGCAGAGACACCGATTGGTACTATATCTGGTGTCAGTAACCTTATCGAAGGCTCCGGCAGAGCACACATAACATTATCTTCGGGTACCCAATTAACTATTGATAATGCATTATTTTCTAGTAAATCCAGAAGAAATTTACTTAGTTTTAAAGATATTCGAAAAAACGGTTACCACCTAAAAACAATATCTGAAAATAATATTGAATATCTTCAAATTACTTCAAACAAAAATGGCCAAGAAACCATTGTTGAACAATTAGAAGCCTTATCCTCTGGATTATATTGTACTAATATCAATCCTATCGAATCATACATGGTGAGTAACCAAAAGCTATTAGATAAAGACACATTTAATATATGGCATGACCGTCTAGGTCACCCTGGTAGCAAAATGATGAGACGAATAATAAAAAGTGCAACCGGGCACCCTCTCAAAAATTTAAAAGTTTTGATACCACAAGACTTATCATGTGCAGCATGTTCTTTGGGCAAACTTATTACTCGGCCCTCACAAACTAAATTGATACATGAAACCCCATCATTTTTAGAAAGAATTCAAGGGGATATTTGTGGGCCTATTCATCCTCCGTGTGGACCATTCCGCTATTTCTTGGTCTTAATAGACGCATCCTCAAGGTGGTCACATGTGAGTCTTTTAGCTACTCGAAATGTAGCATTTGCCCGACTTTTAGCTCAAATCATACAATTGAGAGCCAATTTCCCCGACAATCAAATTAAAAACATCCGGATGGATAATGCAGGAGAGTTCACATCTCAAGCTTTTAATGACTATTGTATGTCAATCGGGATCAATGTTGAACATTCAGTACCTCATGTTCACACACAAAACGGTTTAGCTGAATCTTTGATTAAAAGATTACAAATAATCGCTAGACCACTTTTAATGAGATGTAAACTACCATCTTCTGCATGGGGACATGCTATTTTGCATGCTGCTGCACTGATTAGATTGAGACCAACTGCTGATCACGAATACTCCCCATTGCAACTGGTCTCCGGACGAGAACCAAGTTTGTCCCACCTTAGAATTTTTGGTTGCGCGGTATATGTACCAATACCGCCACCACAACGTACTACAATGGGACCCCAAAGAAGACTGGGCATCTATATTGGTTTTAACTCCCCGTCCATAATTAAATATTTAGAACCAACGACGGGAGATATGTTTACAGCACGGTATGCTGACTGTCATTTTGATGAAACAATGTTCCCAGTCTTAGGGGGAGATAAGGACAAAGAAAGACTGGTAACACAAGAAATAACATGGAATGCATCATCGCTATCAAATCTCGACCCCCGAAGTGGTCAATGTGAATATGAAGTCCAAAAGATCATACATTTGCAAAGAATAGCGAATGAATTACCAGATGCATTCACAGACACGAATAGAGTGACAAAGTCACATGTACCAGCATCAAATGCACCTGCTCGAATTGAAGTAATCCCAGAAGCGATTACTATACAACGAAAGCGTGGGAGACCAATCGGTTCCAAAGACAAAAACCCACGGAAACGAAAAGAGCAAAGTAACGCAGTTGGTGAAAACTCACAAAAGGTTATAAATGAAACCCTGGTAGAGGTAAATGTCCCAGAAGAGACAACTATAATTCCAGAGGAAAATGAAGTTTCAGAAGAAACACCGGTACCGAACGAAAATGAGATCTCTAATAATTATGTACAAGATAGTACAATGTGGAACCGGAATAAAACACGTGTTGATGATATATTCGCATATGCTATAGCAACGGATGTAATCAATGAAAATGATTACGTACCTAAAACTTTAGAAGAGTGCATGAACAGAAATGATTGGCCAAGATGGCAAGAAGCCATAAATGCCGAATTAAATTCGCTCGAAAAGCGACATGTTTTCGGACCTGTAGTCCGAACACCCATAGACGTCAAACCAGTAGGTTATAAATGGGTGTTTGCAATAAAGAGAAATGAAAAGAATGAGATTGTACGATATAAGGCTCGACTTGTAGCTCAAGGGTTTTCCCAAATCCCAGGAGTTGATTATGAGGAAACATATTCCCCTGTAGTGGATGCGATAACCCTTAGGTTCCTAATCGGCCTCACAATCTCTGAAGGACTTCATATGAGACTAATGGATGTCGTCACCGCATACTTATACGGGACACTTGAAAATGACATCTACATGAAAATTCCTAAAGGATTAAAATTGCCTGAAGCATTAAAATCAACACCTCGAGATATGTGTTCTATAAAGCTCCAGAGATCTTTATATGGTCTCAAACAATCTGGTCGTATGTGGTACAATCGACTTAGTGAATATCTCGAAAAAGAAGGATACAAGTCTAATGTAATCAGTCCATGTGTCTTTATAAAAAGATCACTCTCAAACTTCACTATAATCGCAGTCTATGTTGATGATATCAACATCATCGGATCTCCTGAAGAGATAGAGAAAGCTGCTCAGTTGTTAAAGAAGGAATTTGAAATGAAAGATCTTGGTATGACGAAATTATGTATCGGACTACAATTTGAGTATCTGTGCAATGGCACATTTGTCCATCAATCGAACTACATCCAGAAGATGTTAGTACGTTTCAATATGGACAAAGCACATCCGTTTAGCGTACCTATGGTTGTCCGACCGCTAGATCCACACAAGGATCCTTATCGTCCTCAAGAAAAAGGCGAAGAAGTACTTGGTCCAGAAGTACCGTACTTAAGCGCGATCGGTGCCCTTATGTACCTCGCAAATAACACAAGACCTGACATTGCTTTTGCAGTTCATGTACTAGCGAGATACAGTTCGAATCCAACACGTAGACACTGGAATGGTGTAAAACATATATTCCGGTATATTTGCGGGACACAAGACTTAGGTCTTTTCTATCAAAAGGATCAAAAGTCCCAGCTTGTTGGGTATGCTGATGCCGGATATCTATCAGATCCTCACAAAGCAAAATCTCAGACAGGTTATGTATTCACATACGGTGGCACAGCAATTTCTTGGAAATCGACTAAGCAAACACTTACAGCAACATCATCCAATCATGCTGAACTGATAGCATTATATGATGCTGGTCGAGAATGCGTGTGGTTGAGATCAATGATTAATCATATACAAGAAGCATGCGGATTGGAACAAATCAAGAAGGATCCGACAATTATTTATGAAGACAATGCTGCTTGCATAGCTCAGATCAGAGAAGGTTACATCAAGGGTGATCGAACAAAGCACATCTCACCAAAGTTCTTATCAACTTATGACTTGCAGAAAGAAGGGGAAATTGACGTTCGCCAGATCAAGTCAAGTGAAAATTTAGCTGACTTGTTCACAAAATCTTTACCTAGAAGCAGTTTCGAGCAGTTATCACATGAGATCGGGCTTCGTAGATTAAAAGACGTTAGTTAGTTTGAGGGGGAGCATTATACACGCTGTACTCTTTTCCTTGACTAAGTTTTGTCCCATTGGGTTTTCTTAGTAAGGTTTTTAACGAGGCAGCATAACTGGTCCTGCAGTATCAGTTTATCCTATAGGTCCTGAAGTATCGGTTTAACATCATCCTGAAGAATGTTGTTAATAGTGTATAATGAACAGTATGTATATCTGAGGGGGAATGTTATAAAATCAGATATACACTTTCCTGTCTCTCTCCTAATATAACTACTTGGCAGTTATTCCTATGTATGTATGTATGTATAAACACATTTGTATGATATGAAACTGAATGAAACTCGCAGACTCAATACAATATTCAATACAATTTCCACATTAATTTCTTAACAAAAAAGACGCTCGATTTTACGGTGAAATTTTTATGAAAAAATAATGTCGTATAAAAAAGTTATGAACGTTTAAAAAATGAGGGTGGAATATGCATGTGACTTGCATGTGGAGAGAGAAAGTCCATAAATATGATTTTCCCAAGATACCCTTGCACTCCTCCTTTCTCCTACCCTTTCATCTTAACCATTGATTTGAAAAATGAATGGTTAAGATTCCTTCTTAGACTACTTAGGCAAAATCCACTTTTTAGTGGATCCTTCCCCTTGCCATGTGTTAGTGGATTGTTACAAATGAATTACATTATATTTCTAAACGAGTTAACACAAACCCGCGCGTTGCGGCGGGGTGTTGATTATAAATGACTGTAATACTTAATTTGAAACGAATAACTTTCAGTTGATCCGATCAACACATTATAAAATCCTAATGGTTAGGAACTTAGGATTTGTTTATGCGATGATAAATTATACAATCAAATTTATGTAACCCTAATAGTTCAGGTGTTTCACGTTTGATTAATCGGGCAAATATCACCTAACCCAATTACGTACCCGTCTCAAACCCGCATGCATTTCTAAAACTATTTCAATACCCATCCAAAACCCATAAACATTTTTAAAACTATTCTCATACTCAAATACACGTTCCATTACCTATCTCTAATATTTTTTGTTTCAAGTTTTGCTTTGAGTAAATTGTCATTTTAGTCCCTGAGTTTTGTCCAAATTTGCCAGTTTAGTCCAAATAGTTTTTTTTGTGCATCTGGGTCCCTGACTTTTACCGTTTCGAACCGTACCGTTTCGACACGAACCGTTTCGAACCGTACCGTTTCGACCCGTACCGTATCGAACCGTACCGTTTCGACCCGTACCGTATCGAACCGAACCGTTTCGACGCGAACCGTTTCGAACCGTACCGTTTCGAACCCGAACCCGTTTCGAATCCGAAACGGTTCGCGTCGAAATGGTACGGGTCGAAACGGTACGGGTCGAAACGGTCCGGGTTCGAAACGGTACGGGTCGAAACGGTTCGTGTCGAAACGGTTCTGCTCGAAACGGTTCGCGTCGAAACGGTTCGGTTCGATACGGTACGGGTCGAAACGGTACGGTTCGAAACGCTTCACGTCGAAACGGTTCGGCTCGAAACGGTTCGGCTCGAAACGGTTCGGGTTCGAAACGGTACGGGTCGAAACGGTACGGTTCGATACGGTACGGGTTCGAAACGGTTCGCGTCGAAACGGTTCGGTTCGATACGGTACGGGTCGAAACGGTTCGGTTCGAAACGGTACGGGTCGAAACGGTTCGTGCCGAAACATTTAATGATTTTTTGGATTTTTTAGAATTTTTTTGATTTTTAGTTTTTTTGGAATTTTTTTGATTTTTTGGAATTGGATCAAAATGGCAACTGAAAAACATTAGTGATTAAGTACAAACTGTTACAAACTGGGTTTTTGGATGGAGTTAGACAAAATGATCAAAATGGCAACAAAATGTAAAAGTCAGGGACCCAGATGCACAAAAAAAACTATTTGGACTAAACTGACAAATTTGGACAAAACTCAGGGACTAAAATGACAATTTACTCTTTTGCTTTAGAGTTTGAGTTTCTTCTGTCCCAATGTTCATTATGTGAGCATTTTATATTCACAACCATATGCACACTGTTGTATATATTCCAATAGAATAGAATGAAATCATGTACATTTTCACAAATAACCCAACAAATAATAAAATAACACATCACAATCCTGAAATTAAATGGCACACCGGTAGCCGGCAACCACATTCTCCCATATATTACCATGATATCCAGTCCAATTCACCGGGTTTCCGACCCTGAACCGGCTCCAAAACAACCATATTCACCATAATACAACGTCGTAAACGTGAAATCCGTATTCCCCATGGCAACCATCCTTTCGGATTAATAATAACATCAAAATACGTTTTTTTTTATGCAAAACAGTTCTAGAATATTCTTGCCACGGCCGCCCTAAAATATGTCTGAACAGAATCCATCCCTGAAATTAAGTCAGGTGCTGGTACCACTCGATAGATGTGGATTGAAATACCATTGTTTTGGAACGGGTCACCGCGGCCTTGGGCGGGTATGGAGTTTGATTGTCTGGTTAGCGGTTTTCGGACTAATATTACGTAGTTTAGACCAAAAGTGATTGTCATTAAAATATCATCAACCCATAAAACATTGAAATGTTTTTTTTTTTGGTGTTGTAAGAAAACAACATGAAACCAAACAAAAAATTCCAGTGTTTGCAAAAACAAATGGACTATTATGAGTGATGAACATTACACATACAAATAATTAAAATATGAATCTGCATATATATTCTTGACAAAGTTTAAGAACTATTTGTCTCAAAGTGTTATCCCAATATCGCTCTGTGTATCCACAAAATTACAGTTTCTGCAAATTAAAATTTTAAAAGTACCCCACTAATAGAATTATATAAACATAGAATCACCGAATCTGTACCCACGTATAACCATGAATCTATGTCATATGGATAATATCAACAATCAAAAACATTACAACAAACAAATGATCTGATAGCGTATAAACAATCAAAATGAAAATTCAATACGAACGAATCAACCAAATTCAAAACAAAATGTTATAACTGAATTACAATCCTGAAGATGACTTGCACATGCAAATAACAATCACGCAAATAAAAAATTATTCAATGGTTTTATAAAATAATATGATAAAAATTATGGATCATATTAATGGGCATGGTGGATGGAAGAATCGTGCGACTACCAGTGAACGATTTGAAATTTGTGATTTTGAATCATTTCAATTATTATATTAGACGCGTTAGTGAAAAGGTGGCACCAACGAGTGAGGAGACGCGTCGATTAATTGAGTTTGAGTGGTGACCGTTGTTGCTTTTTATAATATTATATGATATAATAATGAAACAAAAGGGTATATATGTGTGGTTTTTTAAAAGTCGCAACTTTTCGTTCTTGAGAGACAACCCAAGTTGTTTTTTTAGGGTTATATAATATAATATAATAATTAAGCAAAGGGATATGTGTGTGTGGTTTTTGAAAAGTCGCAACTTTTCATTCTAAAGAGACAACCTAAGTTACTTTTTGTAGGGTTATACAATATGATATAATAATGAAACAAAAGGGTATATATGTGTGGTTTTTTAAAAGTCGCAACTTTTCGTTCTAGAGAGACAACCCAAGTTTTTTTTAGGGTTATATAATATAATATAATAATTAAGCAAAGGGGTATGTGTGTGTGGTTTTTGAAAAGTCGCAACTTTTCATTCTAAAGAGACAACCCAAGTTACTTTTTGTAGGGTTATACAATATTGCACATAAACTACATTACAATTCCACTATGTACAAATACATTACTGACGAGGTATGACCCGGATCGGCTAACCCGACCCGGTCATTACCTATTATTTTATTATAAATAACTAATTACACATGTTTATTCTAGAATGTTCCATTATGAATGGATAAACTACGTAACCAAATCCCCAACTTTTTGGGAAGATCATGCAAATCCCTAACTTATCGGAGCCCATCCTAAGGTAAGGGAAACCCTAATGGTAAACTATAAATAGAGATAAACATCTAAGGTATGGATCATCTTGTTTTCGTTAACTCTCTCTCTCTCTCTATACTTATACTTTCTCCCAAACCAAGACTTATTCTCACGCCTGAGGGTGGTTACAGGAATAACCTCATTCCTGTAACGAGTCCTAACGGTGTTCTGTGTTGCAGCTAGCAGTTCGGATCGCCATGAGTTGAAGTCATAGTTGGATACTACCGAAGAGGTTAGTGTTTCTTCATTGGCGCCATCCGTGGGACCATTCGGTAACAACAAGACTGAACCCAATGGCAAGCGATCAGAACACGCCAGTAACACCGAGTCAAGCAATGATAACTACCAACCCATTGCTGGAGGCGAACCCTGTTTCCACCATGCCAGCCTCACTTGCTGTGACCAGGTCTCTCGACTTGGAATTTGAAGCTGAAGGACCGCTACCAGGTTTTGCAGGCACTTCTGCCATCTCTTCTGGAACGACGGCGGCATACCTTTTCTCATATACCCCGTTGCAGCTTCGGTCGGTAGAACCAACTGCGACAGACGCCAATGTCTTTACTCCGGCGTCAACCACGAGTGCACAGACTATACGTCATAGCATTACGCCGATTATCACATCTGCAAGCCCAAGTACCGTCATACCACAGGTAAGCGTGCCTCAGTACTATCAGCCATCAGCAACATATGCCATGCCACCTTTGTACTCAGCAGCGTTAACGGCGGCGTTGTCCACACCCCCACATCAACCAATAGTTATGCCTGCAGGAATTATGAATGCCCCGGTCACACCAGGGAATCAAGCTTATTTCCCAGGATACTATTACACACCCCCATACGGGTATTTGCCCCAATACAACACTCCAACGTATACTCCCCAGGGAGCAGCGCAAGGCTACACTCAACAGTCGTCATACGCGGCTTATATGTCACATTGGTGGACTTTTCCAACATCACAGCCGGTTTATAGTCAGACCCCGCCAACAACGGAACCCACCTATGACAGAGGAAATGCGTCCAGGCCTCGTTTTTCTCCAGGCGGAGGCACTAGCACTTCACTGAACATCACCCCGACTCAACCCCCTCTTACCCAGGGTACCAGTCAGAGTGGGGTAACTCATCCAGTACAACCCGTCAATGTAGAAGAAGACGAACTTACTAGGCCTTACAAACCAGTGGACGTTACTTTTAAGTCCAAGTTCACTAGAAGAATAGCGGAAGCTCCTATTAAGGAAAAACCCAAGATGCCTCAAACTCTGGGCAAGTATGATGGTCTAGGCGATCCTGATGACCATCTCAATCTATTCAAAAGCATTGGGGAAGTAGCCTGTTGGCCCATGCCCCTCTGGTGCAAGATGTTTGTCCAAACACTGGTAGGTGCAGCCCGGGTCTGGTGGGATAGTTTACCCATCAGGGGAATTGACAGTTTCGAGGACCTAGAGGCCAAGTTCATATTACAGTTTAGTCAACCGAGAAGGCACACAAAATACCGAAACGAACTCTTCCACATTCGCCGGCGGGACAATGAGACAGTAGAAAGTTTCATCGTTAGATTCAACAAAGGAAGCCTGGCAATCCTAGGTGTCACGAACGATCTAGCGTGCGGTGCTTTCCTACAAGGGGTAAATGATGATGAGCTATTAAGAACACTCCACGAGAGGGATGGTGTACCTCCCACCATAGACGAGATCCTAAGGATAGCCAAGGTATACGTCACACAGGAGAAAGCTGTTGCCGCCAGTCACGCGGCCAATAGAAAGAAAGAGGCTCAGAAAAACCAGGAGGACAGAGAGCAGCGGGGCTCCAAAGGTAAAGGTAGAGGAGACCGATATCAGAGAAATGACAGAACGGACTCGCATTATGATAGGCATAAAAGCACCTATTCAAGGAATGAATCCTCCTCTAAACCGCGGTCCGATTACCCCAACTTGAGCAAAACTCCAGCAGAAATCTTAGCCTCTGAAAACCTCAAGTTTAATCCTCCAAAACCACTGAGGGACAATCCCAACAAAGACACTAACAAGTATTGTGAATACCACAAAGGAAGTGGCCATGATACCAATGACTGCTTTCAATTAAAAAAGCAGATCGAGTATTTCGTGAAGGCATGTAAATTGGCTCATCTGGTTTGAGACATCAAACAGGGCCCGCCCCCCGTCAAAGAAGAAAATGATAAAGTGGCAGGTAAGAGGCCACGAGAATTCTCCATGCTCGAACCCTGGATGCTGGCAACCATGACAATCGAACAACGTGTAGAGGATCTGCACCTCACCATTGACCCCCTAATCATATCCGTCGCGGTGAACGATTATAATATGAGGAGAATCCTGGTAGACACCGGGAGTTCTGAAGACATCATTTATGAGCATTGCTTCAACAGAAGGCAACCAGAAGACAGAAAATTGCTCGAGTCAGTGCACGCCCCTATTAAAGGTTTCACTGGAGAAAAAGTCGATCCAATCGGCTAGATCACTTTCCCAGTTACATTCGGGCAAGAACCCCGGGAAAGAACCATACTCCTTACTTTCCTTGTGGTACGCACTGAGTCTTACCACAATGTAATCATTGGAAGGTTCACCCTGGGAAAATTGGATGCTATAGTCTCTACAGCGCGGGGGTTCATGAAGTTTCCCACCCCGCGGGGTATTGCAACAGTATTTCGAGACAAGCTAGGAGAAGTATTGAATACCAAAAGATGTCGTCAAGGGCCCACCGGCGCCATCGGCCCGGAAAGGTGGGTATTAAGCACACGCCATCCAGATCAGACAGTAACAATAGGGGATAGCCTCTCCCCTGAAGTTAAGAACAACTTGAAACAGCTGCTGAAAAGGAACGCCGAAATTTTTGCTTTTGAGCACTCTGACATGACTGGAATACCCCGGGATAAGGCAGAACACAAGCTAGCAACACTCCCAGGCATTAAACCCGTTGCACAAGGTAAACGCAGCATGGCCCCGGATCGAAAAGCAGCGGTAGTCAAAGAAGTACGAAAACTGGTTGAAGCTGGAATTATCAGAGAAACAAAGTATCACACATAGGTATCAAACCCTGTGATGGTCAAGAAACTGGATGGCACATGGCGAATGTGCATCGACTTCAAAGATCTAAATAAAGCATGCCCCAAAGATGCATACCCACTACCCGAGATGGACTTTAAGGTTGATTCTCTGGTCCCTTATAGGTACAAGTGCTTCTTACACGCCTATAAGGGTTATCACCAGATCAAAATGTCCAGGGAAGATGAAGAAAAACGAAGTTTCATACCGACGTGGGCATTTTTTGTTATACCAAAATGCCTTTCGGTCTGCGAAACGCCGGAGCCACTTATCAGCGGCTCATGGACAAGGCTTTCGAAAAACAAATCGGCAGAAACTTAGAAGTTTACGTCGACGATTTGGTAATCAAGAGCAGGGAAGAAAAACAAATGCTTGAAGACATTGAGGAAACTTTCCAAAAGCTCAGAGAATACAATATTAAGCTAAACCCCAAGAAATGTTCATTCGGGGTAGAGGAAGGCAAGTTCTTGGGGGTGGTGGTCACCCGGGACGGCTTTAAAGCTAACCCGGAAAAGGTAGCCGCCATAACGCGGATGCCCTCTCCCAGGACTTTGAAAGAAGCACAAGCGCTAAATGGGCGTCTAGTGGCTATAAACAGGTTCTTGGCAAGGCATGCCGAGAGGTCTTTGCCATTTATAAAAACGTTAAAAGATTGCCTTAACAAGAAAAATTTCAAATGGACCAGCGAAGCGGAAGAAGCCCTGCAAGACATGAAACGTTTCATCGAGAAACTACCCATGCTGACAGCGCCATACCCAGAAGAACTACTCAAAATGTATCTAGCGGCGGCTCATAACGCGGTAAGCGCAGTGTTCATGGTGGAAAGAGATGGGAAGCAAACACCCATATATTACATCAGCCGAGTTCTGGCGGGACCGGAAACACGGTATCCAACACTTGAAAAACTGGTCGTAGCATTAGTTCACGCCACCCGGCGACTCAGAAGATATTTTCAAGGGCATCGCGTGCAGATTTTAACAAATTACCCGCTACAGCAAATACTGCACAAGCCAGAGATCGCGGGAAGGTTGGCTAAGTGGGCGATCGAGTTGGGAGCCCTGGATATCGAATATCGTAAGCGAACAACAATCAAGGGACAAGTGATCGCCGATTTTTTGGCTGAAATTCCTGAGGGTGAAATAATACAGGATCCCGCTATCCAGGATATCCCGGAATCCAGCACAGCCAGGCAAGCCTGGAAACTTTACACCGACGGATCATCCAGTGGGAAAGGTTCCGGGCAGGTCTCATGCTGATAAGCCCAGATGAAATAAGGCTGATGTACGCCTTACATTTCGATTTTGAATGCTCTAATAATGAAGCAGAATATGAGGCGTTACTCGCGGGTTTGAGGATGGCCCAATCCATGGGAGCCACAAGAGTTGATGCATATGTCGACTCTTTGCTGGTCAATAACCAAGTCAACGAAACTTACGAGGCCAAAGATGAATCAATGGCAAAATATTTGGCTAAAACAAAGGAGCTCATAGCTTCCTTTGATAAGGTCACGCTTAATCACGTCCACAGGGGAAAAACTAAATAGGAGACGCTTTGAGCAAACTTGCTACTTCGGGCATGGAAAGAGAAGTAAAGGTTGAAACGTTGCAGATGTCCTCTATTGAACCCCGGGAAGTTTCTGCCATGACGGCAGAAGAACCCTGTTGGTATACTCCAATACTAAAGTTCCTCACGAAAGGTGAATTACCCCCCGCCAGGGGTGAAGCCCAAAAGATCCAAACCAAGGCCTTTAAATACGAAGTCAACAGTGGCGTCCTCTACAGGAAATCATATTTGGGACCACTGCTGCGGTGTGTATCCCCAGCAAAGGCAAAATATCTTATCCAAGAGATACACTCGGGCATATGTGGCATCCACGCGGGACCCCGGGCAATTGTGGCAAAAATACACAGCGGTGGGTACTATTGGCCCGGGATGCATGAAGATGGGATACAAGAACTCAGAAGGTGTCGTAGTTGCCAAAAATTTGCCCCTCAAACACTCCGTCCCAAGAACAACCTAATCCCAGTCACAGCGGTCTGGCCTTTCCAGAAATGGGCGGTTGACATCGTGGGGCCATTTCCGCTGGCCCCCGGGAAGCTAAAATACCTTATCGTGGCAATCAACTATTTCACTAAGTGGGTTGAAGCCAAACCTCTGGCTAAAATAACCTCTGAAAACGCAAAAAAGTTCCTCTGGGAGCACATCGTGTGTTGATTCGGACTGCCGCTATATTTGGTAAGTGATAACGGAACGCAGTTCATAGATAGGGTCTTGCAAGAATGGTGTGCAGAACTTCAGATTCAACAAATCTTCACATCTGTAGCACATCCCCAAGGAAACGGCCAGGTGGAGCGGGTAAATCGGAGTTTGTTGGATGGTATAAAAAGGAGGCTAGGTTACGAAGGAAGCTCCTGGGTGGAAGAACTGCCGACTGTCCTCTGGGCACATCAAACAATGCCCAAGACAAGTAACAATGAAACCCCCTTCAGCCTAACCAATGGCGCGGAAGCAATGATACCCGCGGAAGTTGGTCTGCCCTCGCTACGGCGTCTTACTACTAATGACGATAATGATAGGCTCCTCAGGGAAGGCCTGGATATGCTCGAAGAGAGGCGTGAGACAGCTGCCATCAGCGAGGCAAAGTATAAGAATACTCTGGAAAAATACTATAATCTGCGCGTGGCTCGGTACACTTTCAAGGAGGGCGAGTACGTCATGCGTGACAATGAGGCCAGTAGAGCGGAACCCACAGGCAAATTGGGACCCAACTGGGAAGGCCCCTACGTCATCCAAGAAGACCTGGGCAAGGGGGCCTACCGCCTATCAAGGCTAGATGGTACACCGGTTCCACTTAGCTGGAACACGGCTCTACTGAAAAAATGTTATATGTAATACCTTGCCCCTAACGGCAGGTGCAATTGTTTCCCTTTTTTGGCAAATAAGTGTAATCTATCTCCGATGATGTCTCTTTTTTAGTATTGAGTTAATAAAAGTTTTTCCTTCTCATTATTATATCCCATTACTTACATGCACAATAAACATTTACCATCTCATCCATATTGCACTTTACGGTATAAACAATTATCATCGCATCTAAACTGCACATAATGGTAAAAAAACATCCTTAACACGAAATATTTTTCATATATAAGTTAAAGGGTCAAAAATATACAATTCTAAGAGTGGGTATCTTGGTAATAGATACATTAACCACTACACAAAGATATGTATTTTGGTAATAAGTACATACAACTATCTTGCAAAAAACCAAGTACTTGTCCCTGTTGCTAAATACCAACATACGGGAACCAAAAAACAAACATGTTCAAAAATATCTACTTCTTGGAAAGCATTGCCCTCACCTCTGCAGGGGTGTACAGTGCCACACCATAGTATTCCAATGGGTGAGGATCAACGATCAAGTCATCAACGACCTCCTCATCCACCGGAAGAGTCACCACCTCCCGATCATCAACGGCATTTGCACGGGAACGGCTACGATGACGACGTCCATACACCTGTCTGCATCGTTGAACATGATCCGGAGGAAGGGTTTCCACCAAATTATCAGGTGATAGTAAAGTCACACCTGCGTTAGCCGGAGGAGGATCCTCATGTATGACACTCTTGCAGGACCGACGATCCGGGGTAAGACATTATCAGAGGCCACTCCTTTCCCTTTGATCATATCCTCCGTGACCGGAATTTGGAGACGAACTAAACCGTCGGCCGCATCCAGTCGTCGAAAAATATCAGAAAGTTGCTGTTTATAGCACCTCCGACTCATCTTTTAGAATTACCAAATTTGGAAAATCAGAACTTAATTTATACAAGTTTAAAAGGCTTGACAGTGATGACGATAGCAAAATTAATGAAAAGTCATCATTACGAGTCAAATCGCCACATTTCAGGAAAGTGGCGGCGTCATTCATCATGATATTAGCATTAAATGTCTGACAAAAAGTCAGGCACTTGCACATAACCCAAGCAAAACAGTGTTTATACAAAATATTCAAGGAACAGCGTACATAACATGCCAAATAAAACGTTGATTCCTCACCAGATTCTTCTGCTGGATCCAACATTAGGCGTAAGGAATCCACGCCATCTTTGTTCGCCTTCTCTATCAGGTCGGCATACAAGGGCAGCGGATCATTACACGCCGCTTCAAGAACATCTGCCATATCTCCCTGCAGTTTCCCTCTTTTTGCATGGAACGCAGGGGTAATCTTATCCGATTGTTGGCACTCAAAATAACCCTTGTAAACGCCATCATGATGACCCGGCTGATAAGCAACTGCAGATAGGCAATCCAACAACGCCGTAAAAGACTCCGACTGGCGTAGGTATTCAAATGCCCCAACCAGGCCAGTAGTTATCAGCCAATTCCTGTCACCTCGCAATTCAGGTAGTTGGCTAGTCAAGCTATCCACCTCAGCGTTTGACCGTTCCAATGCACTTTCCAACTCCCTAAGGCGTGCCTGATGAGTGGCCGAAGACTCAACCAATTTGTTCTTCTTGGCGACAAGGGAATCGCACTGTTGCCGAACCTCCCTAAGCCGTGCCTCCCGCTCCTCCAATTCAACTTGCCTAGCATGGGCCTTGGCGTTGGATGACTCTAACTCTACAGTTAGAGCTTGGTACCGCTCCTGAACCTGAGAAACGAAATCAGTATCAATAGGGAACTTTTCCATTTTAACAGACATCTCAGACCTCACCTTCTGAGCCTCGATACCAGCCTTACGTTCCAGCTCCTCCTGAACATTTTTAGCATGAGCAAGGACTCGGTCCTTCTCCACCATGTCTCGGGCCCACAATATCCGCTCCTCGGCCAGATGGCCAGTTACCCGCTTCAAGTCATCTTCCGCCTTATTTTTCTCCGACACAAACCTGCTCTCTCTCAGACCGGAAGCTTGTAATTGACTCTCTAGGCGATACTTCTTGTCTTTTAGCTCTTGAATAGCGGCCCGCGCCTGGTGGAGCTCATTGTTATCATGCATCCACCGGCGCAGGATCTCTGCTAGCCTCCGTGGCTGACCAACGGAGTCCACCATTGTGGCATTCATCAAGTTTTCATTGTTTAACCCCACAATATAGGCTGCCTCGGCCGGGGGGTATGCCCGCTCAACCCAGTGCTGAATCACTGGCGGAAAAATCAACCTTGACGACTCCGCTATTTTCCATATGGGCTGATAGCGCTTATCCTGCACGTTAGGATCCCAATTAATGGTAGGAAGATAAAGATCATCGCCCAAACGAGCACCATCATCAGCAATTCCGCTGTCTGACCCTCCAGCATAGGGGTGTTCAGGATTTGTTTCAAATTCGAAAAACTCGAAATTCGTTTAAATTCGATTCGATTATCAAGAATTCGTTTCGATTATAAGAATTCGAATTCGATTCAATTCGAGTCAAGTAAATCGAATACGAATCGAATACGAATTTATAATTTCAAATTCGATTCGATTCGAAATTCGAATAAAAATTATACATTTTTATTTAGAGAAAAATGCCCGGATAGTCCCTGTGGTTTCGCCTTTTTTCACCTATAGTCCCTATCTTTCTAAAACTACTTGAATAGTCCCCAAGTTTTTGATTTTTGTTCTCGGATAGTCCCTGGGTCTAACTTCAGTTACTTTTCTCAGTTAAGTGGGTGTTGAAATGACCAAAATACCCTTTCCTTAAAAGGCCAAACCATAGGGACTATCCGGGCACCTTCTACATTTTTATTTATAAAACCCCACCACCACACTTCATCTTCAACCTCCACCCACCATCACCCTCCTCCACCCTTCACCATCACCGCCACAATCACTCTCCATCTCTCGTTCCCCTTTCATCGACCCGAACCAAAGCCCTCGAACCAAACCGACCCGTGACTAACCCCAAACCCAGACTTGAATCAGAAAATAACCGAACCAAAATACCGTTGAACCACCTACCGTGAAACCCGTCGGACCACTCACCATCGTCCTCACCCCTGCCGCGTAATCTGAACCGAAACAGGTCTAACCTGTAGTTAAACCAAGTCACTTGAACTCAAACCTAACCAACCACCACCATCATCGCCTGTCACCGCCGCGTATGGTGGCCGGCACCTCCTTCCTCTCTGATCGAGCCGCCACCCGACACCATCCCAAAGCCGTCGACTCCCTTTCTCCAACTTTGTTCTCTCTCCCTGCAGCTCCGATATCTCTTTGTCTCACGTGTCTTGTCGCCGGAACATAATTCAGGTCCGCCGCCGCTCACGGCGGAGCTCCCATCGGCTCGCCGATCGAACCCGAGAAGAGAGAGGGTGGAGAGTTGTCGGTTGCCGTGGGGGGGGGTGTTTGTTGTCGCCCGATCTTGAACGAGAAGGAGATGAAGGGGTGTTGTGGTCTGTTGTCTTGTGTATATGGAACTAGGGTTTTCATATGTAGGAATGACGGAGATGGGTGGTGATGTTTTAATAAATAAAAGAGAAAAATGCCCGGATAGTCCCTATGGTTTGACCTTTTAAGGAAAGGGTATTTTGGTCATTTCAACACCCACTTAACTGAGAAAAGTAACTGAAGTTAGACCCAGGGACTATCCGAGAACAAAAATCGAAAACTTGGGGACTATTCAAGTAGTTTTAGAAAGATAGGGACTATAGGTGAAAAAATGCGAAACCACAGGGACTATCCGGGCATGTTTCTCTTTTTATTTATTATTTTTATATATAATACATATATAACTTTTATTAAGTTATACTATAAATTATTTTCAAAATTTTTTCCAAGTATTAAAATTACCCATTATCAAATCCACTACATGACCCATAAGTAAAACCTAAGTAACAAATCTATCAATAGATTTCTAACCATAAAAATAGTAACTTGTAATGTGGAGTGATTATTCCCGACTTCTCGTTTTGAATTTTAGACTTGTGGTACTTTGTTTGAAACTTTTTAATGTGATATCGTGTTTTATGGCTGCTTTAAAATTTATGTTTCATTTTGATAGTTTTTTAGATGCTTTAAAGAATCTGAATTAAATCGAATTTATTCGAATTCGATTCGAATTCAAAATTTTAATCGAATACGAATTGGGTTTTTTATTCGAATACGAATTCGAATCGAATTCGATAGGTTTTAATCGATTTCGAATCGAATACGAATTCAAGGAAAAATAAAAATTATTCGAACAATTCGATTCGAATAATTCGAAAATTCGATATTCGATTCGATGAACACCCCTACTCCAGCATCGCTCATAGTGGTATCTCTGGTTGCCTCGTGAGTGATGGAGAGTGTGAAACCCGGGTGTTAAAGTTTTTAAATATTGTGTTTTAGTGTGTTTTATGCGGTTACATATTGCGAATGTGATAACTACGCAGGTTTGTGGCTTTTACAGGTAAAACACGTAATATGGCGAAGTTAGAGAGCTTAGTGATGAAACGGGACAAGCGCGGATGATGATTAGAGAGATATTAAATTTAAACAAGAGTTGTTCGGGTTAAGACATGGCTTGAATGTGCGAAAAATGTGAAAGTATAAAGTTTGGGGGGTCAAACGGTCATTTTGTGAGAGTTGAAATGCATGTGAATCATGGGGGAAAGAAATCAAATATACAACATACACACACTTCAAGAGCACATGCTTTGGGAAGGAAGTCAACAACAACAGTGATCTCGTCCAAACATTATCATCATACATCGAGTGAAGGAACAAGACATCATTGGCAGATATATTCACGTGCACATTTGGGCTTTTTCTTTTGGGCCGCTAACATTAAGATCCATCACTAACATCACGTGTGGAGTCATTGGGCCGCCATATAGGTTTGAGGGTTTGGACTTTGGACGGCTGACTTGGTGGACTTCATACACGCATGTGAAGGGGGCACCAATTAATTTAAAAAGGGGTATTGGATTTTAATAATCCCAAGTTTCACTAATTGGCCGGTAATAATCCCAACTTCAAAAATAGCCTACAACAGTCCCAACTTGTAAGATTTTGGCCACCAAAGATCCTTTGCTAACTGGGTTATAACCCAGTTAGTTTTTTGCTGACTGGACTGCTGACGTGGCACCATCACCACCTCCGGTGACCTGCAACTTATTCCGTCGACCCGTTTTACCCATGAAACCACCAAACGAGACCACCACCAATCATCTCCGACCTCCTGTAATCTTCTCCGCTGCTCAGAAGTTCAAAATACCCAACTCTGGTGACCTGCAACTTATTCCGGCGACCCGTTTTACCCCTGAAACCACCAAACGAGACCACCACCAATCATCTCCGACCTCCTGTAATCTTCTCCGCTTCTCAAAACTAACTGGGTTATAACCCAGTTAGCAAAGGATCATTGGTGGCCAAAATCTTACAAGTTGGGACTGTTGTAGGCTATTTTTGAAGTTGGGATTATTACCGGCCAATTAGTGAAACTTGGGATTATTAAAATCCAATACCCCATTTAAAAAAGACATCATCATCACAACATTATTAATCATCACATCCTTGACGGCAGATTGAGGAAGGAATCACATCACATTCATCATTATTATTATTTGATCAAAAATATTAAATAAGGAAGAAGATGGTTTCAACCGTAGCTCGAGCCTGTGAAGATCAACCCACTAACATGCGCGGCTAAATCTCTTGTGGACACTCCGGGTGAATGATTCTTGTGAGACACTTTTAATTCTAGTTTCTGTTTTGTATTGAGAGTTGGATTTGTAGTCGGGTGACAGCCGACTATTTACATGATTATATTATTTGTGTGACAGACAAATCCTGAGTGATAGTCAGAGTTATAATTATGTTTTGAATCCAACTATGCTTTTGTTGATTGAATGATTTCTATGTATGTTTGTTTTAATATTTATCTAATAAATTAATATTAAGATTTTGAACTGCATAGGTAATTGGTAGATGTGACAGATTTACTATTTAATCAACAGCATCCAATAAATTCAGAACTAGGTTATTAGTAATTACAGAATCAAAATCCCGGAGTGACCACGTTTTTTTTCTATCATTGTTTTTACAATCTCAAAATTATTGTTTATAGTTTTCTAGCAAGTTTTCAAAGTAATTCAAATATTTACAAACAAATAATAATTAGCATTAACCACAGACTCCTCTGGATTCGACACCCTGCTTACCCTAGCTATCTAGGTTAATTAGGTTTTTGCATGTCACTAACGACAGACATCAGTGAGCAGCGGATACTGTAGGTATCTCTTTTTCAGACGCAGAAAAAACGCTAACCGGAGAGTCGAACAAGGTTGTGGGAATCACACTGGTAGGAAACAGCGTAGACACCGGGCTAGTGGTCACCGTCACAGCAGCAGCAGGCATAGGCGGCGGCATAGAGCAACTGACAGTAGCGGCAGCACTTGCCTGAGATATGAGCTCTGAAAGGCTGGGCCCGCTCGTAGCGGAAGGCATGGTTTCCACAGATAACAAGGGGACAGAAGATACACCCCCAACTTGAACTCCCGAAGTAGAACCTGTGTTAGGTCAGACGTTTAGCAAAATGAAACGTGAAATCCACAACAACACTCGCAAGCAAAGTTACTCACCAGGGGGCAAGGCATAGGCGGCTTGAATAGCCTCAAAAGCACTCAGGGCAGGAACAATTTTGCATTTCTTCGATACGCGGGTCGGACTCACCAGCTCGACAGCAGCGGATGAACCAGACACATCCTCAGCAGGTGTAGAAACACCCACAGTAACAGCGGAAGTAGCAGCCTCTGCGGCTGTATACTTCCTACCGGTGACTTTCACCCGGATTGATTTCTTCGCCTCTGAGGCAGTGGCACCACCTCCTCCGTTGGGGGGAGGCTGAGAAATATAAGCAGCCGGGTTAGCCGGCACCGCAGGCAGCAAAAACTGCTCCAGATGGATCTTCAGCACATCAGGCTCCTGTTCGCCAATCACGCGGTCCGCGGGACTCAACGCAGCATTCCGTGGAGGATCCACAAAATCAAACAAACTCCACTTACCTGTGACATTTACACATGTTAAGCCACACACAAGGAACAGGATAAATTCAAGACCAAAAAACCACATACCTTCATCACCCCTCTGGAAAGAAGGATACAATCTAATATCACGCCACAGCAGGCTCATCCCCGCCATCACTAAAGCTCCCTCCGGGATCACCGTGCACTCGGAAGGATGTTCACATAATCTTTTAAAAAAGGCGTTTTGAACATAGGCATCTTTTGGGGGACCATCATCTTTAACTTTGTCCTTGGGTCCCATCTCTCTCCATTGCATCTCCCCGGGTATAACACCGGCATCAATGTAGAAGAATTTTTTCTTCCAATCCTTATCCCTGGAACTGGCAGGGATATCTCTCAAACAGGACACATCGGTATCCCTCCGGTCGAAGGTAAAAAATAGGGATTTCCACACGAGCACGAACAAAGCCTTAAAAACGGTTAGTTCAGGAATATGCCCCATGGCTATACATGCAAACTTAAAATGTCGAAGTTTCACCAACCCTAACGGATGCAATTGGGAAATATGGATGGGATAATGGTCAAGAACTGACTTACAAAACTTGGTGATCGGCAATCGGAAGTTACAAAACTTGAAGAAATCGCTAAACAGAGTGATTTTACCTTCCTTCAACGGAAATGCCGTGTCTGCTTTCGACGGCAACACCGGATTCCACTCCGCCCTAATACCATAATCTTGAAGAAGATTATTGAATGAAGTTTGCCCCCATTTGACGTACAGGGCATCGGAGCTTGCTGGGGCAGATGAAGAGGATTCGTCGGTTTTTGAGGCCATTTTTTCGATCCAAGAAATTGAAAGAGGTGGTTGTGAACAAGGAAGGAAATGGAACTCAAAACCCTAAATGGGAACTCTATTTATACGGAATGGCAACTTTTCAATTTCGAAAAGACAAACGGACAGGGACACACGTCAGAACAGGGTGGGTACAGTTGTCATCCTAATGATGATTTAACTGTCACATCTTTCCCCATCACCGCCATTTTTTCAAAAAACACAACGGTACCCCACTTAAGAAACTTACACTCAAAGGGGAAAATTTTGACCTTTCCTTTTTAGTCCGATTTCATGAATTTCATTTCATAACTTCGGACTGGGGGGACATGACGAGGTATGACCCGGATCGGCTAACCCGACCCGGTCATTACCTATTATTTTATTATAAATAACTAATTACACATGTTTATTCTAGAAGGTTCCATTCTGAATGGATAAACTACATAACCAAATCCTCAACTTTTTGGGAAGATCATGCAAATCCCTAACTTATCGGAGCCCATCCTAAGGTAAGGGAAACCCTAATGGTAAACTATAAATAGAGGTAAACATCTAAGGTATGGATCATCTTGTTTTCGTTAACTCTCTCTCTCTCTCTATACTCATACTTTCTCCCAAACCGAGACTTATTCTCACGCCGGAGAGTGGTTACAGGAATAACCCCATTCCTGTAACGAGTCCTAACGGTGTTCTGTGTTGCAGCTAGCAGTTCGGATCGCCAAGAGTTGAAGTCATAGTTGGATACTACCGAAGAGGTTAGTGTTTCTTCAATTACATTTCCACATATAAAAAAATAATAAGAAATAAAAAAAGCCTACATTTGCATTCAAAGACTTTTTATTAATTTAATCACCAACCAAACATCTTACTATTTTTTATTGAAAGTAATTCTAATTTCTTTAAAGTTTATTTCATTCAAATATATTTTGCGAATCACACACCCTCATTTCTAGCTAAACAAATACAGATATGGAATGAGATGTACGAGCTTTTCTTTTAATTATGAATGAATTTATTGATGCCTATGATTCATTTTTTTTTTTTAACGGCAAATTTTGATCACTGACGGACCACTGGAGTATCATCGTGTCACCAGCGGAACCACCCGATCATATCCATCTCCACTAGGCAATAATGCATATACACCAATTCAGGAGGAAACCCAATAAATCTGGGAAAACCCCCCATTGTGGGAATCGAACTCATGACCTAATGGTCATAAGCCTTATCTCACCACCAAGATACCACTAGGCTATAATGCCATGGGTTGCCTATGATTCATAATAGATAAACTAGAGGGATAAATATAAAGAGTCCATGCGAATGTTCGGGTTGGGGTTTAAGTTTGTGGATATTTGGCTTTTTATCCAATGAACTTAAATTGTGGATCGGATAAATAAAGCTTTGAATAATCTTATCACTGATTTATTGATTTATAACAACCTTTTTCAACGGCCAATGAATTCTTCATATGGGTTACCAATGAAATTCACTACATCGGAATACACTCGCCTCCGAACCGAGAAAAACCCTCAACTAGGGCCAAAGCCCGTGAACACTCGCCCGAAGGCACGACTGTGCGGTGAGGTAAAACCCGCTCAGTTCAAGGATCGAACTAGCGATTGCCACCTACTAGTCTAGTCTCCCATCATCACCAATGCCGCCGAAAACTAAATGGTGGGGGAACACCAGGTCTCTCCCTTTCCACTACACCACCAGCTCATTGACATTTATAAGAAATTAACACCTTAATTATTAATGAACTATCCACTTGGAAATATCCTAATGGTGTTGGTGAGTTAGATATATTTTAGAGTAGAAGGAGGTTTAGAGGTTCAATTCCGATGGTGCGCAAGTTTAGCATTTAAAATAATAATAATAATAATGAACTAATCTATACTATATAATAAAAGAAACCATTTGGGGGACACTTGTCATTCTCTCATTCAGTTGATTAAAATTATTAATAATACTAATAATAATAATATTTAATCTAATCTAATACAAATTATTATTATTGATAATATATAACCAAATCTAATCTAATACAAATTCTTATTATTAATAATATTTAATCAAATCTAATAAGAATTCCTACGAAAAGAAAAATTATTCCATAGTTTTACAAATAACAAAACTATAATTTCAAATATTCGTTATAAAACCAGATACAACTAATAATTTGGTTTATTTAGTTTTGAAACCACGAAACAACACAAAATCAAAAATCCATTTTTTTTATGTTCAACGAACTTAATTACTCTAGAGATTTGTTGGTTGGTGAGTTTTGGTTCTTAGAAAAGTTCAACTTCTTCGATTAAACAATGATTATATTGTTAGTTTATTATTATACTAGGTTAGTACCCCGTGTATTATACGAGTTAAATGTAATTTTGTATAACATTTATAAGAACCATCACCGCAATCACCCCATCCATCGTATATCGAGTATATCCGTTAGTTTTTTTTAAGATTTAAATTTTTATTAGATTCATTCAATCCATGTAATAAACGAGGTTTTTCTAAAGATATAACATTTTTATTTTTTACTATACAAAATTACATTTATGCAACTCGTGTAATACACGGGGTTTTTAAAATATAACTTTTTATTATTATGTAGTATATAAAGTTAGATTTATTCAATCCATATAATACATAGGGTTTATAAAGATAAAACTTTTTATTGTTTGGTATATAAAATTACATGGGCTCAATCCGTATAACACATGAGTTTCTTAAAAATGTAATTTTTTCATTATTTAATATATAAAATTTAAATTTACTCAACCCGGACAATACACGGAGTTCCTAAAATACAACATTTTTTATTATTTAATATATAAAATTACATTTATTCAACTCATGTGATAAACGAGATTTTTAAATATATATTGTTTTATTATTTGATATATAAAATTACATTTATTTAACACGTGTAATAAACGAGATTTTTAGAGATATATATATTTTTATATTATTTGGTATATAGAATTACATTTATTCAACCCGTGTAATACACGGGGTTCTAACCTAGTAGTAAACTAAACCAATACTAATCTAACCCTAATATTTTTTCCATCTTACTCCTGTATTGTTTGTTGTTATGTGTGTTGGAAATATTAAAGAGGTAAACATACAAGTTGGTATGTTTCCTCCATCCCACATTGGTGGAGGGAGTGAACTTTAAGTGGTTTATAAGGGATTACCCCTTATGGGCTTCCATAGTGATAAATGGGTTGAGAAGTGGGCTAAGCCCACACGTGCGCCGAGCCGAGCCGAGCCGCGAGCTCGCGAATGGTCGCGAATGGTCGCGTTTGAGGCGCGAATGGGCGCGTTTGAGGCGCACTTTGCACTTCGCACGTACGCATCGTCGCTAGGAGCTGAGGATTTTTAGCTAAGGTTCGGTTTCAGGTGGGTCAGATCTGTAAACCGAATGAGATGAGATAAGAAGGAGATAGAGATGGATTCGAAAACAGTGGGGGTTATCCCATAGAAAATCGAATTCGTATAAGGATAATTATCTAGTAAACCGAATTCGTATGAGATATATACCCAACAACAGAATTCGTATCAGATATATATTGAGGAATTCGAATTGGTTATGGATGGTAATCCTACTCCCTATTTTTCTCATTCTCTAGTATGATTATAACCTATAAATAAAGGTTTCCTCTACCCATTCTATACTTGCAATTTTCGCAGCTCTCTCTCTCTCTCTCTCTATTGTGTGATTCTGTTTTCGTTCCAGCTTCTGCGTTTTCTGGTTTCCATTGCTGTTGGAATACCAGATCAGTTCTGCATTAAATCCTGGGAGTTTACGCTGCAGCTCACAGCAATACGAGCGCGTAAAATCCTTTAAGGACAGGAATCATCCGTGCAGTTCAAAGATAGTTCTTCAAGTAATTCGCCAGGTTGGTTTTAAATTTACGTGTTCTTTAAATTCGTCCGACAACGGGACAGTCTCCTTCTACCTTTCTTTAATCAGTTTGCGCAAGTTGGAACAAACTGGTTTGGCTGACAACTCGGTAATTAATAAATTTATTGTTGATTAATTTAATTTTCAACAATGTGTAGTGTTAATTTCGTATTAATCTTTGTGATTGTTACATTTTATGCCGCAGCCAATTGCACAGCCAATTGAAGAACATAAAAAAGGAAGACAGTGATTAGTAAAATGAACGCTACAAGGAATGGAAGTTTAACATATTTTGATGCCCATAAATATAAACATTAATCTTTGTTTACTAAGACTTGGGTGGTTAGAAAAAAAATTCAAGGACCACAACTTCTTAAAGCTATGTTATTGACTTCTTAAAGCTATGGTATTTGTATATATACTATGTGAATGATGTTACCAGAGAATACCTGTATGGCTCGACCTTACAGGAAATCTCCACCAACTTACGTTGATCATTTTTTTCTTTGCAAAACAGGTCAGTTCTCCGACGCAACACACAGGTGGAGAAAACCTAGTTTTATAAAATTACAGTGTGAACTGCTCAAAACTATGATGTAATAATAATTACTGGAATTCAATATTTTGTAAGCATAACTAATATAATGATTTGCACACTTCACGCATTAAAATCTATATGTACCAATACAGGGGTTGGTTCAGGTACAAACCATATTTATCCTATAAATCGTAAGAACAAATCCTAGCACTTAAAAAAGTTAAATTAGCAAATACTAAAACAATACATACATAAAAGTAGCACTTTTGAATTATATTAGCACATGAAAATTAATCAAGATAATTGATTTTAGCACATATGTGAAATGATATCAGCACATATGTGAAATGATATCAGTTCTTTTCTTTATTAGCACTTTTAAAACAAAAGAAATATCCAAATAAAGAATTAATTCCTTGTTAGCATAATTATAAGGAATCCAAGATAACTGATATTATTTAGCTTATCATTTTACCATTTCTCTATAATTGATTGGATGTCACATAACACTTTTTAAATGATTCTTACAGTTTGTATACAAAATGTGGTTTGTATTTGATCCTAATATATACCTTGAATTGATTATTCTTTAGATCAAAGTTGTTTTAAGGTGGTGTATCCTCTCAACAAAGAGGTTGTGAGTTCAAATCCTTCAAAGAACATGTATGGTGAGATTTTAGCCGTTAAAACATATTTTATGTTAAAGTATATAATTAATGGTGGTGATTATATTAGGGTGTACTTATGTACACACCATTTTGCCTATTTACACACAAAAAAAAGTGTTTTTTTTCCTTATATGCACACCCTGCAGTGTCGAACTGTGGCCAAAACGCGGCGTTTTGGTCCGGTTAACCAGACAAAGACTGATGGGTGTCTGACGGGTCTGTTGACCGGACCAAAACGCCGAGCTTTGGCCGCGTTTTGGTCCTGTCAACCAGACAAAAGACTGACACCCGGTCTGGTTGACAGGACCAAAACGCGGCCAAAGCTCGGCGTTTTGGTCCGGCCAACAGACCCATCAGACACCCGTCAGTCTTTGTCTGGTTAAACGGACAAAAACGTCGTGTTTTTACCACAGTTCGACACTGCAAGGTGTGCATATAAGGACAAAAAATACCTTTTAAAGGTTACTATCTACACACAATGTGTAGATAGTTTGGCACTTATATTATTATGAATTAATAATTAGGAAATTCGGCAATATATGAAAAGGGTTGGTGAGTTTTGGATTTTTGTAAGGGAATATCCATACCATAAGAATCCCAATGGTAGGCTTTGTCTTTTCACCACATTTTTGTAAGGGAATATCCATACCGTAAGAGTCCTAAAGGTTGGCTTTGTTTTTCACCACAACTGGTAGTACATGAATTAAGATATTAATTTATTTTAAAGTCATTAGTAATACGTGTTTTTCTCTTAATTTTAAATATGTAGATTTATAAAAGACAAAAGAGGAAAATAAAAAATCACAACTCTTAAATATATAATTTAGAAAAATAGAAACAAAATAATGATGAATTAAAATTTTATTAACAAAATAGTAAAGTTTAACTAGTGAAAATGTACGAGATTGATAAAAAAAAAACAAGGAATGTATTAAATGTGGTATTGAAAATGAAGTCATGTAAATTTGAAATGGGTAAGGATTACTCAAAAAAATTATTCAAACGAATAATACCGCATATAGCGAGGAACCCATAGAGGGGATATCTCTTTTGAGTTTTAGTTTTTCCTTGTTTTTTTTTTTATAGTTTGTTTAAAAATTTTAGTATAGAAAATATATAAAAATCTTTTTTAAACATCTAAGACTGTACAAAAAAGCATTTATATATAATAGAGTAAAATGCATGAATAATCCCTGTGGTTTGGTGAAATTTCACCTTTAATCCACAACTTTTCAGAATTACACTCTTAGTCCCTATGGTTTGACAAGTTGTTACTCGGATAGTCCCTAAAGCGGATGAAGGTTACTCGAATAATCCCTGTGGTTTGACAAGTTGTTACTCGGATAGTCCTTGTGGTTTGACAAGTTGTTACTCGGATAGTCCTTGTCATTTCACGCCCACTTAACAAGAAAAACTAACCTCCATCCGCTTTGGGGACTATCCGAGTAACAACTTGTCAAACCACAGGGACTAAGAATGTAAGTTTGAAAATTTGAGGACTAAATGTGAAATTTCACCAAACCACAGGGACTATCCGTGCATTTTACTCTATATAATAAATTTCATAACTTTTTTATTCGGCTACTAAGTACACATCTTAGGGTATAGGGAGTGGTTAGGGTATACGGAGTGGTCGGTAAAGGGGTGCGGTAAAAGGGGTTTACCGAGCGGTAACACCGTCGCCAACCCCTTTACCGATCGGTGAGGTTTAAACTTCGATGAATGTTTACCGAGCGCGGAGAGGGGTGCTTTTTCGAAGGTCGTGCAATCTTAACGGCTATATAGCCGTTTACAATAAAAAATAATTTTCACCTTTATACAACAAACCAAAATCACTTCAATTTTCACCAAACAAACCAAATTCACTTCTATTCACTGCCATTTTATAAAACACCTCATCTTTTCAAACAAATGGAAGGCTCAAACAAAGGTGAAGGGAAGAAAAAAAATGTAGGGTCCGATTCGAAGGCGAGGGCTCAAGATAAACGTGATGGTTCGGGTGGTTCTAGTGCGCCGTTTCATCCCCAACTTGGCTTTGCTACACAAACCCAACCTCCATTTTTTAACCAAATCATGCAACCGAATTTCTGTTACGATAGCCAACCCCACCAAAATTGGTTGCTACACGGTCCGACGATGGTTAGACCCGGTGTTTATGATTACCCCCTCGACGCCCAAAACTCTTTTGACCCATTTGCTTTTCAAACCCCACGCTCACAATCACCGAGAGACATACAAGATGACTCCGAAGAAGAATTCGTGCCCGATACTCAAGAGCAACATAATGATGATGAAGATGTTGCCGTACAAGAAAATCCCATGAACCAAAATGAAACCATAAAGGAAAGAAGAGGAAAAACGAAACGTGAAAATTGGACGTCTAATCAAGAAGAGGCGTTGGCAAAAGCTTATGTTCATTGCACTTTTGTAACACCCCAAAAATCATTTTAATATGAGAATAAGTAAAAATGAATAAAACTTGACTTAGTTGGTAAATTATGATAAATGATAAGTTAAATTATGGAAAGTGCTTAAATTAAACACTTAACAATCTTGGAGGGGGGTAATGTGAAAAGTTATAATTAGTTAGTGTTTAATAAGGTTCAAACCAAAAACACACACCCTGGTGCGTGTTTTGGATCGACCAGAGCAGGAGAAACAAGAGTTTACCCTTGTTCTTGCAAGATTCATCAATCAACAAGGAAATTCAAAGTTAATCGGTTGCATGTCATCAAATTTTCGATTAACTTAACATACTCAATAGAGTGGTAAGTTCAATTTTGTGTTTTGATGAATTGTAGGAATTGGGTTTCACCCAAATCATGAGTTTATGAAAAACTTTGTGTAATTGGAGGTTAGGATTATGAAATAGGGCAGGATATATGATTGTTTTGGTGGTTTAGTAAGATTGTAGCAAAAACCCACTTGTTAAGAAGTTAGGATAAGTAGGATGATTAAGTAAAATCATATGTCTAAATTTTAGATGTATAAGCTTGTTTGTGATACATGAATGATGAATAAAATTGATGTAGGATGAAATAGTTATGTAAAATAGAATGATTATAAATGTTATGTGAAGATGAACTAGTAGAGATGTGCTTTGTATACTTGTACCTTATGCTTTAAATACGATGCCTACCAAGTGTTTGATGAAATGCTTAAGAAAAGAATATATATGTAATATGGAAAATGATAGAATGAATTGGTTGAACTAAATGAGTGAACGAATGTGTTAATGTAGGCGTGAAGGAATAAGGTACAAACACTAGGAAAACGGAAGGCGCACAAGATCGAGGTATGTTCTATTGTGCATACAAAGTTTTACTTGGATATTTAAACGTTCGCAAAATACAAATCTTAGTTACAATTGTTACGGTGGTTAATAAGTAGGTAGCCAATCTTTTGTGGATTGGGTTATGTAAATGTAGGTTATAATAAGTTATGTAAATTGAATGGTTCGAATTGATCGAGCCGAAGGAAAGAAAAGTCATGTAAAAAGTGAAAAGAAATGTTCGACCCGTTATGTATGGGTGGTTATGAATGTAAATACGAATGTTGAATGAATGATATTCAATCTGTTATACGGGTTGAATGTATGTTGTATGTTGTAAGTAAATAACCCGATGTTAACGGGTTATGAATGGTATGATTTATCTCATTTATGAGAGTATATGCTTGACCCGTTTTTAATGGGTAGATGAATGCAAGAATGAAAGGAAAACATATAAAGGAATGAAGCCAGAAATTTATTGATTGAAAGTGAAATAGTTAATGAGACTAACTTCTTAAGTTTTGTTGTTTGATGTAGGTAAGTTGTAACACCTCGCAAAATCATGTCCAATACAGTGGTGACACGTGTCAAAACCCTGATCATGATAAAAGATAACTTGAGGGACTAAAACTGTCAAACAATGTAAGAATGTAAATAGATGGACCAAAAGCGTCAACATGCCAAACTTGTGCCTCTAAATGACCTCCTAAGATATTCATATTCATTGTTAAATGAATTTGTCGGACACAAGAAGCCGTTGTGCTTAAAGATCAAAAGTTACAAAGCAAAGTGGTTGAAAGTGTCAACATGTTAAATTCTTACCTCTGAGTGACCTTTTAACGTTCATAAAGCTTTGTAATATGTTAATATACCCTCATAAAAATCTGATAATGATTTATAAATATTCTGATTAAATCTTGTGATGAATAATTCAAATATCAAGGAATTGGGTCATAAGTGTATAAACGACAACTCTCCATTTGGGAACCATTTCCATAATGTCCAAAACCTCTTTATGCATGGCCACACCCCCAAGAATCATGCAGACCTGATCATGTGGACCCTTCCTGCTGAAAGTGACTATAGATTCGAGTTATAAAAAGTGCATGGTCAAATGTCAAAGGTTCTCAAAATTTGTCTTCTGTTTAAAGGCTTACGGACCGCAAAGCTTCCACCTTACGGACCGTAAGGTGGCTTAACTGGGCGATAAAATTTGAAAAGCGGTTACGGACCGTAAGGCCTATGCTTACAGCCCATAAGACCTGTAACTGGGCAGTAAAATTGGACAGCTGCAGGTTGTCGCCTTCTACACCCCTTTTCTCGAATCAGCAGCATGTTGATGGTATTGTGAAACCTCTAGGACACCTGTATGCATCAGATTTCACCTGGGGGACACCTTCATTGATCCTAGACAATTCAAAACACTATATAAGGGGCCTTGCTTTGCTTCATTTGAGCTCACACTTAAACTTTCTCAAACTTGCAAACATCTCTGAAGCATCCTGGTCTTCTAGGAAGCTTTCTCTAGTTCAATTTTCGTGCTAAGGACTATTGTAAGTATTCTTAGCTTCCTTAGTTAAGTTTTCATTAGCTTAATGACCGAAAGTCAAAGTTAGCGTAATTTAACTTTGACTTTGTGATTAATCACTAACGGTCCAGCCATTATTCGATTTGAAAGAGGCTATGAGTTGGTAATTATGTAGGTAATAAACCCTTAAAAGGGCACCTACTGATTATCACTTTTACTTGGTCAATTGTCGGGTCAAACTTATTAATAAAGAGTCAAACGGGTCAGGTTTTATAAATTAATTCATAACTGATAATGTAGAAGTTATGGAACATGTTTTAACACTAAAATAACTTGGTAAATAATATAGGAACATGTTTAGGCATGTTCAACCCGACAATTCTGAGTTTAGGCTCGGCTCGCAACCGAAAGTCGCAAAAGTAGACTTTTGCTTTGACATTCAGTTCTGACCCGATTTAGCTTGTTTTAGATATGCCTTAGGGTTCCTTTAGGACCATATTACATGTTAGTATAACCCTCTGAGATTATACTATATGGTTCCTTAGAAATCTGAATCATTTGCATGTTTCCGCTAAATGCTTAAACATTTGACCATTATGCCCTTTTAATATTAAAACGAGATTTATTGAAAATGTGAGTGGACAAAAACCTTTATTACTAATATTTAAGTGTGTCCTAAAGGTTTGACATCAATTCATGGTCTAAAATAGAAGTTATACGAGATATCGTAAAATGAAAGCTTTTTATTAATTTAATAGCATTTTTAGTATAAATCTTATTTAAACTCAAATTTTGGCACCAAACTTTCTACCCGCTGATGTAATATAATATTTTGGGATTTTTGGAGATTTTTATTAAATTTTAAACTGATCATAACATAGAGTTCTTGCATAGGCTCGGTAATTGACGATAATGCCCTTTTCGCTAATAAAATTAGTTTTGCACATCTTTTACATGTCAAACCTTTTTCTACTGATTTTATACATTAAATAAGATATTTTAAACTGTTAAGGCTGATCAAAATCTCAGATTTCCTTAAATAACTCGAATATCGTTAAATACCGACTTTTATGCAATTTCAGCGCATAGCATGGTTTAAAACCATATTTAGCACCTAAGACTCATTACCTACTGATGTTATGAATAAATTTTAATACTTTTATAGTAAGTTAAAGTTTTGAACTCAGATTTCCAAATTTGACATTTATAGCATATGTGAAATGACCAAAATGCCCCTACGGTGCATAGTTTGGCCATAAATGATAAATTTTACATATATATGATATTTTAATGATATAACTTGTTAAAATAAATATTTTAACTAATTATTTTAGACCAAAACCTCAGAGTTCTATTTTAACTCTTTTATAAACCTTAAAATGACCAAAATACCCCTACGGGGCAAAAATTGGTTTTTAATTTCGTTTTGGCCATAATGGAAGGTATCATACTGATATCATAACATATTTTAAGCATAATGACTTACGGAACATGTTCATGACTCATTCGGTTACCCGTTATGCATATACGCGTTCGGTGCGGTTTATGTAACTAGTTTGCATAAATTAGCCGAAACGGGTCAAACCTTATCATTTTTACTTCAAACTCCAGAATGTATTTAGTTTACCCATTTTATACAAGTCTTTATACTTGTTGGGTCTAAATCACATTCTAATCCGGTCTTCGCTTAATCTTGCGTTTTGAACCGTATACCTTTCTTTAAAACTAACCGGTCTAAGTTATAACTTAAATAAGACCCGTTAGGAATCTAATAGGTTATTAAAACCTTCGTTCCAGATTAGGAGCCCAGTAAAAGCTACTTGTACTTGCTGATTGACATACGGCTGAGAATAAAATTTATATTTTAGCTCAGGTAAATACTTTTAACTTATTTTCCGTTATACGGGCTTGGGATACGATATTACGGTATTATAATAATACCGTTTGGTCGGGTATGTAGTTATTTAAATCGGATTATGATTAATACATTTACATAACCCGTTTTAATCTGTTTTGTTTGATGCAATGCCTTTGGGGGGTTAATGACCATGTCCTGGATATCCTCGGCTCATTCATTAGAAATGGCCACGACTTAAGCACGGGGTGTAGGCATACACCTAACAGTTGCGTATGTAAAACGGTACCCCACTCGTAAGGAAACTTCTTGTGGGTATTATACCAAGTGGTGTGTCTATTAATCTTATCCGGCTCTTCTAACCGGGTCCTGAATGGACGACAAACATGTAAAACTGTATACAATATTATTTTTAAAATAATTGTCCCAAGTTATAAAAGATTTTATGCCTTGTGCATTCAAACCAATTTTATAAACACTTTTTAAAAAGAGTCAGTTAATAGTATTTACCAGTGTAAACTGACGTGCTTTTCAAAAAAGATTAAGTGCAGGTACTACACGTAATGGGTTGGCTACTCCGAGTATCAAATAAAGAGTCTTGCAAGCTTTTGATGCTTAAATCTGTTGAACAATATTTCTTTTTGTTTTGATCCGCCTGTGGATCCATTTACAATCCGTTGTATAATATTTTATTGTACTTTCGAATCGGTTTGTAATATTACTTTAAGACTTCCGTTGTGCATTTAAACTGTGATTATTGACCATGATGATATCAACTACGACACGATACTCCCCACCGGGCCCACCGGTAATACGTGGAAATATCGGGGTGTGACAGGTTGGTATCAGAGCCAACATTGAGTGAATTAAACACTAGCCTTTTTGTGTTTAATCTCAATGACACAGTTTGCACATTCCTCGACCTCCGAGTCTAGGCTAATGACTTAGGACTAATCCTAATCTTCTTGTTTTCTTTTTGTTGGTTTCTTTTGTTTGTTTGGGCAGGAATAAAGACAATGCCGCCACGTTTTAGAGGTAGAGGTGGACGAGGAAAAGCACCAATAACTGCAAGGAATGGCCATGAGGCCGGGCCATCTCACCGGCGAACACCTTCAGCGAACCTTAGCTCTAGTCCCCTCGAGGATTGGAGAACTTATCTGGAGCCAGCGAGACGCTCAGTCTCCCTCAGTTCCTCCCCGTCTTACCATCACTCTTTTGGACCTCATCAAGACGAGGAGCACAGTGATTCGCACCATTCCTTCATACCGTTGCAGCGGTCGAGTTCCCACCGTGCCTTCCAGGACCTGATCCCATACTTCCAGAGTCGGTTCAACCCGGCAAACCAGATTGAAGAACCAATGGGCCATAACCCATTGGGACCAAAAGACTACTTTCCTGAAGCCTAGGATATGGATATGGACGAGGATCCAGATCCAGAAATGCCGCCATCTTGGACGCTGACGCTTCCCATAGAGATTTCTGACGGATCATCATTTCATGGTTCGCCATACCGGGGCCCAGACAGTTTTGCTGAAAGATGGGCCACATACAACTGGGAGGTCACTCCTCCATTCAACCCACCTCCACAGCAGCAGCATGATCCCTCTGAGGATTCGCGTTTCCAAGCGGTCACGCCACCGCCGCTAGAACAACAACTGCCTCCAGAACCACCGAGGCGAAGAAGAACAGGTGCACAGATGTCCATGCGAGGAGGGGATTTCCATTTCAGCACCCCTCAACACTCCAGTGGCAGCCACTACCCGCCACTGTATGAAGACCCGCAAATGGGTGGGCCTTCAAACCCAGTTTCTGAAGTCGACTCAGCCCCAGTCGCACCACCGCCGCACATGGGTTATGATAACCCAATTCCTTCTTACGCCGGTGCAGCGGCGTATAACCCTTTTGAGCAGCCAGCTTATCCTGGCTACAACTACTACAATGCCCCTGTCGTCGACCCGTACCTTGAGGCGGCCAACTACAATGCTCTTCACCCTGAAGGACCATTCACAGCTTCATACCAATCTGGGTACCAAGCATATGGGTATCAATACCCGCCACCTCCTCAACCTCCGCATCAGCAGCCGCCGCAGCTGCCACAGATCCAACCACCGCAGCAGCAGGAAATCCTTCAGAGGTTGAACCAGGTGGAACGAGAGGTCCAGGAGGAGCGTAGAAGCCTCCGGGGACTACTTAAGGGTTTGGGAGACCTAATAAAGGGGAAGAAGAAAATGGATTATCGAAATTCCTTATTTATTTATTTTTTAATTTTAAATTTCAATTAAGTCCCTGCGTGCATATTTACTTATGTATTCAGTCCATGCGAGGACTTGTATTTCTTCTCTTAGTCCCTATGTGGATAAACTATTTATTTAAAAGTCCCGTTTAGGGCTTCTATGTACTTCTCCTTGTTTATGGAATGTTTTAATTTAAACTCTATTTGTCATTATGTGTATGAATATATTATAAATCAAAATATTAAATTTTGATCTGCCATTAATAGTAAAAAGGAATCTTAAGAGGTATAACCTAGCCTATATGTCATTTTAGACATGGCCATGATGGTAAAACCTATCTAAAAAGATTCAAATCCTTGTTAACATCTGAAAACATGTTAGCACTTCTGACAACAGTGATGCGATAAAATCACACTTGTCATCCTTTTATTAGGATTTTCCAATCCCTTATTCTAGCCTAATGATCTATAAATCATGGGTTCAAATCATCAATTAAGATGATCATATATGAAACATCCATTAGTGATGAAGTGCCTACGGGCCATAATAATTGTCAAATAAGACAAAAGACAGCTGTAGTCTACGACTCCCTGTCAAGAAAAGGTAATGAACTATGTTCAAACCTTAATGCCCCGATCTTACGAGATCATGGCTTATAATTTTAAAACTGTCTTTGTAACTAGGCCCTTTGTGCCACTCTAATATCCTTAATGATTTATAACTAGGGATAAATTATAATGAAAACCCTAAATAAATATGGCTAACAAAATAACCGATATGGTTTATATTTACCATGATTAATGAATTGTCAAAATGACAATTCCATAATAAGATTTCTGAATAAATTATTGTCAACATTTTTATGTAGCAATCAAGCTACATGGCTGAATCAGAAGAGGTTAACAGTCACCCCAGGGAGAGAAACGATACCACCAGAATTAACGTAGCTGGTGCAGATCTTCAAGCATTGATAGACAATGCTGTTACTAGAGCTCTTGATAGACAGTTCAAGGAATCAAGTGGTACTCGCACTAAGACTCAATCTGTGGCTCATAGTAAACCACCTTCTAAAACGCATGAGTCAAAGAAGGACGATTCTCATCATTCATCGAATCAGAGAAGTATTCCATCCAAGCAGATTATGCTCAATCAATAGCCACGAGTTAAGACCTGCTCTTATAAATATTTCGTCTCCTGCAAGCCAGAGACTTCACAGGGGAGAAAGGAGCCATTGACTGTATGACATGGCTAGATGAGATGGATACAGTGGTTGATATTAGTGGTTGTGCAGAACAAGACATTGTGAAGTTTGTTTCACAATCTTTTAAAGGTGAAGCTTTAGCTTGGTGGAGGTCCCTAATCCAAGCTACAGGAAAAAATCCGTTGTATAACATGTCATGGGATCAGTTTGTTGCGTTGATCAAGGAAAATTTATGTCCCCAGCATGAGGTGGAAAGGATTGAAACTGACTTCTTGACCTTGGTCATGAAGAATTTAGACTGTCAAGCATACCTTACGAGTTTCAACACCATGTCTCGATTGGTTCCTTATTTGGTCACACCGGAACCAAAGTGCATAGCTCGATTTATTGGAGGTTTAGCTCCAGAAATCAAGGCAAATGTGAAAGCATCTAGACCTACCACCTTCAGGTCAGTGGTAGATCTGTCTCTATCTCTCACACTTGATGCTGTCAGGAGCAAGTCTGTCAAAGCTTCTAAGGATGGAAAGTGGAAAAGGGAGGATGAGAGTTCTCATCGCTCCGACAAGAAGCGAAAAGGGAACTCAGATCATAGGAAGAGTTCCGGGTTCAAGAAAGACAACCAGCAGTCAGGTGAGACACCCAAATGTAAGACCTGTCAGAAACATCATTTTGGGAAATGTCGACTCGAGTCAAGATCGCAGTCACAGTCAAAACCTATTAGGTGTGGGATCTGCAAGTCTAAGGAACATAAGACTTTGGATTGCAAGAAAATGAAAGACGCAACTTGTTACAATTGTAACGAAAAGGGGCATATAAAGACCAACTTCCCCAGATATGCGAAGAAGCCTGAGGAGGCTAAAAAGACCAATGCTCGGGTCTTTCAAATGAATGCTCAAGAGGCCATTCAGAACGACAACGTGATAGCAGGTACCTTTCTTATCGACGATGTTTATGCTAGAGTATTGTTTGATTCAGGAGCAGACAAGTCTTTTGTAGATAATAGGTTTTGTAAATTATTAAATCTGCCTGTTAAAACTCTATGCATAAAATATGAAGTAGAATTGGCCGATGTTACCATAGAAACTGCTTCAACTGTATTAGATGGATGTTTTATATCCATTAGGAATCACTATTTTCCGCTATTCTTGCTTCCATTGAAATTGGCAGGATTCGACATAGTGATAGGCATGGATTGGTTATCTCATAACCAAGCCCAAATTGTATGTGATAAGAAGCAAGTAGTTGTCAAGACTCCTTATGGTGAGACACTTACGATTCAAGGAGATACTCAGTATGGATTGCCTAAGCAAGTGTCTATGCTTAAGGCATCGAAGTGTATGAAGAGAGGTTGTGTCATTTATATGGCACAGGTAACCATTGATGAACCAAAGCCCAAGATTGAAGACATCCCTGTTATTTCTGATTATCCAGATGTTTTTCCTGAAGAACTACCTGGTTTACCTCCAGATAGGCAAGTAGAATTCAGAATCGATATCATTCCCGGAGCAGCACCAATTGCAAGAGGACCTGATCGATTGGCACCAACTGAGATGAAAGAGTTAAGGACTCAGTTGGATGATTTGTTAGAAAAGGGATTTATTCGACCTAGCTCGTCCCCTTAGGGAGCACCGATTCTGTTTGTGAAAAAGAAGGATGGCTCGATGCGTCTGTGCATCGATTATCGCGAGCTAAATAAAGTAACAATCAAGAACAGATATCCATTGCCGAGGATCGACGATTTGTTCGATCAGCTTCAAGGAGCAAGTTACTTTTCAAAGATCGATTTGAGGTCAGGTTACCATCAGTTGAAAGTCAGATCTGAAGATGTACACAAAACTGCATTTAGGACTCGATATGGACACTACGAGTTCTTAGTGATGCCTTTCGGGCTCACTAATGCACCTACAGCGTTCATGGATCTCATAAATCGCGTTTGCAAGCGATATTTAGACAAGTTTGTCATTGTCTTCATCGATGATATTCTCATTTATTTAAAGAATCAAGTCAACCATGAAAGACATCTCCGAAGTATCCTTAAACTTCTACAACAAGTGAAGCTCTACGCCAAGTTTTCTAAGTGTGAGTTTTGGCTTCGAGAAGTCCAATTTCTGGGCCACGTAGTAAGTGAGCGTGGTATCTAGGTAGATCCCACTAAGATTGAAGCCATTATGAACTGGCAAGCACCAAAGACGCCTACAGAGATTCGCAATTTCTTAGGTCTAGCAGGATATTATAGGCGTTTCATTGAAAACTTTTCAAGGATTGCTGCACCTTTAACTTCATTGACCCGCAAGAATGTCAAGTTTGATTGGGGTCCCAAGCAGCAAGAATCCTTTGATATTCTTAAGCAGAAATTAAGCAATGCTCCTGTTTTGACATTGCCAGAAGGAATTGAAGAGTTTGTGGTTTATTGCGACTGATGTGCTAAAAGTGGTTAATTAAAAACAACTAAAATTACCCTAAATCTTGACACTCTAAGCTTTAAATTTATAAACTTAGACTCGATCTAAAACTAAACCACACAACCGGCAAGTGTACCGATCAATGTAGTATAGCTACAGTAAGTCCGAGTATCGAACCCACGAGACTCTAATGATTACGCTAAGACTCTATTTAGACTAGGACTGACACGACTTAACTAAATGTTTATTGATTGGGGGGGGGGGGGGGTTTCGAAAAATCCTAAAGAATGCAAATAACGATTAAACTAGATTAGCTAGATTAACTAAACACGAACTCGAACGAAGACTTTGACCAGTGGCGATGAAGACTACCTAGGCTAGACGCAAGCTTAACTCGGAATGGATTTCTATTCGAAGGTAATGTGGTATGGAACCGGGATCTTTGGATACTAAACCTATTAAGACACCACTAATGTCACGACCCCAGCCCCGGTTTGACCCGGTTCAGGAGCCGTGGGACAGAAAATCCTGTGGTATTTATTTAATTGAGTTGACAGCGGAAGATTTTAACAGGATCTTTTATTACTGAAAATATCTTATTATTTTATTCCATAATTCGGGATAAAACCCCGGTAATTTACAATAGGATGATTTCACTGGAAATCTTTATTTTACAAAATATGTTTCTTTATTTATATTGAGCCACTTCCTTAAGCTTATAGTGCTTCGCGGCACTTTTCCTGGATCACAATAGATCACCTGAAACATGTTTGAAAAAGATTTTTTATCAGCAGGGAAATACTGGTGAATCATTCTTTTTACTAAAACGACACGTTGTTATAATTTACAGTATTAAGAGCGATTACAATGTTTCCATATATCAACTAACTACCCACAGTATTTGTCACTCGACCATCCATTGGTAACCTCATTATCCAATGGTGTCTGTGACTATGGTCATATCACCCCTTGGCTACCCCGTTGTCCAATGGTGACAGTTATCAAGTAATGTATACAAAACCCCACATACCGGCTGTAATTGAAGACTACAAAGACTTAATCCTTGTAATTATAACTTTGAAAACAAACATGATTTTGAAAGCAAATTTTGATAAAAAGAGAATGACTCACATTATAGATTTAACACGAGCAGAGTCTAGTTTATGAATTAGCCTTGTTAACCTAATTTAAATAACAATGCACACAAAACTAGGTTAGTAACTAATACAGCATTTACGATAACTCATGAGATTAAACCCTCACAACGAATGACAAAGTGCGATACTTAAACATCCATCGAATTCACGACGAATGACAAAGCATAACCCTAATGTGGGCAGCACTTAAACATCCATTGGATAGTTTTAATCGATTGGACATTGAATCATAGCAGCGATCGAGTTATTACCCTGTTATAGCGGCAGCGTTTCGTGTCTGTGTGTGTTTTTATAGTAACTGGACAATATCTCAACGTACGTATTGAGTTTGAACGTCGAACTAACGCACAATTGCAAGTACCAGACTCCCCTATTTATACATGAAAAACGGCACCCTCGCGTGGCGCGAGGGGCCTTCGCATGGCGCGAGGGATACCCTACTACCATAGGGTAGCCTCGTGTCCAAATACCTCAGGTGAGTTGGTCGCTCGTTAATTTTCGAATCACACGTAAAACTGTTTGGATATTATCAACTAGGGTTTACCCCCCCCCCCCCTGAGTTTTAGGGGCCCTAATCCTGATTCCGATTGTTCTAAAAATTTTAGGGTTTATGCAGAATCACTTGGGGGTCTCAATTAGGGTTTCCTATTGGACAAAATAAAATAATAATTTAGGGCTTTTGATGAGAGTTGTTACATCCTCCCCACCTTAATAAAAATCTCGTCCTCGAGATTTATTGGAACAAATGAGGATACTTTCGCTTCATTTCTGATTCTAGCTCCCACGTGTATTCAGATCCTCTCTTCGAATTCCACTTGACTTTGACCAGCACTAGCCGCTTATGTTTGAGAAATTTGATCTTTCTATCTTCTATTTGAAGCGGTTTCTCTACGAATTTTAACTTTTCATTTACCTCTATATCTTGAAGAGGTACTACCAGGGACTCGTCAAATAAACATTTCTTGAGATTGGATACATGAAATACGTCATGTACTCCGGCTAGCTCTTCTGGTAGTTGTAAACGATAAGCAACTGGTCCTATACGTTGGATTACTGGAAATGGTCCTACATATCGTGGACTTAACTTTCCTTTCTTACCGAATCGAACTACTCGTTTCCAAGGAGAAACTTTCAATGGTACCTTGTTTCCAACTTGAAATTCCAATGGCTTCCTTCTATTGTCTGCATAACTCTTCTGGCGATCTCGAGCCGTCTTTAACCTATCCTTGATTTGAGTGATCTTATCAGTGGTTTCTTGTACTATTTCAGGTCCTGATAATTGACTTTCTCCTATTTCTGCCCAACAAACCGGAGTTCTACACTTACGTCCATATAGTGCTTCGAATGGGGCAGCTTCGATACTTGAGTGATAACTATTGTTATAGGAGAATTCGATCAAAGGTAAGTGATCGTCCCAATTTCCACCAAAATCTATCACACATGCTTGGAGCATGTCTTCTAGGGTTTGTATCGTCCTTTCACTTTGCCCGTCTGTTTGAGGATGATATGCCGTGCTTAAATTTAGTCGAGTTCCCATTGCTTGCTGGAAACTTGTCCAAAAATGAGAAGTGAAACGACTATCCCTATCCGATACAATGGAGAGTGGAACTCCATGTAATGATACTACTTCATCTACATACAACTTGGCTAATCTTTCCATGCTAAAGGTTTCTTTCATGGGTAGAAAATGAGCTGACTTGGTTAATCGATCCACAATTACCCAAATCGCATCATTACCTTTTCTGGTTTTGGGTAACTTAGTAACAAAGTCCATTGTTATGAGTTCCCATTTCCATACAGGCATTTCTAATTGTTGAAGTAACCCTGAAGGTTTCTGGTGTTCTGCCTTAACTTGTGAACAGGTAAGACACTTAGAAACGTATCTAGCTATGTCCTTTTTCATTCCTATCCACCAGAAATTATTTCTTAAATCTTGGTACATCTTATTATTTCCCGGGTGCATGGTATACCTAGATTTATGGGCTTCCTCTAAGATCTTATTTCTTAATTCTCTTTGCTTAGGTACCCAAATCCTTTTCTTATGGAATCTCCAAATTCCATCAGCTCCTTGCTCTAATTCCTTTATTCGTCCTTTCATTCCTTCAGCATCATCCTTGTTTGCTGTGGCCTGAATATTTTTCAATTGTTCCATTAAATCTAATTGTAGATTTAATCTAAGAGCACGAACTCGTCGTTGTTTCTCATGATACTTACGACTTAAGGCATCTGCAACTACATTTGCCTTTCCTTCGTGATACTGAATATCACAGTCGTAGTCACTTAGTATTTCCATCCATCTTCTTTGCCTCATGTTTAATTCTTTTTGCCCAAATATGTACCTTAAACTTTTATGATCCGTATAGACAGTAAACTTACTTCCATACAGATAATGTCTCCATATCTTAAGGGCAAAAATTATGGCTCCTAATTCTAAGTCATGAGTCGTATAGTTTTCTTCGTGCTTTTTCAATTGTCTTGAAGCATTTGCAATTACCTTATTGCGTTGCATTAACACACATCCTAATCCTAGTTTTGAAGCATCACAGTAAACTTCAAAATCTTCAGTTCCTTCTGACAAGGCTAGGATTGGGGCATTTGTTAATTTTTTCTTCAAAACCTTAAAAGCTTCTTCTTATCTAGGTCCCTATTCAAACTTAACTGCTTTACAGGTTAGCTTAGTTAATGGTACCGCTATCTTAGAAAAATCCTTAATAAACCGTCTATAATAACCAGCTAATCCTAGAAAACTTCTAATTTCCATAGCTGTTTGTGGAACCTTCCATTTGGTAATTGCCTCTATCCTAGCAGGATCTACGTGAATACCTTCGTGATTCACCATGTGTCCAAGAAATTTCATTTCTTGTAGCCAAAATTCACACTTCGAGAATTTAGCATAAAGCTTTTCTTTTCTTAACAAAGTTAAGAGTACATGCAAGTGCTGACAGTGTTCTTCCTGATTCTTGGAATAAATAAGTATATCATCAATGAAGACAATTACAAATTTATCCAAGTATGGTTTACAGATTCTATTCATCATGTCCATAAACGTTGCAGGTGCATTCGTTAGTCCGAAGGGCATGACTGTAAACTCGTAATGACCATACCTAGTTCTGAAAGCAGTTTTAGGTATGTCTTCTTCTTGTACCTTTAATTAATGATATCCAGAGTGTAAGTCTATTTTAGAAAAGTATCTAGCTCCTTGAAGTTGATCGAATAGATCATCAATCCTAGGTAATGGGTATCGATTCTTAATTGTAACTTTATTCAATTCTCTATAATCGATACACATTCGCATCGAACCATCCTTTTTCTTTACAAACAACACTGGTGCTCCCCAAGGGGATGAACTAGGTTGTATGAATCCTTTATTTAGTAATTCATCTAATTGCTTTTTCAATTTTAACATTTCTGTAGGAGCTAACCGATAAGGTGCCTTGGCTATCGGTGTAGTTCCAGGAATTAGATGAATTCTAAATTCTACTTCCCTATCAGGTGGTAATCCTGGGAGTTCTTCCGGAAATACATCTGGGTATTCTGAGACTACAGGAATTTCCTTAAGTTCTTTATCCTTAGTACTAATGATTACTGAAATCATATATACTATTCCTTGCTTTAGTTCATAACTAGTAACTTTCATTACTGAAATGAACTTCATGGGCTTACGTGGTTTATCTCCTGTAATCATGATTACTTCTCCGGTGGGTGCACGAATTTCTATGGAATTCTTATCACAAAAGATTCGAGCATGATTGGCTACTAACCAATCCATTCCTAACACAACATCGAATTCGGCTAATTTTATAGGTAACAGATTTGCATGAAATTTATGACCTGAAAGTTCTATATTTCCTTTTTGCAAAACCTTATCTATGTTAACAGAATTCCCATCTGCCGTTTCGACTGTAAAAATCTGCCTAAGGTTGGTTAAGGGTAAATTAAGAGCTTGGCAGAATGAAGTATTGATAAAACTTTGGTTTGCACCAGAGTCAAATAATACTTTTGCATACACGTTGTGAACTAAGAACGTACCAGCTATCACATCTGGAATGAGTTCTGCTTCTTGAGTGGTCAGCTGGAATGCTCTGACATTCTTTTTAGTAGCTCCGTCGGCCGTCTTGGCTTTGTTGTCTGCTGGTTTGACCAATTTAGGACATTCTGTTTTGAAATGTCCTGATTCGCCACAGTTAAAGCAGATTCTTGTTTTCTTTCTGCAGTCTTCTTCACGATGTCCTACCATTTTACCATTTTACAGTTAAAGCAGATTCTTGTTTCTTTCTGCAATTCCTGCAGAACAGCGGAGTTGAGGATTGCCATGTTCCTCTTTTCTTGAAGTTGCTACTATTACCCATACGAACTCCTTGGGTAATTTTCTGAGCCAGTTCCTTTTTCCTATTTTCATCTCTTGTGCGTACCAGCTCGTCAGTTAGGGTGTTAGCTAATTCTACCGCAGCGTCAATAGTGCGAGGTTTCGCAGCTTTAACAATATTACGGATTTCACTAATCAATCCCAAAATATAGCGAGAAATGAGCACCGGCTCTGGCGAAGCCAGTGTTGGTACCACTCTAGCATATTCAAAGAATGTCGAAGTATATCCTCGACAGTCTACACCCATCATCCGATGGTTCAGAAACTTATTCGCCATTTGTTCCTTTTCATACTCGGGACAAAATTTTCTTTCTATTAACTGTTTAAATTCCTCCCAACTCATGGCATAGGCCATATTTCTTCCTTTGGCTTGAAGTACTATGTTCCACCATTCTAACACCCTTTCTTTGAAAAGATTTGACGCGTACATGACCTTGTCGTCTTCAGCACATTTACTTATTATAATCACTGCCTTGGTTTTCTCTAACCAACGCAGTGCCGCAGTTGCTCCCTCGTTTCCTGCAAACTCAAACGGTTTACAGGCAAGAAATTCTTTGTAAGTGCAACCAGGCGTTGCAACTTTCATTTTCTTAGGGAGCGGGGCCTGCCGTGGATTGTTATTATTATTAATATGATTACCGCCTCCGTTTACGCTATTACTGAAGTTATCTTCAGAAGTACGTTTGCTAGGAATGATTTGTTGAGGTTCAACTTGATTTCTAGCAACAGCAAGTATTGCTGGAATAGCATTAGCTATCCCTTGAGCAACGATATTCTCTATATCTTGTTTAGTCATAAATTGATCCTCCTGATGTTGCTCAGATTGGTTAACCTCGTTAACTGGTTCATTATTAGCGTTTTTCATCTGATAATTAATATATATGACTTATTATTATAAAATAAATAGCAATTATACACAAGACAATCATATAATTTTCACAACACACATATAGCCAAAATTATCGATTTCTCGATTCCCATTATATATATATATATATTATGCCTCCGTACACACTGATTATTTTACACAAGTTTTATTGTTTATTTTACGTGTTTTATTTTGATTATTATATTATTATACAATCATAACTTCATAACCACATTATCCCTAATCTACTGGAATTTCAAAAGCGATGTTCCCTCTCGTCGTACTTCCAGGAGATTTGTCCTCCTATCTCCCTAATCCTATTCCCAGCATCCATCAGCTCTTCGCCAAAATGGCGGAGTTCAACCATATTCTCATTACTCATCGGTGGATTTGGTATAGGTTCGGGGTCGAACTGAGGGAAAAACGTATAAGGGTTATTAAGTAGGTTTTGAAACTGCCAAACATTGGTCCACCATTCATCCATTCCTAAGGGTTGAGTATGGATTAAAGGTTCTGGGATGGCTGGTTCCAAATTTATTGGAAGTTGAGTGTCGGCAGGATAAGGGTAAAGGTTGGTATTAATAGGTCTAACGATATCACAGCTTGCCAATATCTGATCCAACTCTTCTTGTAATGGCAACTCCTCGACTTGCCTCGAACTTTCCCCAATTTCCCTTTCTACTTGCCTAGTATGTTCCTCAATCTTGATCCCTTTTCCTTTATCCATGGGATTTTCTATTTTGGGAACTCTCCTAGTTGCTGGTTTCCTCCTGCGTACACGTCTCCAGCCTACAAGTCTTCTCCTTTTCTTAGGCTTTGGTTTCTCTAGAGGTGGAGCTTGAAATTCCATAGGTTGTTCCACATCAGCAAAGTAACCAGTAAAATCTTTGGAAACTTCTATGTTTACAGGGTAGAGGTTGAGATTCTCTAGGGCTCCAGATAACTCATTCATGCTGTTTAGCATATATGTAAAAGTAATAAGTTAAAATTTTTATAACAAAATTTCACAGATAATCTTCAAGTATTATTGCATACCGTGTGATTAATTTAATACAAAGAACACTGGAAATTAAACATTTTATTATAAACTTATTTATTTATTAGATAAAGTTTCTGGCTTGTACGTGATAAGGGTGCTAATACGGTGTCAGGGTATGTTAAAGATTTGCATTTACTGCTACAGTGGCTAGCATATAAAGATCTGCCCATTTTTCATCTAACTTGTCTTCCCATGGTGGGTCACTGTCTAGTTTCTGGATTTCCTGATTAACTCTCATTTCTTTTGATTGAGATTTCTTTATTTTCTCCTGACTTTTCCTAATAATCAAACTTCTTTTATTAGGAGAAAGTGGTTCCTCATAATGGGCTTTACGAACAAATATTCCCTCCTCAGTATCTACTGAGTATCTTGAGGATTTTGATTGGGATGAACTTCCCTTCTCTTTTGGCAAACTATCTAATTTAAGATAGATATTCGAAAGCTTTTGCTTACCCATACTGTAACTAACAAATAGTCAGTTAATAAAACACATAATCACAAAATGGCAATCAGGAAAATTAAGTATTTCTAAATACTTAATTAGCTTAACTCAGTGGCTCTGATACCACCTTTTTCTGTCAAGACCCCAGCCCCGGTTTGACCCGGTTCAGGAGCCGTGGGACAGAAAATCCCGTGGTATTTATTTAATTGAGTTGACAGCGGAAGATTTTAACATGATCTTTTATTACTGAAAATGTCTTATTATTTTATTCCATAATTCGGGATAAAACCCCGGTAATTTACAATAGGATGATTTCACTGGAAATCTTTATTTTACAAAATATGTTTCTTTATTTATATTGAGCCACTTCCTTAAGCTTATAGTGCTTCGTGGCACTTTTCCTGGATCACAATAGATCACCTGAAACATGTTTGAAAAAGATTTTTTATCAGCAGGGAAATACTAGTGAATCATTCTTTTTACTAAAACGACACGTTGTTATAATTTACAGTGTTAAGAGCGATTACAATGTTTCTATATATCAACCAACTACCCACAATATTTGTCACTCGACCATCCATTGGTAACCTCAATGTCCAATGGTGTCTGTGACTATGGTCATATCACCCCTTGGCTACCCCGTTGTCCAATGGTGACAGTTATCAAGTAATGTATACAAAACCCCACATACCGGCTGTAATTGAAGACTACAAAGACTTAATCCCTGTAATTATAACTTTGAAAACAAACATGATTTTGAAAGCAAATTTTGATAAAAAGAGAATGACTCACATTGCATATTTAACACGAGCAGAGTCTAGTTTATGAATTAGCCTTGTTAACCTAATTTAAATAACAATGCACACAAAACTAGGTTAGTAACTAATACAGCATTTACGATAACTCACGAGATTAAACCCTCACAACGAATGACAAAGTGCGATACTTAAACATCCATCGAATTCACGACGAATGACAAAGCATAACCCTAATGTGGGAAGCACTTAAACATCCATTGGATAGTTTTAATCGATCGGACATTGAATCGTAGCAGCGATCGAGTTATTACCCTGTTATAGCGGCAGCGTTTCGTGTCTGTGTGTGTTTTTATAGTAATTGGACAATATCTCAACGTACGTATTGAGTTTGAACGTCGAACTAACGCACAATTGCAAGTACCAGACTTCCCTATTTATACATGAAAAACGGCACCCTCGCGTGGCGCGAGGGACCTTCGCGTGGCGCGAGGGACACCCTACTACCATAGGGTAGCCTCGTGTCCAGATAGCTCAGGTGAGTTGGTCGCTTGTTAATTTTCGAATCACACGTAAAACTGTTTGGATATTATCAACTAGGGTTTACCCCCCCTGAGTTTTAGGGGCCCTAATCCTGATTCCGATTGTTCTGAAAATTTTAGGGTTTATGCAGAATCACTTAGGGGTCTCAATTAGGGTTTCCTATTGGACAAAATAAAATAATAATTTAGGGCTTTTGATGAGAGTTGTTACATCTAAGCCCCTCAATCCTTCTCGAGGCGATTTTTGTGGCACTAGTTAGGCTGTTACGATTACCGGTTGTTAGATTTCCTTACGGTCCTCTAACTTCTTGAAAGTGCCTTAATGTGACAATCTAACTTACAGCGCGAAAGTCTAAAGCAACTATGGGTTTTAACTTGGTTTAATAGACAAGAGAATGGTTAGGGAACTAGACCGATTTCTTACAAAACCTAAACCTAGCTATATACCAAACCAAGACCTATTAACTACCTCGAGCCTTACAGCGACAAGATTAGTAGAACACTTGATTTTATAAGATTACCGAATATTACTTCTAAGGTTACTTACTCGATTTTCACCCTAAAGGATTAATGATTTATTACGTGATATAGACACTCACCTAAATCAAGAACCCTAGCACAACCCTATTATGTGATATAGACCGTCACCAAGGATCATACGAAGCAATAAACATCGATCAAACAATATCAAGCATGCATATACACCAAGTTAAAATTCCATAATCGTTTACAATACGAGAAAACCCATAAACCACATTAAAACCGAATAAAAATCCAATCTTTTATTAAACAATTGTCATGCCTAGGTAGTATGAGAGTTTTAGCCGCTAAACATAATCAGAATATCAATCATAATCATAATAAGGTCTGAATTCATCGTGTTACAAATCAAAACGAATGGAAATGAAAGAATAGGATAATAAAACCAGTAGTCTTCACTCCCGAACGCTCCCAAAGTATACCCGATTGATTCTCAGCTTCCAAGCACTCCCAAGAACTCCAATCAGCCTTCAATGGTCTCCAAGAACTCCAAATTCGTAAGTGTATGCGGCTATTGATGAAGATGATGATTTATAATCCAAGAAACCCTTCTAGCCGTTGCTGTTTTAAGTCGGTGCACGATTTAAGAGTTCTAGCGGCCCGCGTAAACATTAGGGATAAATTTACGCGGCTGGTATGAATGCCAACTTTAAAAACAACACTTTTAAGTTGAGGCGGGGCGCGTAAAAGGTTATGTTAGTTTACGCGGCCCGCCTGGAACTCCAGAATTGATTTTTCGCTTTGTTTTCGCTCCCGAGCTCTCGTTTTCCAATCCAACCTTTCGCCTTTCCAGAATTCAGCTTGTTTCTGCTTCTTTTTGCTGCTAAGACCTGTAAAACACTAATAATCAATAGTATATACATTCTACGCTAAAACGGAACAAAAAATGAATATTTATCGACTAAAACGGACGCGAATAAAGATGTATTTTACAATACATCAGCGACGCATCGCACACAGGTATGGGATGTGTGCTTATGCAGAAGGGCAAGGTCATTGCATATGCTTCCCGTCAATTAAAGGTGCACGAGAAGAATTACACCACCCACAATTTGGAGTTGGGTGCCGTTGTATTTGCACTAAAGCTTTGGAGGCATTATCTTTATGGGATAAAGTGCGTGATCTATTCTGATCATAAGAGCCTTCAACATCTGTTTAATCAGAAAGACCTTAATATGAGGAAACGTCGCTGGATGGAGACTTTAAACGATTACGATTGTGAAATCCGATATCATCCAGGCAAACCGAATGTAGTAGCTGACGCTCTAAGCAGGAAAGAAAGGGTTAAACCTATTAGAATCAATGCCAAAAGCATTGAACTAAAGAACAGCTTGAACGAAAGGTTGTTAGCCACTCAAAAGGAAGCTGTATTAGAAGCTAACTATCTGAATGAGAAGTTAGGCGTCACTGCTGATCAATTATCGTATGGCAAGGATGGAATCCTTAGGATGAATGGTCGAATATGGGTTCCAATCCATGGAGGGCTTAGAGATGTGATTCTCCAAGAAGCTCACAGTTCGAAATATTCAGTTCATCCTGGCAGTGATAAGATGTACCAGGATTTAAAGGCAAATTATTGGTAGATAGGTTTGAAGAAATCTATAGCCACTTATGTGGCTAAATGTCTGACGTGTGCACAGGTTAAAGCCAAACATCAAAACCTGTCAGGTTTACTGCAACAGCCTGAACTTCCCACTTGGAAATGGGAAATGGTAACTATGGATTTTATCATTAAGTTACCGAGGACAAAGCACGGGAATGATACTATTTGGGTTATAGTCGACAGACTGACCAAGTCAGCTCACTTCTTGCCGATTAAAGAAACACACAGCTCCGATAAGCTAGCTCAGCTGTATGTGGATAAAATAGTATCTCTCCACGGAGTACCGGTATCTATTATCTCCGATAGGGATACTAGATATACATCTCATTCTTGGAAAAGCTTTCAGCAAGCTTTAGGCACTCGATTAAACTTCAACACTGCTTATCATCCTCAGACGGATGGGCAAAGCAAGCGAACAATTCAAACGTTTGAGGATATGTTTCGAGCTTGTGTTATAGACTTGGGTGGAAGTTGGGATGACCACCTTCCTTTAGTTAAATTCTCATATAATAATAGTTATCATTCGAGTATTCAAGCAGCGCCTTTTGAGGCTTTGTATGGGAGGAAGTGTAGAACGCCAGTTTGTTGGGCGGAAGTTGGGGAAACCCAGCTATCAGGACCTGATATAGTCCTGGAGACGACGGACAAGATTGTCCAGATCCGTGATCGTCTGAAAGCCGCAAGAGATAGACAGAAAAGCTATGCAGATATGAGGCGTAAACCTCTAAAGTTTGAAGTTGGTGATAAAGTGCTACTCAAAGTATCACCCTGGAAAGGGGTGATGCGTTTTGGCAAAAAGGGCAAGCTGAGCCCAAGATACATAGGACCATTCGAGATCATCGAATGTGTTGGAACTGTGGCCTACAAGCTAAATCTGCCAGAGGAGCTTAGCGGAATTCATAACGTATTCCACATCTGTAATTTGAAGAAATGTCTAGCCGACGAATCGCTAGCAATGTCGCATAAGGACGTACAGATTGATGAGAGTTTGAAGTTCGTTGAAAAACCTTTGTCGATCGAGGATCAACATGTTAAGAAGCTTTGAAGAAAGCATGTGCCAATCGTCAAAGTAAAATGGGATGACCGTAGAGGCTCAGAATACACGTGGGAAGTTGAATCCACAATGAAACAGAAATATCCTCAATTATTTCAGTAAATCTCGAGGTCGAGATTTCTTTTAAGGGGGTGAGGATGTAACAACTCGCAAAATCATGTCCAATACAGTGGTGACACGTGTCATAAACCCTGATCATGATAAAAGATAACTTGAGGGACTAAAACATTCAAACAATGTAAGAATGTAAACAGATGGATCAAAAGCGTCAACATGCCAAACTTGTGCCTCTGAATGACCTCCTCAGATATTCATATTCATTGTTAAATAAATTTGTCGGACACAAGAAGCCGTTGTGCTTAAAGATCAAAAGTTACAAAGCAAAGTGGTTGAAAGTGTCAACATGTTAAATTCTTACCCCTGAGTGACCTTTTAACGTTCATAAATAATTCAAATATCAAGGAATGGGGTCATAAGTGTATAAACGAAAACGTTCCATTTGGGAACCATTTCCATAATGTCCAAAACCTCTTTATGCATGGCCACACCCCCAAGAATCATGCAGACCTGATCATGTGGACCCTTCCTGCTGAAAGTGGCTATAGATTCGAGTTATAAAAAGTGCATGGTCAAATGTCAAAAGTTCTCAAAATTTGTCTTCTGTTTAAAGGCTTACGGACCGCAAAGCTTCCACCTTACGGACCGTAAGGTGGCTTAACTGGGCGATAAAATTTGAAAAGCGGTTACGGACCGTAAGGCCTATGCTTACGGTTCGTAAGACCTGTAACTGGGCAGTAAAAATGGACAGCTGCAGGTTGTCGCCTTCTACACCCCTTTTCTTGAATCAGCAGCATGTTGATGGAATTGTGAAACCTCTAGGACACCTGTATGCATCAGATTTCACCTGGGGGACACCTGCACTGATCCTAGACAATTCAAAACACTATATAAGGGGCCTTGCTTTGCTTCATTTGAGCTCACACTTAAACTTTCTCAAACTTGCAAACATCTCTGAAGCATCCTGGTCTTCTAGGATGCTTTTTCTAGTTCAATTTTCGTGCTAAGGACTATTGTAAGTATTCTTAGCTTCCTTAGTTAAGTTTTCAATAGCTTAATGACCGAAAGTCAAAGTTAGCGTAATTTAACTTTTGACTTTGTGATTAATCACTAACGGTCCAGCCATTATTCGATTTGAAAGTGGCTATGAGTTGGTAATTATGTAGGTAATAAACCCTTAAAAGGGCACCTACTGATTATCACTTTTACTTGGTCAATTGTCGGGTCAAACTTATTAATAAAGAGTCAAACTGGTCAGTTTTTATAAATTAATTCATAACTGATAATGTAGAAGTTATGGAACATGTTTTAATACTAAAATAACTTGGTAAATAATATAGGAACATGTTTAGGCATGTTCAACCCGACAATTCTGAGTTTAGGCTCGGTTCGCAACCGAAAGTCGCAAAAGTAGACTTTTGCTTTGACTTTCAGTTCTGACCCGATTTAGCTTGTTTTAGATGTACCTTAGGGTTCCTTTAGGACCATATTACATGTTAGTATAACCCTCTGAGATTATACTATATGGTTCCTTAGAAATCTGAATCATTTGCATGTTTCCGCTAAATGCTTAAACATTTGACCATTATGCCCTTTTAATATTAAATTGAGATTTTTGAAAATGTGAGGGGACAAAAACCTTTATTACTAATATTTAAGTATGTCCTAAAAGTTTGACATCAGTTCATGGTCTAAAATAGAAGTTACACGAGATATCGTAAAATGAAAGCTTTTTATTAATTTAATAGCATTGTTAGTATAAATCTTATTTAAACTCAAATTTTGACACCAAACTTTCAACCCGCTGATGTAATATAATATTTAGGGATTGTGAGAGATTTTTATTAAATTCTAAACTGATCATAACATAGAGTTCTTGCATAGGCTCGGTAATTGACGTTAATGCCCTTTTCACTAATAAAATGAGTTTTGCACATCCTTTACATGTCAAACCTTTTTCTACTGATTTTATACATTAAATAAGATAGTTTAAACTGTTAATGCTGATCAAAATCTCAGATTTCCTAAAATAACTCGAATATCGTCAAATACCGACTTTTATGCAATTTCGGCGCATAGTTTCGTTTAAAACCATATTTAGCACCTAAGACTCATTTCCTACTGATGTTATGAATAAATTTTTATACTTTTACAGTAAGTTAAAGTTTTGAACTCAGATTTCCAAATTTGACCTTTATAGCATATGTGAAATGACCAAAATGCCCCTACGGTGCATAGTTTGGCCATAAATGATAAATTTCACATATATATGATATCTTACTGATATAACTTGTTAAAATAAATATTTTTACTAATTATTTTAGACCAGAACCTCAGAGTTCTATTTTAACTCTTTTATAAACCTTAAAATGACCAAAATACCCCTACAGGGCAAAAATTGGTTTTAATTTTGTTTTGGGCATAATGGAAGGTATCCTACTGATATCATAACATATTTTAAGCATAATGACTTACGAAACATGTTCATGACTCATTCGGTTACCCGTTATGCATATACGCGTTCGGTGCGGTTTATGTAACTAGTTTGCATAAATTAGCCGAAACGGGTCAAACCTTATCATTTTTACTTCAAAATCCAGAATGTATTTAGTTTACCCATTTTATACAAGTCTTTATACTTGTTGGGTCTAAATCACATTCTAATCCGGCATTCGCTTAATCTTGCGTTTTGAACCGCATACATTTCTTTAAAAATAACCGGTCTAAGTTATAACTTAAATAAGACCCGTTAGGAATCTAATAGGTTATTAAAACCTTCGTTCCAGATTAGGAGCCAAGTAAAAGCTACTTGTACTTGCTGATTGACATACGGCTGAGAAAAAAAAATATATTTTAGCTCAGGTAAATACTTTTAACTTATTTTCCGTTATACGGGCTTGGGATACGGTATTATAATAATACCGCTTGGTCGGGTATGTAGTTATTTAAATCGGATTGTGATTAATACATTTACATAACCTGTTTTAATCTGTTTTGTTTGATGCAATTCCTTTGGGGGGTTAATGACCATGTCCTAGATATCTTCGGCTCATTCATTAGAAATGGCCACGACTTAAGCACGAGGTGTAGGCATACACCTGACAGTTGCGTATGTAAAACGGTAATCCACTCGTAAGGAAACTTCTTGTGGGTATTTTACCAAGTGGTGTGTCTATTAATCTTATCCGACCCTTCTAACCGGGTCCTGAATGGACGACAAACATGTAAAACTGTATACAAGATTATATTTAAAATAATTGTCCCAAGTTAAAAAGATTTTATGCTTTGGACATTCAAACCAATTTTATAAACACTTTTCAAAAAGAGTCAGTAATTGTATTTACCAGTGTAAACTGACGTGTTTTTCAAAAAAGATTAAGTGCAGGTACTACACGTAATGGGCTGGCTACTCCGAGTATCAAATAAAAAGTCTTGCAAGCTTTTGATGCTTAAATCTGTTGAACAATATTTCTTTTTGTTTTGATCCGCCTGTGGATCCATTTACAATCTGTTATATAATATTTTATTGTACTTTCGAATCGGTTTGTAATTGTTGGTACACTTTATGTGGACGCGACTCGGCTCGGTTCGACTCGGCTCGGTTTGGTTCGACTCGGTTAGGTCCGGCTCAAGCCAGACGTTACGACATTCCTCCGTCGTGCGCCCCAGAGTTCGACACGCGAAGCACGGAGCGCCGCAAACCAAGTCCCGATGACACATCACCATGACATCATCATTGTGATGTCATGATGATGTCACAAGTTTGTCCTATGTTGAATTGGTGAAATATTAGTCAACAGAAACATGCTCTGATACCAATTGTAGGTCCCGTTTTTCTCGGTGGATCCGATACGAAAAGCTATCCTTGTTTATCACAAACATGGTAATGGGTGCGGAATCCCCGTGACGGTGCAAACCAAACACAGTGTAAAACACACGCGTAACCAAAGATTCAATATCTATTGATTAGGGATGAGTACAACCCAAACATATACAAACAATGTTTACAGACTCTCACTAAGTCTCACAGCTCTCTCATACTCATCAGTTTCACACAGAAACTATGAGGGGTATTTATAGGGTACAGGACACAGACCATGACGAAACACAAAGAGGGCACGACGAAACATCAAAAGCGACGAAACATCAAAAGCGACGAAACATGAAGATGTTCTTTTGATCGACGAAACTCAAGGTTTGACTGGTCAACGAAATTTGATGTATTTAAATATGACGAAACCGTTTTAATATGATGAAACCTGTTTGATATAACTGGCGAAACATAGGGAGTGGATAAGGTTTGGCTTGATTTTTCAAAGTTAACCCTATCTTCTTCTGACACATAGTACACCAAATTCAACTCAACAACATGCTTTTAGAAACCACAATTTCAACAAGTCATTATAAAACGTACACAAAATCAAACAAGTACATCCACGTCCAACTCAAATAAAGCCGATGAAGGGAGTGACTGGTCTGTACAATTTGGAGGTGGAAATCAAGGAGAAACTATGTTTTATGCTGAAATTGTCAAGAATGTTAATGATGGTGAATCTTCAAGAAATGATGACAGTTCAGGATATAGTGGCAGTACTGATAAAGATGGCTCAGGTGTGAGTGATTACAGTTCAGAATCGGACGTGAAGGAGGGAATGGATTCTGAAGATGATAGTTTGTCGAATGGTGCCAAGGAGATGAAATGTCAAAATTCTGACTTGATCAAGAAAGCTGATGCTACATCAGAAGAAATGGAGAAGATTCTCACTGAAGATGGATCTTTTTCTTCTCTGACTGCCTTTATGGCTAATGTCAAAAACTTGTACTGTTTGACGGAGCTCTCTGAATGATGACGAAAGCGGATTAAAGACTGAACGACGAAACTGAATGACGAAACTGAACTGACGAAACTGTTATCCTTTTTGGTCGACGAAACTGGTGTCCTTTTTATCGATGAAACTGTTTTGATTTAGATGTCGACGAAACTGAATGGATTATATGATCGACGAAACTGTTTTGTGATTTAGATCGACGAAACTGATTGATTGCCTCTTGTGTGAGTGATTACAGTTCAGAATCGGACGTGAAGGAGGGAATGGATTCTGAAGATGATAGTTTGTCGAATGGTGCCAAGGAGATGAAATGTCAAAATTCTGACTTGATCAAGAAAGCTGATGCTACATCAGAAGAAATGGAGAAGATTCTCACTGAAGATGGATCTTTTTCTTCTCAGACTGCCTTTATGGCTAATGTCACAGCTTCTACAAGTCAGGTAAAATCTGAAATTCCTAGCATATGTAGTGATTGTGCTGATATGAAACATAAATGTGCTGAATTGAAACATGAATCTGAAACGGTTCATAGTCACAATCAGAGTTTGGTTATTGAACTGTCAAAGTGCAAAGAGGCAAATATGGCTTTAGTTAGAAACGAAAAGGATTTTAAATCTGTAATTGAAACCTTAAAGAAAAGTGTTTCCGAATTGACCAAAACTGTTTATCATAAACAAGTTAGTATTAACGATTACATTAACATCGTTGAGGAAACCAAAAAGGAACTAGTTATTGCCAAATGCGAGCATGATGCAATCAAGCTCAAATTGGAGAGTTATTCTAACTCCCGATTTGTGCTCGATCACATCATTGACGTTCAAAAACTAAAGGGTAATGTTAAAGGCGTTGGGTATAATTCGTGTCCGCCTCCTTTGAGACATAACTATACCAAGATGCCCGATGAGGAAGAAATGCCGCGTTTTGAGCCAACTGTACCTCTTGATTATGAGGAAGTTACAACTGGCTTAGGGTTCAAAACGGACAATTCATCGGGGGGCTCATCTGATAGCAAGGAAAAGTCATCATGTGCTTCAAATCAAAGTCCTCCAACCATTGAGGACTATGATTCTTCGGATGATGAATCAGATGTAAGTGATGAGGATAAATCTCTTGATGATAGAAAAGGAGTAGAAGTGACTCTTGAGAATCACATTCTGTGTGATCCTCCTACTCCTGCTGTGCAATCAACTGGTGCTAAACAAGAGATAGATCCTATCACTGAGACAGTGTCTACAATTAATAGTGATAACATGTTGTACACTTTGGTCGGTGATAGTAAATTTTATTCAGACAAAGATTTTCCAATCAAAAACTTCAATCAATCCTTGATTGATAAGTGTTTGAAGATACTACAACTAAGTTTTTGGGAAAAGCGATCCCGAGAGTTTCAGTAACTCAGTGTGATCCTATTCCAAAAGCTGAAGTTAGAAGAAAATTTGGAAATAAAAAATCACCGACAAAGCAACAACCTGTCGCTTTTAAGGGTAAACAACAACAACGAGCTCAAAATTCTAAAGGTTCACAACCGAAGGTTTAGACCAAAGGAGGTCGTTTCAAGAAGAAAAACAATGATGTTAAATTTGTAGCATCCAAGGGTACTGACAAGGTGGAGACTTTTGAAAATAAATCAAACACCGATTTTGTTCAAAAAGTCAGAATTTTAAAGCGTAACGCTCAAAACAATTACACCCAACACACAAACGGGTGTGATGAAGGAACAAGTACCTCTGGGTCTACAGGTTCAACACGTGAAAGTCGAACCGGATCTCCCAAGTTTGTTGAGAGGAGATCGTGTTTCAAATGCGGGGAGTTTGGACATATCATCAAAAACTGTACAAACTCTCCAAAACCAAATTTTGTTGAAAGAGCCCCTTCTGAAAAAGGTCACCAATAACGTCGTCCTGTGTCACCAAAAACTGACAAACGCACTGTTAAAGAACAGGAAACAAAACAACGACGTCAAAATGTGAAGGTGGTCGAAAAGGCTTTAAAACCAGAAACTGTTAAAAGGAAACCAATTTTGTCACAAGCGTTAAAACCGGAGATTTCTAAATTTGTAAATAATACACAATCCGGTAAACAAAAACAAACTTGGAAACCTAAATCGGGTGAAAGTTCAGGGGGAGGTGCTGTGTTTGAAAATCATCAGGAAATTGAAATTACATTTCTTGATTCTCAGGGGCAACCCAAGTCTATGAAGGCTTGGGTCCCCCTCTCCAACTAATCTCTGAGTGAGTGTGCAGGAAGTTCCAGGAGGAACTATCGATAGTCATTGGATTGTTGATAGTGGAGTGTCCATGCACAAGATAGGCGACAAAAGAAATTGTTGCCTTTGATGGAGAGAAGAAAAAGGAAAGAAGACAGAATTGTCTGTTGAAAGAGATTGAAAGCTTCGACAAAATTAAAATCATTCCAAAGTTTGATTGTTCAAGGCTTTAATCGGGTCACCAGGATAGATTCAATCAAAATGTACGCACCTGCAGCACGTCTGATGTTCAAAATCAACAAGATGAACGTGCAGTGTACATTTCTTCGCGGTGTGATTGAAGAAAATGTGTTTGTTGAACAAACCAACCGGGTGTGCGGATGCCTTGGCATGGATTGAACAACCGCACACTACTTCTGAAAGAGAAAGACAAAGACCTTCGCTGGTGCAATGTGGAAGACCAGCCGGACCCAGAGGTTTATGATCTTGTTGCTGTGAAGAGATTTCTCAGTAGCTGCAAAATCGACCTTGAAATCCACACCGGGTGGATATCCAGTTTGGGAGAGCACTCAGATTCCTTGCAATGCACGAAGCAGTTGCAGGATTACGGTTTGAATTTCTAATCTCTCCTATACTTGTCGATAATTAAGCTGCTTTTTGAATTATTATCTCGTATAGCACTCTTTGGCCTGACACGTTGAACTCGAATATCACCTCACACGTAATTGTTTCACTATGAAACTCGTCAATGTTGTCATGGTCCGCACCGATTACCGACATGCCAACTCATTTTTCCAAAATTCGATAAATCATTTCTGATTAAATTAATTTTGGTAAACGGCATTGAGGTAACACATGAGTTAACCGACATCGGGAAAACGTTTTTGTAAATACCTTTGTGTCTTTTAAATTTATCTTAGTTTGTTGATTTTAGGGGGAGTAAATTCAAGTTTAAAAATTCAAAAACATCGAAAAATTTCAAAACGCAAAAACATTGGAAAAACAAAAAATGAGTTTCCTGGCGAGAAAAAGAGAAAATGATAGTACATCAGTGGTCAGTCGAAACCTCTTCAAACTGAAATGCAAAATGAAAAATGTTAAGCAGCTCTATATAAGATGTATCGGTAGGCTCACAATCATATTAAAGTGTGTAGGGTGATATAAATCCTAAATCGACTGAAGACCAGGTGGGAACCGCACATTGGCATATGGTCTTAGTACCGAAATTTCGTTTGAGAGATTGCCGAGGTTCTGAGATATTCGGTCTTTATGCTGTCTTATCATCTGGGTATCATGGTTGTATCTTTTACCGAAAGATAACGGAGACGAAGTCTAGATCTTCCATGGTACTATACATACGTGTACATATTGTATTCGACCTTAATAAGTGATCAACAATCACATGTCCCTCAAAACAAGTGATAATATATCACATTTATCCGGGAGTCAAGTTCGTCTCTCTGCTGTATGAAAGTACTGACCTGTTCACGGACTTGCTCTTGTGCCCTTCATGCATCTGAAAATCAAGTTCCTCATCAATAAGTGATTCTATCACATAGGGCTTGTTTTGAAATCAAAATAAGTGAGTTTCTCACATTCTTTTATACGGTCAAACGGATGATAAGCAGTATACTCACCGGTAAGATGATCTCTCGTGCATACCTTGATACGGGAATGTGTCGTGTGTAGATGAACACCGGTCGGTAAGTATAAATCATACCTTAACGTATCCCCTCGCCATGATTACATCTAATAAGTTGAGCTTATGTGGATAACAATACCGATAATCGTTATAGGATGCTTATCTAAATGTTAACTATTTGAACAAAAAGAGTTGTTTTGGCATGACCGTACACTGATATGATTCTCTTACCCTCGAAACTCGCAAAACGAATGTTTGTAAATATTTGTTTACTGCTTTCGTTTCTGCATATTTGTATATATTTATTTATTGCTTTCCGTCTTTACATTTGAAAAATGAAAAATTCCAAAAAGATTTTAGGTGTGTTTTAATATAAATTTTATAAAATCCAAAAAGATTTTGCTTCTAGTTTATTTTTGATTGACCGATGTTGGAACTCGAGTCTCTCCTACCCAAAATCCTGATCGTAAGCCGGAAAACAACTAAATCTTCATAAACTGTCGAAGTTAACAAGTTTTGAAAGTTAAAGGGTTAAAATTGAACATTTCTAAACTTTTAAACTGTTGTCGGTCGGTGTTTGATTGAGATTTGATCTCATATGTGTCGTCTGTTTAATTTGTCTATATTCCAAGCGGTTGTTCTCATTGCGTGTTTAGCTTTCCTGTATGTGCAGATGCGACATCAGAATCAGCTAAAGGCGAAGAGAACGTGTCAGATGACAAGCCGTAAAGTGAAGACACGACGTTGATGCAATCAGAAGATCAAGATGATCGGGTTACAGTTGATCACTCATCAACACCACAAGGATCTAAAGATTTGAAGTTCAAAAGATTCACGAGCAACATTCAAGGGGGAGTTTGTTGATACACTCCCTATTTGCGACACGTGAAGTTTTTGAAGATCCTCCGACATGGAAGACATGGAAGACGAACCATCACGAGTAGCGTCCAAGGGGGAGTTTGTTGGTACACTTTATGTGGACGCGACTCGGTTAGGTCCGGCTCAAGCCAGACGTTACGACATTCCTCCGTCATGCCCCCCAGAGTTCGACACGCGAAGCACGGAGCGCCGCAAACCAAGTCCCGATGACACATCACCATGACATCATCATTGTGATGTCATGATGATGTCACAAGTTTGTCTTATCTTACAATTTGTGAAAGATTCAACCGAATCTTCTCTGGGCCGTAACTCTTTCATATAGGACGAAACCAAATTGGGCCTTGACTTCTCATTTGGGCCAGAACCATTTGGGCCAAATCTCCATAACAAACGACGAAACATCAATGAATTAAAATGTATGTCGACGAAACAGAAAGCGTTTCGTCGACTTGTGGAGTTTCGTCGTGCCCTCTTTGTGTTTCGTCATGGTTTGTGTCTTGTACCCTATAAATACCCCTCATAGTTTCTGTGTGAAACTGATGAGTATGATGAGACCTGTGAGACTTTGAGAGAGTCTGTAAAACATTGTTTGTATATGTTTATATCCGTTCTCATCCTTAATCAATAGATATTGAATCTTTGGTTAAGCGTGTGTTTTACACTTTGTTTGGTTTGCACCGTCATGGGGATTCCACACCCGTTACCGTGTTTGTGATAAACAAGGATAGGTTTTCGTATCGCATCCACCGAGTAAAACGGACCTACAGTAATATTACTTTAAGACTTACGCTGTGCATTTAAACTGTGATTATTGACCATAATGATATCAACTACGTCACGATACTCCCCACCGGGCCCACCGGTAATACGTGGAAATATTGGGGTGTGACATAAGTCCTCAACTTAGGCGGCTCGACGACTTGGAGTGAACACACACACAAATTATGACCATTATGCGCTTCCGCTATTTTGTATTAAAGTTATGGGTCGAAAATACTTTGTTATGAATAACCTTGTTAGTAGCTAGACTTTTAAAACATGATGTTATGGTTTTTGGTCGTGTCCTTTGAATGGGTCGTAGAATTTAATGTAATGTTGATGGTTAAAACAGGGATACACTCGTCATATGGACGGGTCATGCACAAATTTTGTCAAATTTGCATATTAATGTTATTAATATCGTTACTTTCTAATGTAAAAAGAATGGGCGTTTTTTTAAAACTTCAAATCTCTAATGTCTTATGGTCTCCATTTTGTTATGTTGTAAATGCGGGCCTTACAAGTTGGTATCAGAGCGTAGGTTTGAGGGATTCAAGTACCAAGTGCTTGAACTCAAACCGAAAGCTTGTACAAGTGTGTGTTCGTTCCGAAGCGCTATGCAAGTAAGTAAATTGAAAATTTTGATTATGATTGTAATTAGAGGTGAAAAGGGGGATTATAGGCTATTTGCTTATAAACCAAGTTTTAAGGTAAACAACGATGATAAATAGGTCCGCATTTAAATTACGAAACCGTAGGAAAAAGAACCGGGTAAAACGGATGAGTAAATCTAAAGTTATGCACATTTTTGTGAATAATAACTTAGTAAAAATGAGATGGGAATCAGCAGCACAGCATAACAACCTTTCTGCCGAAATTGACCTCTGGCGCCCCGCGACGAAGGAGAGTAATACGTCACGCCCCGCCACAGGTTGTGGCGCCCAGTGACCGTCGGGAAGGAAATTCCTCGCGGCCCGCAAGGGACCCAAATGCTGGCAATTTTTTTTAAAATTGTTTGTTTTGAATACGGGACTTGTTTAAAACGGTTTCTAAGTCCCCGTAATCAATATTGAGGTCATTTTTATATTAATAATGATGAGGAAACTATATGCGAAGGGAGAAAATATAAATCATTACTGTGAAAGATTGTGATCAAAGCGATACAACATGATCGTCAATGATGATAATGTATGAAGAATGAATTGTATATGGAATGTAGTATGATGACACGAGTTTAATTATGATGAAGGAAAGTATGAAAAGAACTCTAATTAATAGGATGAATGTTTTATGTAGATGACGGACACAGGGAATGTAAATGATGTTGTAGTAGCACGGCAAGAAGCATTCGATAATAAGGTTATGGAAGCGGCAGAAAAAGTTATACATGCTAACCTTCCCCAGTTAGCTCAAGAAGTCGAAAGCCGTGTCTTAGGGGTAGTAGATGCTATGATGACTAGTAAAATTGAGGAGTTAAAAGAAATGATTAAGGGGTCTAGAAGTAAAGGCAAGGAACGAAGGTGCACGTACAAGGAATTCATGTCGTGCAACCCCACAACCTATGATGGCAAGATTGATCCGATAGCATGTCAAAGATGGATCTTAAACATAGAGGCTATGTTCATAAGAAGTCGATGTGATAAGGAAGACCAAGTGATGTTCGCTACTGGTCAATTCACCTTTCAAGCAAAAGATTGGTGGGACGCGTATTGCAAGGAAATAGGTGAGGATAAGCTTCAAGCGATGACTTGGCAGGAATTCAAGGAGCCTTTTCTGAGATATCATTGTCCTCAGTCAGCCATTGATAAGATACAAGAGGATTTCTTACGCCTCCGACAGAAAAACATAACGATCAACGAGATCACAAACACTTTCCTGGATAAGATGAAGTTCTGTGGAGATTTTGTGAAGATGGAAAGGATGAAGATTAATCGCTATCATGGCATATTAAAGGCAGAATATAGGGAGTTTATCACCCCCTCAAAGTGTGAAACTCTCGATGAGCTTATCAATTGGGCTCGGGATAGAGAACTTGAACTTAAAAGACAGGAGGAACGTGGTGAAAAGAGATCGATAGAAAAGGGGGCAAATTCAAGTCCGTCTAAGAAGGCGAAGTTTCAAGATCATGGCAGGAAGGATAAGTCAAAGGGCGGTATCACCCCTTGTAAGACATGTGGGAAACTTCATACTGGGGAATGCCTTTTAGGCAAGAAGGGGTGCTATAAATGTGGTGATGAGGGACATCCGTCCTACAAATGCCCTAACAATCCGAAGACTTGTTTCAACTGTTTTCAAAAGGGGCATATTAAATCGGAGTGCCCTAAACTTCAGCAAGGATCAAAGAAAGAGGAGAAGAAGGAAGAGGGCTCTAGGGCGAAAGGGTGGATGTTCCAAATCACGTTCGAAGAAGCTAAGGTTCATCCGAATGTGGTTTCAGGTATCTTTTTATTAAACTCTATGCCTATGTATGTTTTGTTTGATACCGGAGCCACTATGTCATTCATTTCAAGTGAAATAGTAAATCATCCCTCATTTAAGATTGAAAGAATTTCGGTGCCTTTAGAGGTAGAAATAGCCGATAGTAAGAACTACTTATTGCACGAAGTTTGTAGAAATTGTAAGCTCACGATTGAAGATGAAGAATTTGATATTGATCTTGTACCAATGGTTTTGGGGGAATTTAAGGTGATAGTGGGTATGGATTGGATGGCCCGACACCATGCGGAGATTAAGTGTAAAAGTAAGACTGTACTTGTCCAATCTCCGAATGGGAGGCAACTAGAAATTCAAGGGGAGAGAAATGTAGAAGCGAAACTATGTACCATTGTTCAAGCTGTTAAGTATGTACTTAATGGGAGTAGAGCATACTTAGCTTATATACTAGATGCTCAACAAAGTCTCCCGAAGTTCGAAGATGTTGCGGTTGTGAACGAATTTTCGTATGTATTTCCAGAGGATTTACCGAGGCTCCCTCCCGAACGTGAAATAGAGTTCCGAATTGAGCTAAATCCAGGGCCAAAACCGTTAGCTAAAGCTCCATATAGGCTAGCCCCCACCGAAATGCGAGAGTTAATGACGCAGTTGCAAGATCTACTCGACAAGGTCTTCATACACCCGAGTGTGTCACCTTGGGGAGCACCCGTCCTATTTGTAAAAAAGAAGGATGGGTCGAAGCGCATGTGCATCGATTACAGAGAACTGAATAAACTAACGGTGAAGAACTGCTACCCATTGCCCAGAATTGACGACCTTTTTGATCAATTACAAGGGGCGAGTTGGTTCTCAAAGATAGACCTGCGTTCGGGATATCATCAAGTCAGAGTGCGAGAATAAGATATTTCAAAGACTGCCTTTAGAACCCGATATGGACATTACGAATTTTTAGTTATGTCTTTTGGGTTGACGAACGCGCCAGCCGTGTTTATGGATCTTATGAACTGGGTATGCCGACCCATGTTGGACAAATCTATGATAGTATTTATAGATGACATTTTGGTCTATTCACGAAGTTAGGCCGAACATGCGAGACACCTACGAGAAGTACTTGAAACACTCTGTAAGGAAAAACTCTATGCAAAGTTCTCAAAGTGTGCCTTTTGGCTCAGAGATGTGCAGTTTCTTGGCCACGTAATAAACTCGAAAGGTGTCTTGGTTGATCCATCAAAGATTGAGGCAGTAATGAAGTGGGTTTACCCAAAAACTCCAACTGAAGTAAGGAGCTTTCTAGGCCTTGCTGGCTATTATAGGAGGTTTATACAAGATTTTTCAAAAATAGCGCTACCTTTAACGAAATTGACGAGGAAGAAAGAGAAGTTTGTGTGGGGTAAAGATCAAGAAGAAGCCTTTCAAGTGTTAAAAGAAAAGTTGTCTAGTTCTCCGGTTTTGACTCTCCCAGATGGAACGGAGGAGTTGGTTGTCTATTCAGATGCTTCAAATCAAGGTTTAGGATGTGTTTTAATGCAAAAAGGGAAGGTTATCGCGTATGCATCGAGACAACTTAAACCGCATGAAGGAAACTACCCAACTCACGACTTAGAGTTAGCGGCAGTAGTTTTCGCCTTAAAAATCTGGAGGCACTATCTTTACGGTTCAAAATGTACGATTTACTCGGATCATAAAAGTCTCAAATATTTCTTTGAATAGAAAGATTTGAATATGAGGCAGTGGAGATGGCTGGAGCTTATTAAAGACTACGACTGCGATATCCTCTATCACCCGGGAAAGGAAAATATCGTAGCGGATGCGTTAAGTCGAAAAGAGTATCCACCTCCAATTCAAGTAAAGTCCATGAAGATGATAGTTACACCTCGCCTCCTTGAAATGATACGAGATTCTCAAACAGAGGCATTAGAGGCGGGGGATCCAAAGAAAGAAAGAACAAAGGGAGTAGCTGAAAAGTTGGAAGAAAATTCGATCAAGCTAAAAACCAGATTTGGGCGAATCTGGATACCACGGTTTTGTGAAGTCAAAATCGCACTACTCGAAGAAGCTCATAAGTCGCGATATTCAATTCATCCCAGGGCAAAAAAGATGTAACGGGACTTGAAGGCAAATTATTGGTGGCCGGGTATGAAACGCGATATTGTTAAATATGTCGCAAAATGTTTGACATGCTCTCAAGTGAAGGCGGAACATCAAAAACCATACGGAGAACTACAACCTTTGGAAATTCCGGTATGGAAATGGGAGGAGATAACTATGGATCTGGTAACCAAGCTTCCCAGAACGAAGAAGGGGCACGATACAATATGGGTAATCGTAGACCGACTCACAAAGAGTGCCCACTTTCTGCCTATTCGAGAGGCTTACTCTTCGGAAAGAATGGCGGAAGTTTATATGAACGAGATAATTTCTTGACACGAGGTGCCCGTGTCAATTATCTCAGATTGGGATACGAGATTCACCTCTCGTTATTGGCAAAAGTTTCTTGAAAGTATGGGCACGAAGCTACATATAAGCACTTCCTATCACCCTCAGACTGACGGTCAATCAGAAAGGACCATCCAAACACTTATTGATATGTTGAGGGCATGTGCCTTAGATTTTGGCGAAATTTGGGATGACCATTTACCACTAGTGGAATTTTCTTATAATAATAGCTATCATAGTGTTATTCAAATGGCTCCCTATGAATTATTATACGAGAGGAAATGGAGGACTCCCGTATGTTGGGGCGAAGTTGGACAAAGAGAACTTGCGCCTAATGATCTGATAGCAATGACTAACGAAAAGATCGATCTTATTAGAGCACGACTGAAGGCGGCTCAAGATCGGCAAAAGGCATATGCGGACAAGAGAAGATGTCTTATCGAGTTTCAAGTTGGCGATTATGTTTTACTGAAGGTATCTCCATGGAAAGGTATAATCCGTTTTCATAAACGGGGCAAATTAGGACCTCGCTATATCGGACAGTTTAAAATTTTGGCTCGAGTCGGAAAGGTTCATATCGTTTAGAATTGTCTTCTACCCTAGACGGGATTCACAATACCTTCCACGTATCGCAATTGAGAAAGTGCCTTGCAGATGAAACAGCGTTTTGCGCCCCTCGACGACATTGAATTGGATGAGGGGTTAAATTATGTCGAAAGACCGATAGCTATTAAAGACGTTAAGGTAAAGAATCTCCGCAATAAAACCATTAGACAAGTGTTGGTTCAATGGCAACACCGAAAGGGATTGGAACTTACATGGGAAGCGGAAGATGAATTGCGGAGGCACTACCCTTTTCTCTTCGGTATATAAAATATTAAATTTGTTAAGTGCCCAGGTTTTGGGGACAAAACCTCTTTTAAGTGGGGTAGACTTGTAACACCCCAAAAATAATTTTAATATGAGAATAAGTAAAAATGAATAAAACTTGACTTAGTTGGTAAATTATGATAAATGATAAGTTAAATTATGGAAAGTCCTTAAATTAAACACTTAACAATGTTGGAGGGGGGTAATGTTAAAAGTTATAATTAGTTAGGGATTAATAAGGTTTAAACCAAAAACACACACCCTGGTGCGTGCTTTGGATGCAGGAGAAACAAGTGTTTACCCTTGTTCTTGCAAGATTCATCAATCAACAAGGAAATTCAAAGTTAATCGGTTGCATGTCATCAAATTTTCGATTAACTTAACATACTCAATAGAGTGGTAAGTTCAATTTTGTGTTTTGATGAATTGTAGGAATTGGGTTTCACCCAAATCATGAGTTTATGAAAAACTTTGTGTAATTGGAGGTTAGGATTATGAAATAGGGCAGGATATATGATTGTTTTGGTGGTTTAGTAAGATTGTAGCAAAACCCCACTTGTTAAGAAGTTAGGATAAGTAGGATGATTAAGTAAAATCATATGTCTAAATTTTAGATGTGGAAGCTTGTTTGTGATACATGAATGATGAATAAAATTTATGTAGGATGAAATAATTATATAAAATAGAATGATTATAAATGTTATGTGAATATGAACTAGTAGAGATGTGCTTTGTATACTTGTACCTTATGCTTTAAATACGATGCCTACCAAGTGTTTGATGAAATGCTTAAGAAAAGAATATATGTGTAATATGGAAAATGATAGAATGAATTTGTTGAACTAAATCAGTGAACGAATGTGTTAATGTAGGCGTGAAGGAAGAAGGTACAAACACTAGGAAAACGGAAGGCGCACAAGATCGAGGTATGTTCTATTGTGCATACAAAGTTTTTTCTTGGATATTTAAACGTTCGCAAAATACAAATCTTAGTTACAATTGTTACGGTGGTTAATAAGTAGGTAGCCAATCTTTTGTGGATTGGGTTATGTAAATGTAGGTTATAATAAGTTATGTAAATTGAATGGTTCAAATTGATCGAGCCGAAGGAAAGAAAAGTCATGTAAAAAGTGAAAAGAAATGTTCGACCCGTTATGTATGGGTGGTTATGAATGTAAATACGAATGTTGAATGAATGATATTCAATCCGTTATACGGGTTGAATGTATGTTGTAAGTAAATAACCCGATGTTAACGGGTTATGAATGGTATGACATATCTCATTTATAAGAGTATATGCTTGACCCGTTTTTAACGGGTAGATGAATGCAAGAATGAAAGGAAAACATATAAAGGAATGAAGCCATAAATTTATTGATTGAAAGTGAAATAGTTAATGACACTAATTTCTTAAGTTTTGTTATTTGATGTAGGTAAGTCCTCAACTTAGGCGGCTCGGCGACTTGGAGCGAACACACGCACAAATTATGACAATTATGCGCTTCCACTATTTTGTATTAAAGTTATGGGTCAAAAATACTTTGTTATGAATAACCTTGTTAGTAGCTAGACTTTTAAAACATGATGCTATGGTTTTTGGTCGTGTCCTTTGAATGGGTCGTAGAATTTAATGTAATGTTGATGGTTAAAACAGGGATGCACTCGTCATACGGACGGGTCATGCCCAAATTTTGTCAAATTTGCATATTAATGTTATTAATATCTTTACTTTCTAATGTAAAAAGAATGGGCGTTTTTTTAAAACTTCAAATCTCTAATGTCTTATTGTCTCCATTTTGTTATGTTGTAAAAGCGGGCCTTACAACTTTAAACAAAAGAAAAGGCAATCAACAATAGTCGGATGATTTTTGGAATCAAGTTCTTAAGCACTTCAATCAAACAGTTGGAGGAAGCAACCGAAACCACCATCAAGTTCGACCGAAATGGATGGCGATGCAAACAAAGTTGAACACATACAACGCTTTTTATCATCAAGCGGTAAACTTTATTATTTATATACGGTTTATTTTTTAATTAGGTATGTGAATAAATTTTTTCATAATTTATTATTTTAGGATCGTTTACGTCCTAGAGGGTGCAACGATGCTTTTGTAATGAAGCAAACGCTTAAACATTACAAAAACAAAGAAAAACATGACTTTCCTCATGTTGCGGTGGGGGAGGTCGTTAGAACAAATCAAAACTGGTCGCCGGTACCGTTGTTGGGTGAAGAAAGCTCCGGCTCGAGCCAAAAAAGAATGTCGTCGGATTCGAGAAATTATAAAGCGGATACACCTAATGACGAAGTCTCGAGCGGTCTTCCCGACATGAACGAGGATCCCTCGCCAAGACGACAAAAGAGAAAGGAGAAAAAGGATAAATGACCGTCTTCAATAAACGAAGATCCAAGAGATATAACAGGTAGATTCGAAGAATACAAGGCCATTAAGAAAGAGTTGATGGATATTAAAAGGTTACGAGCACTACAAGAACGGGCCACCTTTAGCGGCGACAGGTGTCGCCGGTATTGACTACTTTTGTCGCCGCTATTTACTTTTAGCATGTCGCCGGTAAAGCGTCGCCGGTATTGCTCGGCCGCTATTGACCAGTTCTCGCCGCTAAAGGTTACTGTCGCCGGTATTGATCTTCAACCTTTAGCGACGACAGCTGTCGTCGCTAACACTGTCGCCGGTATTACTCATGGCCGGTAAAGGTTCTTGGTCAATAGCGGCGACAGGTGTCGCCGCTAAAAGTGTTTTTTTTAATACAGCAGCTGTATATACAGCTGCCCAGCCAGTTTTATGGCTTAAAAAACAGAACCTGCCTATTTTCAAACAACACAAACATACGCCATGAACATAATCAACATATACTAAAGGTAAATATAGTTAAAAACTACGTTTAAGTCGTACATTATAATCCTACAACGTTTAATTAAATCATACATTAAAAACAAGTCACTCGTCGTCGGATTCATTATCGAATAAGTCATCAGAATCGTAGTCTTTTGACTTTCCTTTTCCTTTTCCTTGTGAAGCAAGATAGTTGTTAAGTTGGTTCAAAAAGGACGGGGTTTGGAACAAGCTGTTAACAAAATCCTACAATAATAGATATCAAAACGTATATTAGCATATATTTAACAAGGAAACATGCGTTCGTTTGTCATTTTATAAATTGAGTAGTTTACCTCGGAAAAGGGTTCTTGCGTTCGAGCTTGCGAAGACGACATGTTAGAGGACGTGTTCGAGGACGTGTTGGAAGAAGGTTTAGGCCCCATCCCGCGGTACCATCCTCGCCGCTCACCCAACGCTTCCTGATACGGGGCAATTGGAGCACCCTCACCGCTCCATTCATTTGTGGCCTCTTGTATGTTCCGCTGTATTTTACGAAGATGATTAAATATATGTGTATATATTATATATATTTGTTATAGAAAATAATACTTAAAAAAAATACTTACGTAATTTTGTTCAGCAACCGGATCAACCCGATTCCCTTGATTGTCCGTGTGGGTTTTAGCATACGTAGGTACCCAATCCATATCCTGTTTAACATTAAACTTAGATTAGACATTAAATAAACAAAATCTTACACACGCACACACATACATAAAACATTACATTTTTATAGGCGGTGCTACCGTACGACGATGTCCCCCCACGGTATGGGAATTGTTGTCAAATTTCCTAACTAATATATATTTGTCAAATTTAAATATAAATGTTTTAAAACCTAAACACAAATATACAAATTATCAAACTTAAACTTTTTTTCTCAAACCTAAACATAAACATAGAAATTATCAACTTAAACATATATTTTTTTTTTCAAACATGACCATAAACATAGAAATCATGAAACTTAAACATAATGTATGCACATTAACACATACTTTATTTATAGACTTACAAACCCACATACATGCTTACATACACCTACATAAACATACAAATATTCATCCTTACATACACATTTACATACTTTATACAAACATACATAAACATAGAAATTATCAACTTAAACATATTTTTTTTTCAAACATGACCAAACACACATTTTGACCAAAACCACATCATTTATGCATACTTGCATACACATTTGCATACTTTATAGAAACATACATACTAACATACACATTTTTCACCAACATACTAACATACACCTACATACCTACATACATACATTCATTCATTCATTCATTCATTCATTCATTCATTCATTCATTCATTCATTCATTCATTCATTCATACACTTACATACCCACATACATGCATACATACACCTACATACACAAATACATAGACTTTCTTATACAATTTGACCAAAACCACAAAATTTATACATACTTACATACACATTTGCATACTTTATACAAACATACATACTAACATACACATTTTTCACCAACATACTAACATACACCTACATACATACATTCATTCGTACACTTACATACCCACATACATGCTTACATACACCTACATACACAAATACATAGATTTTCATATACACATTTTCCCCCAAATACACCTACATTATGCATTAGACATACTAACATATACCTACATTATACATTTACATACCAAAACAAAAAATTATTCAATATCTAAACTTTGAAAAAAAATACATATAAAACTAACCGTATTTTCAAGTTTCCAAGAGATGTAGACTGCGTAGACGAGGTAGTGACCGGAGAAGTGACGGTGGTGATCGGAGAAGTGATGGTGATGATCCGATTTCACTACCAAACACACAAAAACACACAAAAATATACAAAAATTAAAGCCTATCATATGTATATAACAAAATAAAGAAGAAATGTAACAAAAACAAAGCTTTACTTACCGATTTTGTCGAAATTCGCTGAAATCCGGCGGTTTCTCTCGAGTTTTTGGGGAAAAGGTGAAGAAAGAGGGAAAAAATGGCGCTGATATGGGTGTAATATCGTTTCACCATTAGCGGCGACGGGCTGTCGCCGGTATTGATGTTTGTCGCCGGTAAAGGTTTGACCAGAGATAAGGATTGTGTGGCTAGGGATTAAAGTTCTGACACACACTTTTAGCGGAGACCGGCTGTCGCCGGTATTGATGTGCCCTTGTCGCCGCTAATAAGTTTTAATTCCCCAACCGTTAGATCAGGATTTTGATCAAAGGCTGGGGTTTGGTTTCAGCATCTGGCACGCGGATCGACCAATAGCGGCGACGTTTGGCCTGTCGCCGCTAATGGTGTCGCCGCTAAAAGTGTACAATTCTTGTAGTGGAGAAGAAAAATACACGTCGTTGGCGGATGAGCAACGCGAGGCGTTGCAACAAACTATGTTCGACAAGGACTTGGAGACGTTTAACCGGCCTCACGACAATGTTCACCACTCGATGTTGGAAATCACACTCGCTAGAAAACACGAGATCGTAAAAAAATATGGTTGGCCTTGTAATTTTTTAGGTTTTTTGTTGTTGAGTTGTTTTATTATTATTTTTTTAACTTAGATTTTAATGTAATGGTTTTATTTATTTATAAAAGTTTGATGTTTAATTTGTTTTATCTTAACACATAATTTAAATAAATAAAACATAAAAAAATAGTTTATCTATTTCAAAGTGTCTAACCACCGCCAACGTTTTTGATCAATAGGTAAACAAAATAGGTAAAATAACATGTCACTGTTTGATTGGTCGATTTGAGAGTTTATCTATTGAAAGTGTTTAAAGTGGTCTAGGAATCACTTTCGATTATTGTGATTTTAATTATTTGAAATGTTTTAAAATAAGCTAAATGTGGTGCATTCCAACAGTACCTTTCTATTACAAGTTGTAATTTTGTCACTATATATATTTCGAATAAAGAAACTCTTGATGAACACAAATCCAATCTAGAGATGGCTCGTATAAACTTTTATGAGTACATTGTTTTCATTCTATTTTCCCTCCTTATCTTGCACACTTTTTCCATAATTGCTCACTCAGAAAAACTAGACGAGAAGAAACCATGCAAGAGATTTGTGTTATATTACCATGACATCCTCTTCAATGGCACCAATGCCGCTAATGCCACATCAGCAACCGTCGCGAATCGTACGAAGCTTGGGAACTACAACCATGGGATGCTTGTGGTCTTTGATGATCCCATTACCAAAGACAACCACCTCCTATCTCCCCCTGTGGCTCGGGCGCAAGGATTTTACTTCTATGATATGAAGACCGAGTATAATGCTTGGTTTTCGTATACTTTGATTTTCAATTCCACAGAACATAAAGGAACAATTAACATTAAGGGTGCAGACATGATGGGTGAGGAAACAAGGGATCTTTCAGTTGTTGGTGGCACTGGAGATTTCTTTATGACACGAGGGATTGCTACTTTTCGTACTGATATTGCACAAGGCGATTACTATTTTCGACTTGAAATGGATATCAAGTTGTATGAATGTTATTAAATAAGGTTATGTGTGTGGAGTTATAAGCTGTTGAAGAGTTTAAGTAATGTGGTTTGTTAGCCAAATGGACCCCACATGAGGGTATTTTGGTCATTTTAATCTCATGTGTGGTCTATTTGGTCAGATTTAACCACAAAAATACCATCATGTGGGGTCCATTTGGTTAGATTTAACCACAAAAATTAACTGAGTTAGGGCTAAAGGACATAACTTGCAAGGGTTTGCAAACATCGAGTACGTTTTCTGTAATTATTGAAGACAAAAGACACAGTTTGCAATAAATGACATACATAAAGGACGATTTTTTTGTAATTTCTCTCTTTAGGTTTTGTTGATGAAATTAACTAATATAATGTTTCAGTGGATCCTGTATGAAATTAACTAATATAATCGATTTATTGTGTTTCAGAGATGAATTGAGGGGTTGGTGACAGTTATAAATGGGGGAATAGGAAGGGTTGAGAGGGAAAAAGACCATTGTACCCTCATGTGCATTGCACATAATAAGAATTAACTGAGATTTCTAACAAGGTTTGGCCTAAAGGACAAAACGTGCAAGATTTTAAAAGGTTAAGGACACCGCCTGTAAACTTTTGGCCAAAAGAACAACGCCTGCAATTTGATGTAAACATAAAGAACAAAACTTGTAATTTACTCTTGAAGTCATTTGGGACATTTTTTTTTGAGTTAATTGCCATTTTCGCCCCTGAGGTTTGGGCACATTTGCCATTTTCGTCCAAAATGACAGTTTGGTACCATTTGCCCCTCACGTTTGGCCATTTTTGCTATTTTCATCCAAATCTCTAACCTAGTTAAAAAGTTCTGTTAAATGAGAATTTTTTTAATTTAATTTTTTATATTTACTCTATAAAATATAATAAACAATTATGTTCTTTTTAAATAAATAAATAAAATATATGTATATATATAAAAATACACACAGATCACCATCTCCATCTCTCTCTCTCTTCTCTGTCTTCTCTCTCATCTCCTATCACCGCCACCACCGTTCCCAACCACCTCCACCACCATTCCCCACCGTTACCCACTTCATCTTCAACATTACCCCCACCACCACCACCATCAAATCGCATACGTAGACCACCACCACCACCACCATCAAATCGCTGGCAATAAAAACATGAAATAAAAGCTAAACTATTAAATTTTGTTCCATCCATACATCATCCGCCATTCGCTACTAGGAAAACTAGCATTATTTTTGGAAAAGTAAAAACCATTTTGAGTGACATACCAATAACATCTGGTCGTCATGAAGAATATATCCTTGCCACACAAGTCCTTCTGCGTGAAGTCTTGATCAAAAACAGTAAATGTGTTGTAGTTTTGAATTTGATGAGTTTTATCGTCAAGCCAATAGAATCGACAATTATACTGATTTGTACTAAAAAAATTCATACGGAATCTCCAAGAAAAAGAGTTCCCAGGGCTAAGTGTGTCACCTCCAAGATCATCACATCCAACTACAACCTCTGGAATATCTCTATTAGTGATAGTAATTCTGTACGGACTAATGACTTTGTTCGAAGGTGTAGTGTTGGCTTTCAGAATAATACTGATATTGAACAAAAGAAAAATAAAGAAAAAAGGTTTTAGTAAGAAACTCATGATTCAAAGAATAAAGAAAAAAGGTTTTAGTAATTCTGTATGGACTAATGACTTTATTCGAATGGCGGATGATGTATGGATGGAACAAAATTTAATAGTTTAGCTTTTATTTCATGTTTTTATTGCCAGCGATTTGATGGTGGCGGTGGTGGTGGTCTCCGTATGCGATTTGATGGTGGTGGTGGTGGGGGTAATGTTGAAGATGAAGTGGGTAACGGTGAGGAATAGTGGTGGCGGTTGTCACGACCCCCGACTCACCCTGGACGGAATCGGGTGCTGCGAACAGTCCAGCGGTACCGGTGATTATTTTGAAAACGTTGCAGCAGAAATTTTATCAGGACCGTGAGTTAGGAAAAAATTCAGAGTTTAGAAAACACCGGATTTTATTTAATAAATGGGATAAACACATGTTTTATAATGGTAGCTTTAATAAAGATAAATTTTATTACATAAAACAATATTTCTTATTCTGATTTAATTAATAAATAAGCCACTTCTTGATGCCTTTCAGTGCTGTATCCATCTATTACTCCAATCTACTATAATTACCTGAAAAGGGTTTTTAAAAAGGTTTTGTCAGCGGGAAATACTGAGTGAATCATTCTATTTTGCATAATGATGCATAGTTATTAATTACAGCATAAGAGCGATTACAATGGCTTCTATCTTATTTTTATCTGGCATTCTGTCACAATGGTGACAAGTCACAATGGTGACGATGGTCATACCACTATTTAGATCAATGAACCTAAATAGTGATGATTATCCCTGTAGGTCAATGAACCTAACAGTGATTATTCCGAGTAGGTCAATGAACCTGATTGGGAGAAAATTAGTAAGGTGCACAATACCCCACTAACCAGTAATTCAAGATATCCACGACTTAGTCCCTGTAATTATAACCTTGAAAATAATTTGAGGTATTGTAAAATAGTTGATAAAAAGAGAATGACTCACATTATAAACATGCAGATTCATACGGGCAAAGTTTAGTCTACAGATAAGCCTTGATATATTGCAGATTTAGACAGGCAGAGCTTAGCCTATTGATTTAGCCTTGTAACCTAGTGCACACGAACTAGGTAAATAACTAATACAGCTTTTACGATAACTCACGAGATAAAACCCTCACAACGAATGACAAAGTGCAATACTTAACAATTCAGCGGATTCACAACGAATGACAGAGTATAGTCCGAGTTCGAACAGCACTCAAACATTCAAGTCGAAATCACGATGAATAACAAAGTATAAACTCAATTTGAGCGGCACTTAAACATCCATTGGATAGTTTAATCGATCGGACATTGAATCGTAGCAGCGATTGAGTTAATACCCTGTATCGTAGCAGTATCCCCCCTACTAATTAGTGTTTTGAGACTTATTTCGACAATAATTCGACATACAGAGTGAATTTGAGCGTCGAATGAACAACAGAATGCGATTGCCAATGCCTGCTATTTATACAAGAATTTGGGCTAGCTTACGGACCGTAACAATTAATCCTTACGGTCCGTAAGGGACACGAATTACCTATAGGCTTGCCACGCGTGGGACTAGGCCTGATGAGTCGACAGTTTCTCGAAATTAAATTTAGACAACGAGTTATTTAGGATAATCATCAAGTAGGGAATGCCCCCCCCCCTGAGTTTTAGGGGCCCTGATCCTGATTCTGATTGTTCTGATATTTTTAGGGTTTGTGTAGAATCACTTGGGTGTCTTAATTAGGGTTTCCTTTTAGATAAAATAATAAAATAAATAGGACTTTTAATGAGGGTCGTTACATTCTCCCTACCTTAATAAAAATCTCGTCCTCGAGATTTACTGGAATAAGTAGGAATACTTTTTCTTCATCTTAGATTCCAGCTCCCAAGTGTATTTGAATTATGATATTTCTTTTATACTTATGTCACCTTTTAGTTAATAGATAATATTAAGGTAGATGACACAAATTTAAAATATCGAATTTTGTGAATACAAGTTGTATCTTAAGTAGGATTCAATGGTTCAACTGAATTAGTTCAAGAAATCGATGACAAACGAATAAGATGAAATGATATAATTTCCAAGATAACTAGGTTCAAGCCAAAAGATATATGATCAAATGAATGGGGAGGACTTTTAAAATCAATGAAATTCTTTGTCAAAAGGAAGCTTACTTTGATTAGCAACTGAGGAAGATTTAGAATTGACAGATTTCAAATGAAATAAAAGCATGAAAAATGATTTGTCAAATATTAAATTATGATATGAGAAAATCAATGTGCTGAGATGAGTGAATTGCAAAGATACACCAAAAGACAATAGAGTTAGTGTATCTTTGTTTAGAGTTCCAAATTGTTTTAATTGTGAAACAATGTAATATTACATTGTTAGTGACTATATTTTTCATACTATGTCCTAGAGATTGAAATAAAATAAGAACAAGTTGTTTTGGCATTACCAATCATTATATTATATTTATAAAACAAATGTAATATATATTATTTGTATCCCTGTCTTAACCGTATCTTACATAAATATAAACACTATGTAATATATATTATTTGTTACACATTTTTACTTATATGTAAATGGTTACTGCTTTTAAGTATTTTACTATACTATGTAAAATAACTTATTTTTTTACTATGTAATATATATTACAAAATTCCGTAATTAAGTTATTATATTTACAAAATATTTTTGTATATTTTGTAAAAGAAATCACTATTATTTATAATGTTTTTATTTGTCTCTTTTATTTTATGAAAGTATGTCTTCTCCAAAGTATGTATATTTTCATATATAATTAAAATTTACTAAATAAGTATGATGACTTAATTTATATATATTAACTAGTCATTATCATGGTGAATATTGGTTAGTGCTGTCTTGTTTAAGCATAGGTGACCAGTCCATGCCTAACTAAGGCTAGGCTATCCAATATCCGCCTTTGATAATAACCCTAGTATTTAAAAATAATCTTAATACTACTACTATTAATATAAAATTATCAATAATAAATAACTAAACAATAATTTTAAATAAGAGTATACCTCAAACATAGTTTTTATATATATAAAAATATAATTTCTTTACCGCAATGGTTTAAAATATAGTAATACTATATTTGTAAATTAGGTAATTCCATATATAATCGATTAAATTTATATATAATGTTTTTCGATTAACGATGATAGAGCAATAAATATTACGAAAGGCTCTATTGATATTGTAATAATTATTAAGAGATATACCGAAATATGAATTTGGGTATCATTATCTGAGCACATGTTGGTTTTAAGATTACTTGTATAGAATAATTCAACAAAGTGGATTTAATATAAATAATTAAATGATTAAATCCGAGATTAGCAAAATCTTCAGATTTTGTGAAAATGTTACCTCAAAGAGATTGTGATCATAGAAATGATTTAGTGAAGTTGAGGATCACACCAGCATGTGATAGTGCAAGAGAATTGAAATGCTTGTTAGGATTATTTCGAATATGATGGTTTTAATTCATCATATGGAATTTTGAATTGAATATGTAATGCGAGCAAGTTCAAACAATTGAACTCGGTTTAAACAAAACGAATTTAAATAAGAAAGTTCGGACATGGTCATAACAGAAACCATGGATGCCAAAGAAAATTGAGTTTTTCAAAAATTTATTGACTTGATATTAAGAGTTATTGTTTAGCAATAATGCGGTTCACCGTGCCAAAATCAAGTCTAACTAAAGGATATTTGAGTTTGGATAAAACGACAAATTAGAATGAAGCCCTCCAGTGGAATTCAGAATTTAAACGAACCACATGCGCAACAAACGGTGCATGTGTAACGTGTGGATTTACCAAGAAATGAAATGAATCAATATTCGCTACTATGAAATAAATCCTCCTGGTATGATGATCATTAGGGAAAGTAGAAACACGAAAGTTAATTTATTATATACAAAAGTCAAAATTTCAACGAAAGAAATATAGGAACTTCTATCTGGAATTTCAAGTGATAACCGTTTATTAAATGACATTACTAGGGAATGTTAAATAAAATGAAATAGGGAATTTGCAAAAGTATGTGACTCCTTTTGCAGTGATAATAATTATGACTCTGATTAGACTGTGCACGGATGTTTATGAAATCCTGTTCTAGCGTACTTTAGAGATATTCATTTTGTAGGATCATGTGGCAAAGTGCCTCTTTTTGATTAGTAGTTCTTCTTACTGACGGAATTTTAACATTGGTGTTATCGTGCCCAATTTATATTTTCAAAAGGTCTTGCCTCGAAAGTTGTGTGTAATATACTTCATCTTTTGTGGAATTATAATTAAATTTTCATGTATTTTCTTGTACCTTATCACAACTTTTACATGTTTTTTACTTGCGTTAATAGTTTATGGTAACGTGTTAGAAATTCTTTATACTTTCGATAGTATCCCAACTTAATGGGTTTCCTTTGTTTATTTTATCACATGAGCTATGAGACAGATGATTAAACGAAATAATGTTTGATATCGGAAAAGAGATTCCTGAATAAGAAATCTAGACACAGATACTGGTGCTTTATTCTTAATTGACTTTTGGAATTCCTTATAGATATACATATCTATATAATCACATATTTCACATGCTGAAATAAACATACCATCTATCAGGTCAATGTTTTTAACAATTTCATATTTCCAAAAACCAGTCAGATATCAGATCATGATACTATTTTAGGGAAATCTTGTCACTTGCTGACATATTATATACCTTCTTACCCGGTTCTCGCCGGAGAGGTAACTTCAGTATATCCGGACAAACTGGAGAGTCTGCTACATCATACCCAGTCTTTGCCGGAGAAAATTTTCTATTTCCCATAAATAGTATCTTTTAAAAAAAATGTCTATCTTATTAGGGCTTTTATTCAGAATTAAGGAAATTTGTATTTCCATAACATATCTTATTATTATACTAGACAATTCCTGTGACAGTGACAATTTACTATTGATTATTCTTTCAACTAGTGACTCAGGTCATATTACTGTTGATCATTCTTTCAACTAGTGATTTTATTCATAACACTGTTGATCATTCTTTCAACTAGTGCTTTTGGTCATGTCACTGTTGATCATTCTCTCAACTAGTGATTCTGGACTTAATTGTCTTGTGATATTATTTTATCAAATATATTACTTATGGCACACCAAAATCCATCATATTTATTTACACAAGTACTTAGCTTATCATGAAGCTAATACTAAGGCATCTTTTCTTAAGTTCAAGTCTAATTGCTATCATGTGTGCTACCAGTTAACAGCAATCTCCTAACTCTTTTATTTAAGTTTAAGTATTGTTATCACAACACTTATAGGCTTAAAGCAGTGGCTCTTTGAGTTGGCTCTGATACCACCTTCTGTCACGACCCTCGACCCACCCTGGACGGAATCGGGTGCTGCGAACAGTCCAGCGGTACCGGTGATTATTTTGAAAACGTTGCAGCGGAAATTTTATCAGGACCGTGAGTTAGGAAAAATATCAGAGTTTAGAAAACACCGGATTTTATTTAATAAATGGGATAAAACCATGTTTTATAATGGTAGCTTTAATAAAGATAAATTTTATTACATAAAACAATATTTCTTATTCTGATTTAATTAATAAATAAGCCACTTCTTGATGCCTTTCAGTGCTATATCCATCTATTACTCCAATCTACTGTAATTACCTGAAAAGGGTTTTTAAAAAGGATTTGTCAGCGGGAAATACTGAGTGAATCATTCTATTTTGCATAATGATGCATAGTTATTAATTACAGTATAAGAGCGATTACAATGGCTTCTATCTTATTTTTATCTGGCATTCTGTCACAATGGTGACAAGTCACAATGGTGACGATGGTCATACCACTATTTAGATCAATGAACCTAAATAGTGATGATTATCCCTGTAGGTCAATGAACCTAACAGTGATTATCCCGAGTAGGTCAATGAACCTGACTGGGAGAAAATTAGTAAGGTGCACAATACCGCACTAACCAGTAATTCAAGATATCCACGACTTAGTCCCTGTAATTATAACCTTGAAAATAATTTGAGGTATTGTAAAATAGTTGATAAAAAGAGAATGACTCACATTATAAACATGCAGATTCATACGGGCAAAGTTTAGTCTACAGATAAGCCTTGATATATTGCAGATTTAGACAGGCAGAGCTTAGCCTATTGATTTAGCCTTGTAACCTAGTGCACACGAACTAGGTAAATAACTAATACAGCTTTTACGATAACTCACGAGATAAAACCCTCACAACGAATGACAAAGTGCAATACTTAACAATTCAGCGGATTCACAACGAATGACAGAGTATAGTCCGAGTTCGAACAACACTCAAACATTCAAGTCGAAATCACGATGAATAACAAAGTATAAAATCAATTTGAGCGGCACTTAAACATCCATTGGATAGTTTAATCGATCGGACATTGAATCGTAGCAGCGATTGAGTTAATACCCTGTATCGTAGCAGTATCCCCCCTACTAATTAGTGTTTTGAGACTTATTTCGACAATAATTCGACATACAGAGTGAATTTGAGCGTCGAATGAACAACAGAATGCGATTGCCAATGCCTGCTATTTATACAAGAATTTGGGCTAGCTTACGGACCGTAACAATTAATCCTTACGGTCCGTAAGGGACACGAATTACCTATAGGCTTGCCACGCGTGGGACTAGGCCTGATGAGTCGACAGTTTCTCGAAATTAAATTTAGACAACGAGTTATTTAGGATAATCATCAAGTAGGGAATGCCCCCCCCCCCCCTGAGTTTTAGGGGCCCTGATCCTGATTCTGATTGTTCTGATATTTTTAGGGTTTGTGTAGAATCACTTGGGTGTCTTAATTAGGGTTTCCTGTTAGATAAAATAATAAAATAAATAGGACTTTTAATGAAGGTCGTTACAGCGGTGATAGGAGATGAGAGAGAAGACAGAGAAAAGAGAGAGAATAGAGAGAGATGGCGATGGTGATCTGTGTGTATTTTTATATATATACATATATTTTATTTATTTATTTAAAAAGAACATAATTGTTTATTATAGTTTATAGAGTAAATATAAAAAATTAAATTAAAAAAATTCTCATTTAACAGAACTTTTTAAGTAGGTTAGAGATTTGGATGAAAATGGCAAAAATGGTCAAACGTGAGGGGCAAAATGGTACCAAACTGTCATTTTGGACGAAAATGGCAAATGTGCCCAAACCTCAGGGGCGAAAATGGCAATTAACTCTTTTTTTTTTGAGTTAAATGTCATTTTAGTCCCTGTGGTTTGGGCCATTTTGCCAGTTTAGTCCAAAGGTTTCATTTTTTCGCATGGGGGTCCAAAAATGTTTCACCATTGCCATTTTAGTCAATTGGGCTAACTTCATCATTACTTATGTTAACGAGAAGAGCAATTTAGAAGTTATATGGTCGAATTGCCCTTCTAGTTAACAAAAGAGAAATTACAAAAATCGTCCTTTATGTATGTCATTTATTGCAAACTGTGTCATTTGTCTTCAATAATTACAGAAAACGTACCCGATGTTTGCAAACCCTTGCAAGTTATGTCCTTTAGCCCTAACTCAGTTAATTTTTGTGGTTAAATCTGACCAAATGGACCCCACATGATGGTATTTTTGTGGTTAAATCTGACCAAATAGACCCATATGATAGTAAAATGACCAAAATTCCCTCATGTGGGGTCCATTTGGCTAGATTTAACCACAAAAATTAACAGAGTTAGGGCTAAATGACATAACTTGCAAGGATTTGCAAACATCGTGTACGTTTTCTCTGTAATTATTGAAGACAAAGAACACAGTTTGCAATAAGTGACATACATAAAGGATGATTTTTGTAATTTACTCAACCTAAAAACTTCCATCACTTAATGCAAATTTAATTAATCACTATCAATTAAATTGAAACACTGAATAAAGCACAAAAGTAACAGATCACAAATAACCAGTAAAAAAACAACTTCAATTATAAATAACAAAAAACAATCGATCTATCAATTTTATCATCGTAAAACAAATTATCAAATAACTAGGTTTAAAAACGTACAGAAGCATAATCATGATTATTAGCAGTCATCGCAGAAGTTTTATTCATCAATAAAACATAAAAACTATCGTCCGTTGGTGCAGTTCTAACAAATTACTATCAATAAAAACCAAAACACAAACTGAAGCACAAAAGTGACAGATCATCAATAAAACCGATCGATCTATCATTTTCCTCATCGCAGAAGTTTTATTCATCAATAAAACATAAAACTATCGTCCGTTGGTGCAATTCTAACAAATTACTATCAATAAAAGAAGGTGGAAAAGCACGCGAAAGCTTGTGAGGATAATCAGCATGCCTCATCGCAGCAGTTAAATTCATCGACAGAACCAAAAAACTACCGTCAATTGGTGCAAATCTAACATATATTACTATAAATTGAAACTGAAACACAAGCTGAAGCACAGAAGTGATACAGGATCGTTGTGGAGACACTGCAATCTACATAGGATCGCACGTGGTGTTCAAATTGAAGAAATGACAGCGTATGTATGTGATACAGAGATGAATTGAGGGGTTGGTGAGGGTTATAAACCGGGAATAGAAAGGGTTGAGAGGCAAAAAAAACCATTGTACCCTCATGTGCATTGCACATGACAGGAATTAACTGAGATTTCTAACTGAGTTTGGCCTAAAGGACAAAACGTGCAAGATTTTGAAAGGTTAAGGACACCGCCTGTAAACTTTTAGCCAAAAGGACAGTGTCTGCAATTTGATGTAAACATAAATGATAAAACTTGTAGTTTACTCTGACTTCAATAAAAGAATGTCTTTTACATCAATCCTTATCCTTTCACTACGTCACAGGCTTTAGACCATACAGAGTTGACGTGGAAAGCTGGTGTGAAAGCCACTCCACACCGAGAACACCGACCTGGGTATGGCATGGAGGGCGGCGTGCGGGAGGGGGTGAGAGGATCTTCACCGACGTTGAGGGAATGGGGGTGTGACTTGGCGGGCTGCGATTGGATGTGGCTACTAGCCGTTGAACGTTTAGTTTAAATAAAAAAAATTATTTGAAAAAAAAACCTATATATTAAACTCTTTTAACCCAAATTTTTCAAAAACACACAGCATATCCGACTCATTTATATTTTCACTCCCAATTTTAACATTATTTTAATAAAAATGAAAGGCTTAAGTTCGTCATCTTCATCTTCGGTTAAAAATCTTCTTTTATTCTCATTAGATGACGAGAGAGTGGCTCTAACAATTCCAGCGGTTCAGAAAGTGGTTGAAACTATATTGAAAGACGACGGGTGCTCCTTAGAACCCAAGAGGAGGAAATATATAGTACGTGATCGAATCACCGCACTTGATTTATTGGTAAGTCATTATTTTTCACCCAACCAGATGTATAATGATATTACTTTTAGGCGTCGTTTTCTTATGATCCGCTATTTAATTCTTAGAATATTAGACGATTTATCAAGTAAATATGAATATTTTCAACAAAAAAGGATGCATGTGGTAACCTTGGATTTAGCACATGGGCGGAACCATAGTGTTAGGAGCCGTAGCACGGGCTACGGCTCAACCCCTAAAAAAGCACGAGGGTACCCCTAACCAGAAAAATAAGATACTTAATATTACTAAAATCCAATTTTTTATAAGCCCAAACATTCTTAACCTCACTCTCTCATTCTCATCTCTGCATGCCAAAAGATCCCTAAGACTCTGTTGCTTATCCCTTATTTTGGTCTTCACGTCCTCACTCCACCACCATGCCTCCTTATGCCCACTTGTCTTTCCTGTTGTGACCCCTAAAGTCTCCTCCGCCACTAGAGTAACGGTAGTCGCCATAGCCTTCCACAGCTGGTTTGTGTCCCCATCCAGTGGGGCCGGTTGATGCCGAGATTACCTTATCTCTAAAGATAGTAATCTTGTCAGACTTTAAATTTCCCCACCGAATCCTAGGACGAATTTCCCTCTCCCTCCCAATCAACTTTTTTTATCAGGACAATATCTGCTACTAGCAAATGGTGTTGAGCTACTGCTGTTTCCCCCGATATCACCTTGCAGTCTCTCCACCGTCATCTATCCTCTCGCCGCATTAATAGATAGTCGATTTGCGTGTCACGTTCCCCACTATAGATAATCGATTTGTATTTTTTAAGTTTTTTTTTGTGATTTTTTTGTTTTCTCGAGTTTTCTCATTATTTATCACCTATATATATTATATTGTTTGGAATTAAATTATTACTTTTTTTTTTTTTTAAATATTTGGCTTTTTATATTTAAAAGAATTGGTGAGTTTTGGATTTTGTGAGGGAATATCCATACCATAACAACACTAACGACAGACTTTCTTTTCACTACAATTGGTAATACCCAAACAACGAATTAAGATATTAAAATTTTTGCATACGATATTATAGTCTAGTGACATCTTAGAGGTAGAATAAAGCTTAAAGACAATTAGGTTCTGAGTTCAATTTTAATGGGTTTTTATCAGATTTATTGGATTTTCTTCTGAATTAGTGTATAGGCATTATTGTCTTGTGGAGATGATTCCGCTGTTGATACGATGATAGTTTAGTGGTCTATCAGTGATACAAATTTGTCGTTAAAGAAAAAGATATTAAATTTCTTGGTCTCATTATATCATAAGCTTTAATTATCGAATACAATGCAACATATAATATCCGTTCAGTTGTAACTTTCTTTTTGGACTTTTTTTAATATTTTATTAGAAAGTATATGTAAAAAAAGCTGTTTTTAACATCAAAGAATGTATTAATTTACTTTTATATATTATTTAAATTTCAGAGCTTTACATTCTGATACCAGTACTTTTCTATTGCAAGTTGTATTTTACCACTATATATATCGGACAGAAAACTCCATTGAACACAAATCCAATCTAGAGATGGCTCGTATAAACTTTTATGAGTACATTGTTTTCATTCTATTTTCCCTCCTTATCTTGCACACTTTTTCCATAATTGCTCACTCAGAAAAACTAGATGAGAAGAAACCATGCAAGAGATTTGTGTTATATTACCATGACATCCTCTTCAATGGCACCAATGCCGCTAATGCCACATCAGCAACTGTCGCGAATCGTACTAAGCTTGGGAACTACAACCATGGGATGCTTGTAGTCTTTGATGATCCCATTACCAAAGACAACCACCTCCTATCTCCCCCTGTGGCTCGGGCACAAGGATTTTACTTCTATGATATGAAGTCCGAGTATAATGCTTGGTTTTCGTATACTTTGATTTTCAATTCCACAGAACATAAAGGAACAATTAACATTATGGGTGCAGACATGATGGGTGAGGAAACAAGGGATCTTTCAGTTGTTGGTGGCACTGGAGATTTCTTTATGACACGAGGAATTGCTACTTTTCGTACGGATGTTGCACAAGGTGCTTACTATTTTCGACTTGAAATGGATATCAAGTTGTATGAATGTTATTGAATAAGGTTGTGTGTGTTGAGTTATACGGTTGATGTTATGAATACATCAATTATAATGACTCCACATGTTTAACTCCTATCTTTTAATTACTCTTGTATTAATGTAAGGGTCTTTAAATAGAGCCATTGTATCTCATATTGAAATATCAACAAGAAAATTACATTATTAAATTCTTCTATTCTTCTCTATATTGCTCATAGGTTATAGTTGTTTTAAAAACACATTATTGACGTCTTCCTCTTAAAGTTAAACCGCCTCAATCACTTAAAATAATCCATACCGTAAATCATACAATTTTGGGCAAGAAGAAGATTTATATTATTATTCATATACAATTAAGAATTATATTTTGTCAAAAAAATAAAATTATGATTTTTTATCAGGCTAAATGGTTATCTCTTTTACTATCCAATTTGCAACCTATAAATTACCAACATGTTTTTGCTTTATGTTGTGGTAACATGTGCATTGGGGGATTTTCAAAAAAAAATTGCATTTTGCATTTTTAACCTACAAGTTTCTATCTTTTGCATTTTAATCCCTTAACTTTTTTACTAATAACCCAAAACTTTTCATCTTTTACAATTTAACCACAACACGTTTTTGTTTTCAACTTTATACCCCCATACTTTTCATCTTTCGCAAGTTTCCCGTTTTACGTTTCGATTTGAGTGGAGTCAAATTGTGGTTTATTTTTTTCCCTTTTTAAAAGCTCTAATTAACCTCTTTTGATTATACGTGTTAGCTTTTCCGTTATACCCGCTACGTTTTCTATGTATGACTCGAGGTCACATATAATATGTTATGATTGTACGGTATAAATTTGATTTACTTTATGTTTGATCCAATCGCTATGCTTATATAGGTTACATTGAGTTCAATCAGATACAACAACGAAGCGTGTGTTTTCATATAGTTAATACTAATAACCCAAAACTTTACATCTTTTACAATTTAACCACAACACTTTTTTGTTTTCAACTTTGTACCCCCGTACTTTTCATCTTTCGCAAGTTTCCCGTTTTACGTTTTGATTTGAGTGGAGTCAAATTGTAGTTTATTTTTTTCCCTTTTTTAAAAGCTCTAATTAACCTCTTTTGATTATACGTGTCAGCTTTTCCGTTATACCCGTTACGTTTTCTATGTATGACTCGAGGTCACATAAAATATGTTATGATTGTACGGTATAAATTTGATTTACTTTATGTTTGATCCAATCGCTATGCTTATATAGGTTACATTGAGTTCAATCAGATACAACGAAACGTGTGTTTTCATATAGTTAATGCATCACATAATGTTTGGACTAATCAATTCGATGTTTGCGATGTACCCGCGCCGCAACGCGCGCAGAATCTTATTTCTAGTTACAAGTTAAATAGTAACGATTTTGATGTGTATTCTATGTTTAAATTGTTGGGTTGCTCATGTAATAAAAAAATGAAGCTGGTTCTACTAAAAAATGGTTACCGAGTATTCATGAAGTCGTATTTTTTTATAGAATTGTGTGGTTCTTTATGCTGTGGGCCAATTAAAATTGTTGTCTTGTAAACTATCACTACAAAGAAACAAGATCAATCTGCTCAAAACCCCGAATCACGCCGCTAAAGATTTTAGCGGCGACATGTCGCCGCTGAGAGTCGCCGCTAATTCTGGCCGCTATGGATCAAAATGTTGCCGCTAATTAATACCCCTTGTCGCCGCTAATGCTTTTGCCGGAGAATTTGCAGGAAAGATCCTAGGAGATTACACAACACATTTCCAGATTACATAAAATGTCGAACTAATGAATTGTTTATCAAAAACTCAAATCAAGGTTTCTCATATCCGCTAATAACTTGTTTGAACTATATGAATTGTTCATCAAAAACTCAAACCAAGGTTCTCATATCTGCTAATAACTTGTTGGAACTAATAAATTTCAAGATTGCATAACTTTTCATTCAAATCTCATATCAAAAAAGGATTCTACCTAAATTACACTATGCGTTTTCTAAATAATAAAACAAAACTGGCCGGAGCTTGAGCTTATCGACGTTATGGTGGTGCTTGACGAAGCTTGTCGGTGGTACGGTACAATGATGGTTGACGGAGCTTGATGGTGGTGGTGGTGGTGGTGTAGCTTGACAGTGGTGGTGAATCGATTTTTTTAATTTGGTTCCAATCTAGTTCCTCCCCTAACCGATTCCTATCCGGTTCCTACCGTTAAACGCACTGGAATCGATTTTTGACCATTTCAAACGGCTATATACCGGTTGGGCCGAATTGATTTTTGACCGTTGGAAATTGATTTCTAGTCTAAAAATCAAGTATAAATAGTGGTGGGTTGTATTGATTGATTATCTAACTCAAAAACACTTGAACACATTCAAAAAACGCAAAAAATGCTTTCGGCTCACTCTGATTGCAATTGCATTTGATAGTATTCCGTCTCACATTTCAAAAATAACTTATTTAAAATTATAACTTATTTGAAATTATAGATAATACAATACAAACATATGGTTTACAAAATAAAATATTTTCAATATGGTTCCATAATGCCTCGAACAATACCGCGTCCATTGAAAAAATGTAAATTAAAATATAGACCGATTTGTGATGGCATTTTTTCCATACTCGTTGTGTTGAGCATATTATTAATTCTGTTGTGCAAACCAGGCTAGAAAATAAACATGTTAGTCACAATATAAAGTCTTTTAGATTGGTGTTACACGATATTTTTAAATATGGAAAGGAAGGATATCAAGATCATATAGCCCATTGTGCCGATAGCAGTGTCAAACATAAAGGTCCTAATTGGGACGTACCGGCTCGTTGGAATTCAACTTGTGTCATTGAGAGTGCTATGTTCCAAATAGGTCCCTTAAAAAGTTGATGCATATAACTGGTTCAACGATATGTGTTGGCGTAACATTAAAACATTACTCAATTTCTTGATGTTTTCAAATCGGCAACAATAAAATTATTCGGGGTTTACTATCCCACATGTTGTGAAGTTCTTATGGAAGTATTTTTAATGACTTTAAACTTCAAAAATTTTGAAACTAGAAATAACTTGTTTTCCTTAATGATAAAATGAATGAACGAAAAAAATTTTGAAAATTATTTTTTGGACCTACCTGCGGTTTTTACTTGTGTCGCCGCTTTAAGTCCTATGCTAAACGTTCTGGGCGTTGAACGTCTTATTGACAAAATTTTTGACAATTTAAATATGCAGGAGAGAGAACCAAATTTGAAAGCAAAACCTAAATACAGATTCCATAAAGCTTTGAACAAAAAGTTTGATTTTTATTTAAATAAAAGTGGCCCGATGATGTCGCAACCCCCGATCCCTAATCCCCGAAAACGGGCGGCCGCGAGCCAGTTTAGGTGGTATCGAGTGTTTGTCTAATTTGGCAGCGGAATTCTCATCAGGATCGTAGTTAGGAAATATTTGATCAGAGTAAAATATCACATTTTCATAACATTAAACACATGAGATAAAACCCAAGAATTGTAGTACACACATATTTATAGGAATAAATCCTATTTTATTTAATAAAAACATCTATTTTATTGTAGGTAACTTTATTGCCACTTTTCCAAGCCTTCAGTGCTGTCCAGCTGGCTTCTATTTGGCTTTCACAATTTGTTACCTGAAACGCGTTTTAAAAACATTTGTCAGTGGGAAATACTGGTGAGTGAATCCCAATTTAATCAAGTTTAAATAAAAACCATTGCAAAGTATTGAGGACGATCTCGCAATTATATTTGTTTCCAAGTTATAACAATTAACATCCATTGTACTGTCAGGCCCGACTTGTGGAAATGTTACTCCTTGACTAGGTGGTAACAAATTTTGTATACAAAACCACAACATACTCATGATAATTGTATTCTTACAAATACTCAATAACTGCTTAATATATATTTAATTAAGTGAGGTTTTGTAAAAACAGTTAACAAAAAGGTTTACAAAAAGTAGATCAACTCACATTGCTGTCTTAGATTATCCTTTAGGGTTTCCTGGTGACAATCTATAATTTACACAAATGCACACGCGTTAGTATAATAACCCATTTTAACATTAGTAATACCCTCCCCGAGATGGCATTCCAACGACTACGTCGGGCAGAACCACGACAGCCGTTACGGAACCCTAGATCAATCGGGCAGCGTATCTAATACGTATCCAGGGGTTATAATACTTACAATGGAGCAGAACTTCGCTATTTAGGGGATATTAGACCCGAGTATAATGCCTACTATCAGAAATTTACGTTTAGAAAGAAATATTTGAGCGAGTCGACTGAAGATCTGAGGCCTGCTACTTATAAGGCTTCACTTTGGTTTCTACGCGGCCCGCGTAAGAGAAGACAAGGGCCTACGCGGCCCGCGTCAACTCTGGTCAGCGGCCTAGCTTGTCCGGATCATCACCTAGACCCGCCACGATGATGACACGTGTCATCACCGGGCTTCGCCACACCTTTGATCTCTAGCGGCCCGCGTAATACCTTTAAGAGGTCTACGCGGCCCGCGACAAACCCAAAAACTCATTTTTTTCATTATTTTTAATAATTTTCAAGGTATTTGGGGCCCGTTTTCACGTATGGGGTGTATTTTTGGACATATTGGGATATCTTAAAATATATTAGGGTGTCGGAAAAATTCGAGGGTGTCGGTTTTCTTTAAGGTTGTTATATCCTCCCCACCTTGTTTTAGAGCTCTTCCTCGAGATCTACTGGAATAGGTGTGGATATTTTCTTTGCATTTCTGATTCAAGCTCCCATGTATACTCAGGTCCTCTTTTGGAGTTCCACTTCACTTTGACCAGAACTAGTCTCTTGTGCTTGAGATTTTTGACTTTCACGTCTTCAATCTGCAGAGGCCTTTCTACAAACTTGAGTTGTTCATTTACCTCTATATCCTTAAGAGGTACCATCAGCGATTCATCGGCTAAGCATTTCTTGAGATTTGATACATGAAATAGATCATGTATTCCTGCCATTTCCTCTGGCAGTTGTAGCTGATAGGCTACAGGTCCTATTCTTCTAATAATCTCAAAAGGTCCAATATACCTAGGACTCAGCTTTCCTCTTTTGATGAATCTTACTACTCATTTCTAAGGAGAGACTTTTAACAATACTTTATTTCCTACTTGAAATTCCAATGGTTTGCGTCAGTTGTCAGCATAGCTCTTCTGTCGATCACGTGCTGTTTGCAGTCGTTCCTTGACTTGAATAATCTTGTCAGTTGTTTCTTGTACTATCTCAGGTACAGATAGTTGCTTTTCCCCAATTTCTGCCCAACAGACTGGGGTTCGGCACTTTCGTCCATAAAGTGCTTCAAATGGTGCAGCATTGATACTTGTGTGATAACTATTATTATAAGAAAAATCTATTAAAGGTAAGTGATCGTCCCAATTACCTCCGAAATCAATTACACAAGCTCTAAGCATGTCTTCCATCGTCTGAATTGTCCTTTCGCTTTGTCCGTCCGTTTGAGGATGGTAAACTGTGCTTAGATTTAACTTGGTTCCCATTGCCTTTTGGAAACTTGACAAAAAATGAGAGGTAAAACGGCTATCTCTATCAGAAACAATTGATAAAGGAATTCCATGTAATGAAACTATTTCATTTACATATAATTTAGCTAGCTGTTCCATACTAAAAGTTTCTTTCATTGGTAGGAAATGAGCTGACTTGGTTAGCCTATCTACAATCACCCAGATTGTATCATTACCTTTTCTTGTTTTGGGTAATTTGGTAACAAAATCCATTGTTATCAATTCCCATTTCCACACTGGCGTTTCTAATTGTTGTAGCAATCCTGAGGGTTTCTGGTGTTCAGCTTTAACTTGTGAACAGGTTAAACATTTGGAAACATAGGCTGCTATGTCATTTTTTATTCATATCCACCAGAAATTCTTTCTTAAATCCTGGTACATTTTATCACTTCCTGGGTGCATTGTATACTTAGATTTATAGGCTTCTTCTAATATACGATGACGCAGGTTCCCTAATTTAGGTATCCACCTTCTCTTTTTATGAAATCTCCAAATTCCATCTGTTCCTTGTTCTAATTCCTTAATCATACCTTTTTAACTTTTCAGTATCATCCTTGATTACTGATTCTTGTGCTTCTCTTATCTGATCATTTAAATCTACTTGTAGATTTAATTTAAGAGAATGTACCCTTTTTGGCTTGTCATGATACTTTCGGCTTAATGCATCAGCAACTACATTTGCTTTTCCTTCGTGATACTGGATATCACAATCATAATCACTAAGCATCTCCATCCAGCGTCTTTGTCTCATATTCAATTCCTTTTGCCCAAAAACATACCTTAAACTCTTATGATCTGTGAATATAGTAAACTTACTACCATAAAGATAATGTCTCCAAATTTTCAAAGAAAAAATTATTGCTCCTAATTCTATATCATGGGTTGAATAATTCTCTTCATGATTCTTAAGTTGTCTAGATGCATATGCTATAACCTTTTGGCGTTGCATTAGCACACATCCATAACCTAACTTAGAAGCGTCACAATAGACTACAAAGTCTTCAGTTCCTTCTGGTAACGCTAGTATGGGTGCATGGGTTAATCTATGCTTAAGAATTCCAAAAGCTTCTTCCTGTTTTGGTCCCCATTCAAACTTAATGGATTTACAGGTTAACTTAGTTAAAGGAATGGCTATTCTAGAAAAGTCTCGAATAAATCTTCTATAATAACCGGCCAATCCTAAGAAACTTCTAACCTCGGTTGGTGATTCAGGGGTTTTCCATTTGGTAATCGCCTAGATCTTTGTTGGATCTACGTGAATTCCTTCATGATTAACTAAGTTTCCAAGAAACTGTACTTGCTCTAACCAAAACTCGCATTTTGAAAATTTAGCATAAAGCTTTTCCTTTCTTAATAGACTTAAAAGTGCGTGCAAATGTTTTGCATGTTCCTCTTTACTCTTAGAATAAATGAGAATATCATCAATAAAAAGAATTATGAATTTATCCAAATATGGCTTACATATTTGGTTCATCATGTCCATAAATGCAGCTGGGGCATTGGTTAAACCAAATGGCATGACAGTAAATTCATAATGGACATACCTTGTTCTAAACGCGGTTTTAGGAATGTCCTCTTCCTGTACCTTTAATTGATGATATCCTGACCTTAAATCGATTTTAGAGAAAAATCGAGCTCCTTGCATTTGATCGAACAGATCATCGATTCTTGGTAATTGATACCGGTTCTTAATCGTGACCTTGTTTAATTCACGGTAGTCAATGCACATACGTATTGATCCGTCCTTCTTTTTAACGAATAAAATCGGTGCTCCCCATGGCGATGAGCTTGGCTGTATGAATCCCTTCTCTAATAATTCATCTAACTGTTTCTTTAGTTCCTGCATTTCTGTTGGTGCCAAACGGTAAGGTGCTTTGGCAATTGGTGCTGTTCCTGGTAATAGGTGAATTCTGAATTCAACTTCCATGTCTGGCGGAAGTCCTAGCAATTCTTCTGGAAATACATCTGAAAACTGAGACACTACTGGAATGTCTTTTAGTTCTTTTCCTTTAGTGTTAGTGATTATAGAAATCAAATTCACTATAGATCCTTTTCTTATATAATTTGCAGTTTTTATCACAGAGATGAATTTTGTGGATCCAGATGGTTTATCACCTTTAATTGTGATCTTTTCACCCTTTGGTGAATTTACTTGGATTGACTTTTGATCACATAAAATACTGGCTTTATTGGCTATTAACCAATCCATTCCTAAAACGACATCAAATCCTGCCAGATTCATTGGGTAAAGGTTTGCCCTAAACTTTTGATTTAAAAATTCTATTCTTGCTCCCTGCAAGATTTCAGAAATCCTAACTGTTTCTCCATTTGCTGTCTCGACTAGACATTCTTGTGAGAGTTTAGTTAATGGTTGATTAAGAAGTTTGCAAAATGAAGTATTAATAAAACTTTGGTTTGCACTAGAATCAAATAATACTTTAGCAAAAACATCATTAACTAAAAACGTATCGGTTACGACATCCGGAATCATTTTGGCTTCATCTGCAGTCAGAACAAATGCTCTAGCATTTTTAACGTTCTTGTTGTTCGCAGCTGGAGCCAATTTCGGACAGTTCGGCTTGATTTGACCTTTTTCTCCACAATTGAAGCATAGTCCATTACTGGATTTTCTCCTGCAATCTTCTTCCTTGTGTCCTGGTGCCTTACAGAAATTGCAGTGAGTGGAGCATTTTCCCGAATGCTTCTTCTTGCAGACCTTGCAGTATGGTGCAGAGGTAGAACCTATATTCCTACGGTTGTAATTCCCAGAACGGAATTCTTGAGTAAGCCTTTGAGTTAGGTTTCTCCTCTGGTCTTCTTCTCTAGTACGGATTAATTCATCTGTCACGGTGTTTGCTAGTTCTACAGCTTCTTCTATAATTTGGGGTCTAGCTGCCTTGACTACATGTCTAATCTCTCCAATTAATCCCCAGATGTAACGGAAGATTAATACTGGTTCAGGTATTATCGATAGGAAGAACAAGCCTCACTACCATACCGATAGAGATGTGCATTTGCCTAAAAGATCATTTGGATGCGGTGGATCGAAGACAAGACAAATATTGAAGATGAAATAAAGCAAGAGTACTCGAGAAAGAAGTGGAAGATGGACTATCTTCAAGCGTATCCGACGAAGAACTCGCTAAAGATGCGGCGGGTCGTAATAAATAAAGTTGTAATGAAATAAATATTTTTTATGTATTTTTTCTAAATTAGGAATCAATAAATAAAGATTTTTTTTTAACTTTCATTAATATTATGTTTTTTTTATACGTATAACATAGTCACTTAAATAATTTGGGTTAAAATGCTTAAATATTTTTAAGCAAAAACCGGTTATATCGGGTTTTTGGGTAGGAACCGGTCCCTACCCTACCCTAACCGGGTACAATAGGTAATATTATAAAATCCTAAACCCGATTTTAATTCCTACCCGGTTCTTAGAAAAATCTCAGGTCAGTTAATGCCCTATTGAGCTTACCCGGATCCTACCCGGTTCCGAATAGGGCCCAAAACCTGTTTTGTGCACCTCTAGATAATAGCCCATTTAGCTTGATTTGTCATTTGTTTCACATCACCAAATCTATCAAGATATTAATTTTAAATCTTGGTACACCATTCTCTATCTTTCTCTATATCTAACTTATAATAAAAGACTCCAAATAACGCCACATGACATTCTCTCCTTCAACCTCATAAATTTTATTTATATTTGTTTAATAAATTTCTTTTAATATTAATATTAATTAATAACCAAAATATAGATATTACTTATTTTTATCCTTATCTATATCTAAAATTAATAAATAACTTCAATTTTGCAATTTAGACCCTTTGTTTTTTACTTTTAACAAAAAGTTTTTCATCTTTTTGCAGTTTAATCCCAACTATTTTTTATTTTCAATTTTGGTCCACCATATTTTTCATCTTTCCCAAATTTTTTGTTTCGTTCTAAATTTTTTTTTTTTTTTTACCAAAAACGGATAGTTATAATTTACTAATTGTCATATTAATACCCTTATTTTTTTTTTTTTGCTTTTGATTTATATATTTGAACCAAAGTAGCAATTTACAAACAAGTGGCAGGTAAACGGGCAACAAGCTGCGCCGCAATCCCCTTTTGAATTGCAAAACCAATCCTACTAAAGACGAAACGACCCTTAAAGGTTGAGAGATTACTATTCACAACCTGTTGGACCCTGTTTAGAAATTCCACAGCCTCTGGGGCTAGGGAACCAAATGTATCAAAAGCGAATGGGATAAACACATGTTGATTCTCTAAACAAGCCTTCTCGTGTTTAGCGACTTTGCTTGATTCCGCTTTCAACGCAGCTTGGCCAGCAACAAACCCATTATCCCTGAGCCCAACAAGAGGGGACACTCCTGTAAGGTGTGGAGCGTGTTTTCCCCTGGCCCACCCAAACACAAGAATATCAGCTGGTCGAAGAGTAGACCTCCCGTCGAGCGGATCCGTCAGAAAGTTCACCGGAGCCTCCTTTTTTGCCGAAATCCCTGCCCGCTTTAAAACATCAAACAGAATATCCCTTACCAAATCATGTCTGTATTTAAAACCAGGCAACTCCTTACAATGAACCGCATGTTCGCCAAAAGTATCTAAACAAACCTTGCGGCAAACTGGGCAAGGCTCATCAACCGGAAATAGAGGGATCATTAGCCGGTACTTAAGAATTGCCCGGTATTCCACTGACGACATGTGTTGGCCTAGCCCTTCAATGGGGATGACTGTCAGGAAATCCTGAGCATGAGGAGCCCGGAGACAATCGAACACGGCTTTCTGACGAGGGTATAGACTAAACTTCTCTCCCAAACTTTGGACAGTTCTACTAAATAGGGCACTCGCCAAAGCATTCTGGGCTTTAGGAGGGGCGGTGTCCTTATTAGAGAAACCGCCAAGATCGAAATCCGGAAGGGACATATGCATGCAATCCAACGCACACACATAATCAGAATCTAACCCGACAATACCACAGTCCCGAAGAATGTGGTCCTGCAAACTCCAAGATTGTGCCCTCGAGGCCACGAAAGCATACGTAGATACATCCTCAGCCGAACATAAACCCAAACCCCCAAAACGGGTCGGAAGGGATGCAAGCCTCCATTGAAGATCCCCAAAAAATGGACCCCCGCAAACCACAATATCCTCGATAGCTCTCCTAAGGCCTTTGTCAAAAACCGAAACAGCCTCCCCAACAAACGTGGGTTGGCACGTTCTGAGGCCGAACATCAACTTAGCAACACCCATGCAAGAGCGCAGTAAGAGGAGCTCGCATTGAGGGTCCCGCAGATGAGGAAGATAGCTCATCAGATCCACTGCACAAGTTGCCCTTTTCACGGCCAACCTACTGATAAAACCCGCATCCCGACTAACAGCGCCCCCGAGGAGTTTGACACCCGACTCCGGCCTTCCAATCCCACTAGGAAACAAACCCTTTTGCGTCTTAACTCCATTGCACGATGGCCAAAAAACTTCTTTTTTCTTGACGTTAAGTTGAAGCCCCAAACAAGGCCCCTTAGTCCTGATGATTTCTAAAGCTTTAGCCACCTCTTTAGCGTCTCCTATAATCGTACCATCATCCAAGTACCAAGCATGGAAGAGTAACTTGCATCTATCTCGTATCTGATGAATGAGGGGATGCAAAACTAAGGCAAAGAGAAGAGGCCCTAAGGGGTCTCCCTGCTGAACCCCGGTGGTAGACCAAATATGATCATCTCCGACGTATAATCTAGCCGGCTGTCCATATAGAAAATCCACCCATAAAGAAATGGACGGGCATCGGGTCCGAACTTCTGACAAAAGGGCGGTTCTATCCACCAGGTTGAAAGCATTAGAGAAATCAACAGTAATCATGGCCAACGACCCATCCGAGTGGAACGCGTTTAAGAACCTGTTCGCACTATGGAGCACAGCCTCAGCCCCGCTAGGAATACCCACCCCAAATTGAAAATCACCGAGATATTTAGCCATCTCCTTCCCGACCCCCCTCATAGCCGCCTTAGAGACTAACCTCCTCCAAATTGCGCCCACGGCAATCGGCCTAATCCCGTTGTCTGGTTTAAGTAAGGGCGTGAGGGGCGCAGAAGCAACAAACTCCGCCAAAACCCTAGGGCACCTCCCACCCAAGCATAAGTTAACCACCTCAGAAATAGCCCTAAGCAACCCGCAAGCGATCACCGACCCCTCTCCACAAAGAGCATCCAAAATGTGTTGTGCCCTCAACCCATCCCTCCCACAAGAGGTCCCTTTGGGGAAAGATTTAATGCACCCAAGGACGTTATCAACATCCACAGTAAGGGGTGGCTCCGATAGTAAGGACCCAGGTATAACCGGAGGAGGTAGGACAGGATGTTTAGCCACCAACGCTTTCATAGTATCCTCACCAAGAGGTGCAACCCCCGAAGAACATAAAACCTTAACCGCCGCAGTGAAATGGCCATCTGCAACTTTCCGTAAACATTGCTTAACGTTGGTGCCCACCCTAGAATTATTAGACCCATGGGAAGGCTCGTTAGGGCGCGTAACCACCTCTGATGTTTCGGCAAAAAGTGATAGGATGAGTTCAGCAAAACCATCCCTATTGCCCCACGCAGCCAGGGCCCGCTGAATACTAAGACATTGTAAGGACTTCCTATTCCCCGACCTGCGCTCCTGACGGTTAGAAGGCCTGAAAATCCGCAACGTGCAACGTGGCAACAACAAAAGTCTCACCCACGCCTCAACAGACTCTGGCGTAGCCACCACCTTGCACAAAGATGTCGTAAAAGCCTGGGAAAAGGCCATTCGACAACTATAAGGGATGCTCTTAACGCACCGCAACTTGCGTCTGGGGTTCAACATTTTTTCGTATATTTTTTCCCGTTTGACTGGCCCATCGCGTCACATCTATTTTTCTGCGTTTGACAAGTTCGTCAAACACGCAGGTCCATGATAGACTTAGTTATTTTTTCTATGTTTTACGTTTCGGTTTAATTTTTCTCAGCAACGAACGTGCGTGATTCAAAAATTTTACGTTTGCTTTTCACTCGGCATTATTTTTTCTCGTCTTTATGTATTTTGTTTTTACGAGCTTTTTCGGTGTTGGTGGTCGTTGACAATGATATAGTATTACTACTACTTAAAACAGTTTTATGACAACCGCTGCAACGCAGAGGCTTAATACTAGTACATACATATATAGAGACATATAGAGTGAATAAGATATTAAACTTTTTTAACTACTTCCATATATCTTTTAACAAGATATAAATCTTTACAAATAAACCCTCCCCCATTTCTCGTACATCATCCAAATGTCTAGATGGATAATTAATGGAGGAAAGTTTGCAATGAAAATTACGGCTTATCCTCTAATGGTGTATCCTTACATCACACATTTTCTACTATTGGCAGCAATAGAGTGAGGTGGCTGTAAACTATTGGTTTGGGTATTGTAACGAAAAGCAAGAATAAGATTATGAGTTCATCATCAGCATAAAAAGGTTATATGCGTTCAATAACCATTTAGAAATAATAAGTGAAGTACTTAATCCAATTCTTACACATTTTTTTTTCTTTTCGCTTTGTATTTTATTAAGTAGTATCTATAAATTGATCTTTTCTAAGTAAATTCATATAAATCTCTATAGTCGGTACTAAAAATATCTCACGGGTCGGTAAGAAAACCATAATATACATTACATATAGAATTAAAAATAAGGTTTTGAATCTTTTTCCTCAAAATTTTGAAAAGAAAATAAATAAAGTTTTATTGGTCAGTAAGAAAACCTTAATGGAGAAAACAATAATTGCATTTCTCATTATTGACCGACTTTATCAGTTAAATGCATGAGAATACTTATTTCTTAGTGGTCACCTTCTCATTCATATGGTCTTTGACGTACCAAACCAAACGTGTCTTAAAAAGATGCAAAGTTCTTATTCAGGCACCACACCTATACTCTGTAACAAAGTAATAGAATGCTTTTGAAAAACAGGTATAGTGGGACATGGTTTCAGTTATTTCTAAATTTAAAATAGTTAATGTTGATTATATAATTATGAATTAATAGTTTGGAAACTTTGGATTCAAATAAAAATGGTTGACGAGTTTTAAGTTATGGGAAAATCCATATCACAAAAGCCCCAAACGGTAGGCTTTGTTTTGACAGCAATTGTAGTAGACGAATTAAAGGGTCGAGACTCAAGATTGTTGGCAAAGATCGTACATCCCGCTAATCTACCACCAAGCTAACAATCCAAGCTAAAGGATAAAACTCTTAAAATGTGTATTATCGAATATTATTGCATTATTATTCATACATTAGTTAACATATATATAGAATGATTTAATTTTCTATTGTAACTACAATTTGGAGAATCTAGTTAAACTACCTTCAAAGGACATGATGTGGTGATAAGGTATTTCCCCCTTTACGCGATCAAGTGATGAAGGGTTAACACTGCAAGTTACATGTATACAAATATCCAAGAATAGGTTTGCTTGCTATTAAAGAAGGGTTAAAATAATGCAAGTTACATGTATACAAATATCCAAGAATAGATTTGCTTGCCATTAAATAAAGTATCATCTAAATCAAGGGTGGTAATTACTTCTTTGACACGAAACATGACATTCCACGTAAATCACTGAATAATCAGGTTAATTCTAAACATGACACATATGATACGTATCGTATTATTAGGACACCTTGAATACTTATTTTGACACCCTATATACGACTCGTATAGACCTATACGAGTCGGATAAGGTAATTACAAATTCCAGAATCAGACAAGATTTGTCAAAGCGACAAAGCCATCGTGTGACTGGTTAAAAGAACTTGGTCTAGCCGGAGTGGGCAACGAGGTTCTCTAATTTGGAGAGCACGGTGGCATAACATAAGAAATTCGTCGTTCAAATATATAGGGTTAGGTTCATTAGTGAACAACCTCCTTGATTGTGAACACTAGTGAAGTAATCCTAGTCCTTGATGATGAAAATACACTAGTGTATTTGACGATTTGATGATTTAAATCAATAGGCAGGATTTGTTCACTCAGTTTACAAATACACTAGTGTTCACTCTAGAACCCTACCCTATATATATAGAGTTAGGGTAAAATGAAAACTTATATGAGTTGTGAGAACTTAGTGAACTCGGTCTTACGAAAGGCTTTTTCAATTTTTTTTACCAAAAATCCTAAAAAAAATCAACTTTAAAAAAATATTCATTTATGGCAACCGTAAATGCTATAAAAAGTGATGTCATGCTTATGTCATCATCTTTTTACAGCTGCTGTAAATTGTCAAAAAACACCGCTTCGAATTTTTTTACGGCAGTCTTTTATAACATTTTAATCTAGGGGTGTGAAAAGAATGGGGACAAAACTCGCACGAGATGGCCGAGTTCTTTAAGTTCTCGCAATTCAAAAGAATTTTCTCTTGATCTTGATCATATATATATATATATATAATTTCTCTGTGGTTTCCCATGAACGGTGAAAACAATAGTTGCTTTTCATATTGTCTTTGACGTGAGTAACAAAACGCGCCTAAAAAGATGAATAGTTCTTGTCTAGATACTGTACACTTTATACCTTGTGATAATTAGCAAATGCATTTAAAAAGAGTGTACCTATCCACACACTCATCTCACTATCTACACACTCAAAAAAGGTGATTTTTGTCTTTACATGCACACCCTGCAGTGTCGAACTGTGGCCAAAACGAGGCGTTTTGGTCCGATTAACCAGACAAAGACTGACGGGTGTCTGACGGGTCTGTTGACCGGACCAAAACGCTGAGCTTTGGCCGCGATTTGGTCCTGTCAACCAGACAAAAGACTGATACCCGGTCTGGTTGACAGGACCAAAACGCGGCCAAAGCTCGGCGTTTTGGTCCGGACAACAGACCCGTCAGACACCCGTCAGTCTTTGTCTGGTTAATCGGACCAAAACGCCCCGTTTTGGCCACAGTTCGACACTCCAGGGTGTGCATGTAAAGACAAAAATCACCTTTTAGGTGTGTAGATAGGCAAAATTGGTGTGTGGATAGTTTGGCCCTTTAAAAAAGCAAACATGTGTTTGGAAATTTGGATTCCCATAGGAATATCCATACCATAACAGCCCCAACGTTAGGCTTTATAATTTATTGAGTAAACTGCAATTTTACCCCTTAGGGTTTAAGCTAATTGACACTATGACTCTCTCACTGGAAAATGTTTCTATTTGACCCCCCCAACGTTGTTGCTCTGTCGCAAGATTACCCCCTGGAAAATATATCCAGTTTGTTATGCTCTTGTTGAGGCAGAAACAACATAGAGTTGGAAATGGTTTTTGCAACTTTTGAGAGATGACCTAAGGTGCACGGTTGATTCTTCTTTCACCTTCATCAGCGACAGACAAAAGGTAATCCATTATTACATGTTAATTCCTAACTTTTCTTTAACTTTGCTTGAAAAATAAGAGGAATATTTTCAATTTGAATTACAGGGTCTGATTCCAGCCATGCTATTAGTTTTTCCTAATGCTGAGCACATGTTTTGTTTGAGGCACATTCATGAGAACATGAAATCCAAGTGGCGTGGAGATGTTTACAAGAATTTGCTTTGGTCAGCCGATAGGAAGACCTCCATTTCATATTTTTACAAGGCTATGGAAGAAATTAAGACAATAGAACGGGCTATGTTTGACTGGCTGATTGAGATCCCATACACCGCTTGGTCAAGAGCATATTTTTCTAAAAGAGCTAAATGTGATATGTTGTTGAACAACATATGTGAAGTTTTTAACAGACAAATCATATGTGCGAGGGACAAGCCGATTATCACATGCTTAGAATTCATTAGGGAGTACATGACCGAGAGGATAGTGAATGTAAAGAAATTGCAAGCAAAGTGTATAGGGCCACTAAAACCTCATGCCACTGAGGTCTTCGATGGGATCAAGAAACAGGCATCAGAAATGTCTGTTTTAATGGTTGATACCGACAAGTATCAAGTAACAGGTCCGAGATCACAGTGTGTTGTGAATGTTAAAAATAAAACCTGTGCATGCAGGAAGTGGGACTTGATAGGGATGCCTTGCAAACATGTTGTTGCAGCCATATGGGATATGTCAAGGAATAACATTGATGTTGGTATACCAGAAGAGTGGGTTTCGGATGTGTATTGGTTGTCAACATGGAAGAAAGTTTATGAGAATGTCATGAGCCAATCAATGGGCCGGAGATGTGGACTCCTTCACAGTGTCCAACAACACTCATCCCACCAAAACATCATACACAGGTTGGAAGGCCAAAGAAGAAACGAAAGAAGGCATTTAGTGAAAAAAGAGCTTGAGAAGGAGTTCGAAAAACGAGGTAAAATGACCAGAAAGGGAACCAACAAGTGTGGTAAATGTGGAAACCTGGCTCACAATGTCAGGAGCTGCAAAGGACAAGGGGGTGAACAATCTGCTGCTTCACAAGAATCACACACTGCCACTCAAGGTGCCCCAATTGACAATCTTTATGATTGATGGAAGTTTTTTATGGTTTGTAATATCTGTAGTTGTATGGATGTTTGTCGAGTTTGTTAAAGACATAGTTTGTTTTCATTTCTACACTTAGGACTATGTTTGTAACTTTATTATGTTTTCATGAAAATGTTTGGTTGTTTGCGTATGGCTGCATTTTAAAAAATTCACATTTGTGTCCAAACATAATTTCGACAGAAAGTAATTCGATTACATTGCAAGCTTTAGTAAAAATTCCCTAATTTAATGGTCCAAAATACAACATACAACAAATCTAAATGCTGCTTTCTACCCTATTTCCAGTGACAATCATCCAAACAAGACCAATCCGAATCAGAACCATGCTCCCCTTCATATGGATTCTGGTACCAATCATCCTCTTCATCCCAATAAGTGTAATCCCATGCATGTTCCAGCACTTCAGGGTAATAATCTTTTGTCAGATCTTCGAATGTCTTTTCATTCTCTATTTGTTGCTCCAGATAAGGTCTGAGTATCTCAGAGTCTTGATCCTCAAAGTATACATATCAGTCTGGTTCTTCAGCTGTAACGACAACTTCATCCTTATCAATCTCTTTCTCATTCGCATCAATAGCTACAGCATTACATTCAGATTACCAAAACAAAGAAAAAGTAAGAACTTGAAAAAGACCATTGCAATAATTGGAAAACTCAGTTACAATTAGGGTGAAAATACAAATACTAATCCAATTTCTCTACATTTAACTACTTAAGCAAATAAACTAGCACAATCAAGACCCATGTAATCCCTAAGTACATCTTCCATTTGAACACATCGTCATTCTTGTACTGAGCCAATTGGTCTTTGCACTTAGCCAACTCATCCTTATCTTTGATGCTTTGAATTTAAAGCAGGCATTACCTCTCGACAAATTGGACATCCCTGTTCTTCACCAACATCAGCCCATCTGAGGAATCAACATCCTCCAATCTATAATCGGACATCATTATCAACACCACAACTCAGTAATAATCAGACAACTACTTTCAATATGCATAAAACAGAATTCACTTACACATCGAAGATACCATCTTCCAGGATTAGCCTTCGTTTCTGACTGTTTGTAAACAGTTTGCCCACCACACGGACAGATAATGTCTGAGGGTTGAGTTTTCACCATTGTTTCCTTCGATCGAAGCACAGTGGAAGAAGAGCTAGACATTTTGAGCAACAAGGAATTAAAGAGTGATTGAAGATTTGGGGAAGTGATAGAAGAATTGGGGGAGCACGATATAAGAATTGGGGTAACAGCGATTGAAGAGATTTGGGGGTAACAACGATTGAAGAAGCAACTAAGGAGACTAGGTATCTTATTTGAGGAGGAAGAAGGGTAAAATGGACATTTCAACAGAGACTAACGGTCATAATAACGTTGGATGGACGAAGGGGGTAAAATTGCGACAGAGCAACAACGTTGGGGGGTCAAATAACAATATTTTCCAGGGAGGGGGTCAGAGTGCCAATTGGTTTAAACCACAGGGGGTAAAATTACAGTTTACTCTAATTTATTTCTTTATTTATTTTTTGAACAACAATTTATTTCCCCCCTAATCATACACCTAACCAGGTTCAAACCTGAGTTTCACCAAAGTAGTCTTTGACTACTTAGCACTGGGCCACAGCCCAAGTGACTAGGATTTAATTTATATTGCACCATAATTGTGTCGATTAGTGATATATGTCTGTATGTAAATATTTATGCAATCATGTTTAATTAATGCTTAGTTATGTTGCCATTCAACCACCATCAACCCCATATCCATGAAAGAATAAATATATATCAATATATTTATATTTATATGATCATCATTATCATTTATATTAAATATTGGGCCATATCCATGAAATATAATTAATATAATTATTTATACGTTATCATTATCATTTATATTATGTATTAATATAGATTAAAATATAATTTATTTCTTATTAGATTAGATGGTCATTGTTTGAAAGACATAATTACCCTTATCATCTAATCAAGGGTTTTCGCTTGGGTGTATGTAAAGAGAGATAATGTAATAACCATAAATTTAAAATCATTATTTTAGAAATAAAAGAATAATAATTTATAATAAACTAAACATTTATCTTATAATCCATCTTTCGATATATCAACCAAAACTATTATTATTATTTATAAATTATCCAATAGGAAACCCTAATTAAGACACCCAAGTGATTCTGCACAAACCCGAAAATTTTCAGAATTTTTAGAATCAGGATCAGGGCCCCTAAAACTCAGGGGGGGGGGGGGTATTCCCTACTCAACGATTATCTTTATAAGTATTATAAAAATCGAATTTAATCAAAATTGTCGACTCAGCTAGGCTAGTTCCACGCGTGGCAACCCTATAGTGTTTAGGTGTTCCTTACGCACCGTAAGAAAATTTATGTTACGGTGCGCAAGGGTTGTTACGGACCGTAAGATATTTGGTGTTACGGTGCGTAAGGGGTGACAAATTTTGGGTATAAATAGAGGGCAGTGGGACTCGATTTCTGGTGTTCATTCGACGAAGAAGTTCGTTTCAGGCATCGAGTTATGTTCTGATTACCACAATTAACACCCACGAAATCACTAATTAGTATAGCGGGGTGCTGCAGAACAGGGTATTAACTCAATCGCTGATACGATTCAATGTCCGATTGATTGAAATCAATCCAATGGATGTTTAAGTGTTGCTCAAATTTGGGTTATGCTTTGTCATTAGTCGTGATTCCGATGGATGTTTAAGTAATTTCACTTTGTCATTAGTTGTGATTCCGATGGATGTTTAAGTGTTTACACTTTGTCATTCGTTGTGAATCCGATGGATGTTTAAGTGATTTCACTTTGTCATTAATTGTGAATCCGATGGATGTTTAAGTATCGCACTTTGTCATTCGTTGTGAGGATTTTAATCTCGTGAGTTATCGTAAATGCTGTATTAAGTTACTAACCTAGTTGTGTGCATGTTATTTAAATTAGGTTAAAGACTAATCAGTAGTCTAAACTCTGCCCGTATAAATCTGAAATATTATCACAAGGTAGCATAACTTTGGAATTATTAAGGTACGGATCCTTACCTTCATTCCTTATTGCTTCATATTCAAATTGTTATAAACCCATTAAATTCATATATCTTTTAAAACTCCTCACGTCTTTGATTATCGATTTATTTGACAGTCCGTTGGATTCCTATTCTAATCATAACATTCGATTTAGCTTTCATGTCATGCGATAGTATTATGTTAGTTGTACTCATTATCGCATGTTCTAATATATGTTACGTCTTGTTATGAAAAATATTTTGATAAGTTATGTGAATAAGACCATTTGTACTCTGATACCCTGAGTATCGCTTCTCGTGGAGTGTCCCACGAGCATGTTGTTGCGGCATCGACATCATGTGCTCCATCCGTGACGGAGAGATCAGTTCACGGCGTCTCTTAAGTACAAGTGTGGTACATATGGCTATTAGGAGGCGTATGGATCGATCCTAGGATTTAAGTATAAGGAGGTGGATAACGGGTATGCCAACTCGCCATCTCATGTGATAATTATGCAGGAGTAGCTACATGTGTATTGTCACGTTTTAAGTTTGCTCATGGGTACATCCGTAAGATATGATTATGAAATTATGTTCTTTCATCGTATCATTTTCGCATAAAGTTCCATCCGGATAATATTTCATATAAAGCGTTATTTGTTATTTGAGCCTATTATTCCGTACTGAGCATTCGGCTCATTCCGTAAACTTTTTGTATATACAGGTTCACAGGTTACTTCGGGCAGGGTAAAGAGAGAAGAATAAAGCCTAGGAATAAATCTGAAGATGTTAGTTAATTAAGTCGAATGTCTCCGCTTGTATATTAACCTTAAGTTTAGTTGTAGTGTGGTTATATCCTTGTCCAATAAATAAATAAATGGAATTATGACTTTTGTTTATGATACTGTTATTGTGACACGTCAGCCCTTCCGGGTTGGGGTGTTACAGCTATGGTATCAGAGCAAAGGCTCTTTCCTGTAGAAAACTTGAAGATAGTAATCAAAACCTGTGAGGAATGGGTAGATATCTATGGTAGGATTCAACTTGATCTCTTATTTGGTTTAACTCCTATGTCTATTATTATAGATGCCTCCTCGTCGTCCGCTACGTAGGAGTACTCGTACTAACCATGAACGTAACAACACTTCTTCGAATGAGACTCCCGTTGATCCAAACGTAATTAATGCTATCAACCAGGCTGTTGCCGGGTTGCTTCCAAACCTTGTTGCTCAAACAGCTGAGGCCGTTATTCAACAAACTCGTCATCCAGAACGTAATAACACGAATCCAATCTCTGGTGAAGAAACTCGTGAGAATACCACGAACCATACTACCTATAGTATAGACATATGGATCGCTAAATTCCAAAAACAAAAGCCGAAATCCTTTAGTCACGCTACTAATCCAGTCGAAGCAAGAAACTGGATAGCTCATGTTGAAAAGATCTTCGGAGTTCTTGGAGTTCCGGAGCAATACAAAGTTAGATTGGCTACCTACAAACTTGAAGATGACGCACAAACTTGGTGGGAAGGATATAAGCAAGTCAAAGGAGGGGATGATTTCGACGCTAATCTTTCATGGGTCGACTTTCGTACCATCTTTTACGACAAGTATTTTTCTACCGCTGATAAAGAAGCTTATATCAGGGAGTATGCAATGATTCGACAGGGGAGTGATGAATCAGCCTCTGAGTTCATTACTCGATTTTCAAGGTTGGCTAGTATTGTAGGAGACGTTGCAGGATCAGCAGAAGCCCAGGCAGAAAAATGCAAGTGGGCAGTCAATGATCGAATTCGGAAATCGATCATGTACATAAAATTTAAGGATATCACCGAAGTTGCCAATGCAATCAAAACTTTTGAGTTCGAGAGGAAAGAATTTTTATCTCGAACTGAGGATAATAAGAAGAGAAACAGAGAAGGACAATTTAAGCAGGAAATCGGCCAATCATCCACTACGCCACAACATCAAGACCGCAAAGTGCAAGGAAATCAAAACTCTGAAAAATCACTCTGAACGCGAAGGAACATGGGGATCTGAAGAATCAATTCGCTCTCTATACCCTAATCTATTCTTGCAATAGAATTTTAGTCAAGATAACGGTGAACCTTGCTCTTTGATCTATGTTCATTTTTATGATCATTCATGCTTTGCCTTATGTGAATATATCTTAGTTATGATTAAGCATATCTATGTAGGAGATATCAGTACCAATAGTCACTCTATTATCTGTAAGTCTCCATTGACTTTTCGTACGGTAAGATATTTTATTAAGATGCGTTATAGGAGGACCATTAGGGCACATATGTAAGGTAATTGACAATTATAGTCATGAACTTAATTAGGAATTTCAGATACACATGTGTGTTTAGGAGATTATTGTTATATAAGTTAGTAACTCTGCTATGAAAATTCCGTTTCCGTTACTTATGTGATATGTTCTTATTTGAAAAATTTCGAGGACGAAATTTCTTTTAAGGGGGTAATAGTTGTAATAACCATAAATTTAAAATCATTATTTTAGAAATAAAAGAATAATAATTTATAATAAACTAAACATTTATCTTATAATCCATCTTTCGATATATCAACCAAAACTATTATTATTATTTATAAATTATCCAATAGGAAACCCTAATTAAGACACCCAAGTGATTCTGCACAAACCCGAAAATTTTCAGAATTTTTAGAATCAGGATCAGGGCCCCTAAAACTCAGGGGGGGGGGTATTCCCTACTCAACGATTATCTTTATAAGTATTATAAAAATCGAATTTAATCAAAATTGTCGACTCAGCTAGGCTAGTTCCACGCGTGGCAACCCTATAGTGTTTAGGTGTTCCTTACGCACCGTAAGAAAATTTATGTTACGGTGCGTAAGGGTTGTTACGGACCGTAAGATATTTGGTGTTACGGTGCGTAAGGGGTGACAAATTTTGGGTATAAATAGAGGGCAGTGGGACTCGATTTCTGGTGTTCATTCGACGAAGAAGTTCGTTTCAGGCATCGAGTTATGTTCTGATTACCACAATTAACACCCACGAAATCACTAATTAGTATAGCGGGGTGCTGCAGAACAGGGTATTAACTCAATCGCTGATACGATTCAATGTCCGATTGATTGAAATCAATCCAATGTATGTTTAAGTGCTGCTCAAATTTGGGTTATGCTTTGTCATTAGTCGTGATTCCGATGGATGTTTAAGTAATTTCACTTTGTCATTAGTTGTGATTCCGATGGATGTTTAAGTGTTTACACTTTGTCATTCGTTGTGAATCCGTTGGATGTTTAAGTGATTTCACTTTGTCATTAATTGTGAATCCGATGGATGTTTAAGTATCGCACTTTGTCATTCGTTGTGAGGATTTTAATCTCGTGAGTTATCGTAAATGCTGTATTAAGTTACTAACCTAGTTGTGTGCATGTTATTTAAATTAGGTTAAAGACTAATCAGTAGTCTAAACTCTGCCCGTATAAATCTGAAATATTATCACAAGGTAGCATAACTTTGGAATTATTAAGGTACGGATCCTTACCTTCATTCCTTATTGCTTCATATTCAAATTGTTATAAACCCATTAAATTCATATATCTTTTAAAACTCCTCACGTCTTTGATTATCGATTTATTTGACAGTCCGTTGGATTCCTATTCTAATCATAACATTCGATTTAGCTTTCATGTCATGCGATAGTATTATGTTAGTTGTACTCATTATCGCATGTTCCAATATATGTTACGTCTTGTTATGAAAAATATTTTGATAAGTTATGTGAATAAGACCATTTGTACTCTGATACCCTGAGTATCGCTTCTCGTGGAGTGTCCCACGAGCATGTTGTTGCGGCATCGACATCATGTGCTCCATCCGTGACGGAGAGATCAGTTCACGGCGTCTCTTAAGTACAAGTGTGGTACATATGGCTATTAGGAGGCGTATGGATCGATCCTAGGATTTAAGTATAAGGAGGTGGATAACGGGTATGCCAACTCGCCATCTCATGTGATAATTATGCAGGAGTAGCTACATGTGTATTGTCACGTTTTAAGTTTGCTCATGGGTACATCCGTAAGATATGATTATGAAATTATGTTCTTGCATCGTATCATTTTCGCATAAAGTTCCATCCGGATAATATTTCATATAAAGCGTTATTTGTTATTTGAGCCTATTATTCCGTACTGAGCATTCGGCTCATTCCGTAAACTTTTTGTATATACAGGTTCACAGGTTACTTCGGGCAGGGTAAAGAGAGAAGAATAAAGTCTAGGAATAAATCTGAAGATGTTAGTTAATTAAGTCGAATGTCTCCGCTTGTATATTAACCTTAAGTTTAGTTGTAGTGTGGTTATATCCTTGTCCAATAAATAAATAAATGGAATTATGACTTTTGTTTATGATAATGTTATTGTGACACGTCAGCCCTTCCGGGTTGGGGTGTTACAGCTAACTAGAGAGATAAAGGTTACACAATTACTTCACATCATAAACCCAAGATATCCCCCCCCCCCCTCACGAATTCGTGTTCTTCAGAACACATAAACTCCCTCGTAAACTATACACCCTGAACGAAAAATTCCACCAAGCTAACGACATGTCGTCTACTTCCTTCTCTGTTGTGGTTACTAGACTCTCAAGTATAACTAGTATCAATCTATCATGTTTTCCATTATATTATTACATAACTAATTAACATGTGGTATCAGAGTAGATGTTTCTTAAATAGTTCTGTTTTATTTCCCATAATCTGTAATCTGAAAAACAAAACTATTTTGATCAAAATCTCAAAAAAGTTATATAAAATTCGTGATCAAATTCATCCATGATTTTTTTATTAATGAGGATATCACGGTTTTCATGATAAACTGTAATGATCTTATAAATTTGAGATCTGGGTGGGGTTCTAGAGTGAACACTAATGTATTTGCGAACTAAGTGAACAAATCATGGCCATTGATTTACACGCGTGGATGACTAGGATTTCATCATCAAATCATAAAATACACTAGTGTATTTCATCATCAAATCCTGGCCATTGATCTACACACATGTATGGCCAGGATTAGTTCGCTCAGTTCGCAAACTACAGTAGTGTTCACTCTTGAACCTAATCCTTTGAGATCTTGTGTTTTGTTATAAAGATGTTTAAAAGATTTTGATTCCAGAAACTAGGAAATCGGCTATGTAATTTTCAAACTATTCTTATTCAGTTCAACAAGAATTTTGAAATAATCCCCTCATTTTGGGGTGTAACATGGATTAAAACTTTTTTTTCGAAGATTTTGATAAATATTTTAGAGTAAATTACTATTTTGGCCTCTATGGTTCAACTATTTTAACCATTTCAGTTTAAAAAGAAATCTTTTGACATATCAGACCATGAGATTCCATTTTATAACAGTTTTGACCCCTAAGACTAACAGTGTTACTTTTTTTTCAAGTTAAACCTAAGGGTATTATGATCCTTTTATAGCTTAGGGGTTGTTTATGTAAGTTATAAAGTTCTTTTAATATTTTTATTTGTGTATTACTTAATTTTTTTTATTTCTTTATTTCATGATTATTATTTAACAAAATACGTTTTAAATATTAAAATAAATATATATTTCTTTAACAATTTGTTTTTTTTATAAATGTCCTTTTTTAAAAATGTTTTTAACCTTTTTAAAACCGTTTATCGTTTTTAAAATCGTTCATTTTTAAACTGTTTGTTTTTAAAATCCTTCTTTTTTTAAGTCCTCATTTTTTTTATAAATTGAACAATTTATTTTTTACCATTCTTTTTAAAACTTTTTTTAAACAATTCATTTTTTAAAGTCGTTCATTTTTAAAAACCGTTTATTTTTAAAGTGTATCTTTCAGAACCATGTTTGTAAAGCGTTACTTTTATTTTGAAAGCGTTATTTGAATCATTTATCCTTTTTAAAATCCTTCATTTTTGGGTTTTTTTGTTTGTTCGAAATTCGTTTATTTTTTAAACATTTTGTTTACTAAAATCATTCGCTTTTTAAAACTTTATATTTTTAAAAGTTTCATTTTTTAAAGTTGTTATTTTTAAAACGTCCCTTTTAGAATCATTCTTTGTAAAACGTTCCTTTTATTTTTAAGCGTTATTGATTATCTTTTTTAAAATCTTCCATTTTTTGGACCGTTCGTTTATTCGAAATTCGTTCATTTTTAAACCATTTATTTATGAAAACCATACGCTTTTTAAAACCTTATATTTTTAACATATTTTTTTAATACCATTTGTTTTTTTATAAATGTTGCTTTTTTAAATCTTCGAAAAAATTGTTTGCTTGTTTAAAATTGTCCATTTTTAAATTCCGTTGATTTAAAATTCATCATTTTTTTAAGTTTATTTTTGCTATCAGCAATAATAAATTACAAAATACAAAGTTTAAAAAAACGATTGTTAAAAAAGGTAAAAAAAAGAATAATTTTAAACAAATGAACGTTTTTACGAAGATTTAAAAAAAAACAACATTTATAAAAAAACAAATGGTAATAAAAATTATGATAAAAATATAACGTTTTAAAAAGCGAATGATTTTAGTAAACAAAAGGTTTTAAAAAATGAAAATACATATTTATTTGTATATTTATACATATTTTGTTAAATAATAATCGTGAAAATAACGAAATAATAAAACATCCCCTAAGGTATATAATGACCTAATTACCCTTACACTTAACTGCAAAAAAGTAACAAAGTTAGTGTCAGGGGCCAAAACTGATATAAAATGCAACCTCGGGGTCTCAAATGTTAAAAAATTCTTTTTTGGGCTGAAATGGTTAAACTGGCTAAACCACAGGGGCCAAAACAGTAAAGTACTAACTCAATATTTTATCTCCAAGATTCTTTTCAAAATCTTTTAAATTGATCAATGGTAATTATTTACATCGAGATAGATGGTAAATGGGCAACAATCTGCGCCGTCACCTCTTTTTGAATAGCAAAAGTAAGTCTTTTAAAAACTACGTCCATCGATCTCGGGGTCATAACATTACTATGCACGACCCTTTGAACTCGACTAAGTAGGTTCACAACCTCTAGTGTTTGGTCACTTTGCGCGAAACAGCCTCTAAAGCAGCTTGACCCACCGTAAAAGCACTACCCCTTAATCCACACATGCATGTTTTCCTCTTATCCATCCGAAGACCAAAATGGCGCCTTGTCTAATGGTAGATCTCCCTTCCAATGGGTCAGTTAAGAAATTAACGGGTGCCTCTTTCTTAATAGAAATACCAGTGCACCTAGATATGTCAAAAAGGACATCCCTAACCAAATCATATCGGTACTTGAACACCAGGAGCTCTCTACAATGAACTGCATGCTCTCCAAAAGAATCCAAGCACGCCTTATGACAAACGGAGCATATCTCATCAATTGGAAATAAAAGAATCATGATGCGATACTTAAGGATAGTACGGTACTCCACCGACGACATATGCTGGTCTAACCCATCAATAGAATCATGAGGCGATACTTAAGGATAGAATCATGAGGCGATACTTAAGGATAGCAAGAAGAAAATCTTGTGCATGTGATGCTCGTAGACACTCAAACGGTCAAGTCAAATCCCTTAAATTTTGAAATTAAACTTAACGGGTTATTATGTTCACGATAACAATACTCGAATTTGGTTTACAGATTAATATGTTCTCAGATTTAGTTTACGAGTTCTTTAAGGTTTGCGGGTCTTTATTTGGTTTAGGGGTTTAAGTTTATTCTACAAACAAACCTTTTTCCCCGAAACTCTCTTTATCGAGACCTATGTTTTTCTGAAAACTCTCTTTATCGAGAACTCATGTTTTCCCGAAAACACTTTTCTTACCGGAAACTATAATTTACGGAGAACCCCTATCCATATCGAGAACCCATAGTCCAATCCACGCAAACAAGTGGTTTGTTGTTTAATTAATTAGTTTTTATTAACACCTTAAATAACATATGTTTTACAAAAATAAAATAGGTTAACTTCAATAAACTTTTAATCTTTCAGTTCTCCCCAAAGGTCATGTGTTACATCTATTTTGTTATTCAAGTCTAAATAAGTTAGATATTTACCCAGTATGCATGAATTTTTCACTTCTGCAAAAACGTGAGTGTTACAACTACTTTGCACACGTTTTCAACATACTTAAATAATTTCACTTATACCTAAAGGTGATGTGTCTGTGTTTAAGTAGAATTTTTATTAACTTAGTCTATTAGCTTTTATGATTATAATAGACATATCACAACTTCATCAATATAATGGTCCTAATCTACGTCTGCCTTGGTTTATTTCCCCCTAGATCACTCTAAGTCTTCTAGTTAAGGATCTTATTATTTGACGTGCGTGCGAGTGGGTGTAAATTTTAGATATATTTTAAGCACTTTTTACTCGTAACCAACCTTTAAATTTATAAAACACGATACAATACTATCATTCTACACACGTTAGGGAAAGTGCACCCATCGTAGACGTAGTATAGTGATGGTAAGATACCGAGGTCGTCCAAGGACACAAGATCTTTTAGTACATGTTAACGTCTAATCTAACCAAATTTTTATAAAAAAGAGTTTTGAAAGTTTTAAAAGATAAACTAAAAATAAAAATGTAAATGGAAGGTAAAACAAATACACAAGAAGGATCACTTGGTTTCAACTCCTCTTTTATGTATCCTTTGATGATTTTCGCACTTTGTGATTTTTAAGAGATTATCTTAGTATAGTGGTGGGCCCCTCTTGTGAAGGCAACGTTACCCTTAACCTATTGGTCTGAGTCAGTAGGGATACAGTCCCGCAAGGTCAGATTATTGAAAGATAATTAAATAAGTTATTAATTCAAAAAGTGGTAGGCCCTTCTTGTGAAGGCGATGTTACCCTCGACCATATTGGTCCGAGTCAGCAGGGATACAGTCCCGCAAGGCCGGATAAAGTTTTAATAGTAGTTAAGTTATAAGGGATTAGAAGCCGTTCTTACTTCCCCCGATTTGATGCTATCTGCCTCATGGGAAGTCCTAATAAGCTTGAATCAGGTCCTCGCATGATCTATACACTTAACGAGGCAAGAACTTTACCAAAACACCCTTCTAACCCCCTTCCAGGCAGATAATGCGCTTTATATAGACCGTAAAGACACGAATGAGTGAATCAACAAAACATGAAGAAATGATTAAATAGAGTTCACCTTCAATATAAAAAAATTAGTTATTAAAGTCATTAATACATACCCAATTAAAAAGTTTACCAAAGGTTGGAAATCAAAAGTAATAAATAAAAGTTTTGTCTTCATCAAGTGATGTAAAAGATTAGCCAAGCATGGCCTTTGATTGACAAGAACTCTTACGATCGATCTTGGATCCCGAGAGTACTACACACTCTAAAAGATGAAATATAGATGATGGTGGTGGATGTTGGTGTTTTAGTGGTGGACTGATGGCAAGTGTGAGAGAAGTGGTTTGCGAAGGGATAACTTTCTCTTGTACCAAGCACCTCTATTTATAGTGGGATACAGAGGTCTGGCACGGCCCCGTGGTCTTCTAGTTCTTTCCCTTCATTAACTGAGATGTCAGATCTTGTACTAACATGCTCCGTGGTGACAGAACACAGCCCCCTAGTGAGTGTACTTGTTGTACTATCTCAGATTCTGCGAATCCTAGAGTTAACCACGATAACTTGGCATGACCCTGTATTAGTTTGTCTTTTGCTGTTATTTTTTTCTGCAGGGAATCTTGACTGCGCAGGCCCCATTCCTGGTGGGCACGGCTCTGTGCCTAAGCTTCTGTTTTTGTTATTTTTGTTGTTTTGGATGTGGATGGGGGTTCGGTAGGTCGTATTAATCCTTCTTCTTTGTATTTGAGTTGGTTTCTGCTGTTAATTTGTTACTTTTATCCGTTTAAGCTCTTTTGATCCTGTAAATTAAAATTAAACAAAGAAACATGTTTTTTTTCCAACATTAGTACCGAAAAGGGTTGATTTTATGTCTTGTTTGATGTAATTTATATGTTGCATTTTGCGCACATCATTATTCTCATCTAATTTCCACTTTCAACTCCAAAATGTGGGATTCCACCATTAAATGGTGATAACTTTGCTTCCTTGAAAGATTCACTCATGTTGACTCTTGCTTTGTTAGACTTCAATTATGCACTAAGAGGAAGAACTCCAACACTTCATGCTGAAAGCACTACTGCTGAGTAGATAGTGTTTGAAAAATGGACGAGGTGCAACCGTATGTCTCTCATGTTTACGAAGAACTCCATAAGTATTGCAATTAGAGGAGCCATTCCAGACTCACTTAATACTAAAATCTATCAGGCTTATGTGGATGAACAATTCAAAGGAACGTCAAAGGCGCATGCTAGTACTCTCATTCTGAAGTTGGTGACTAGAAAATATGATGGAGGAAGCGGTATTCATGAGTACATCATGATGATGAACAACCTGGCCCATAAGCTTAAGGGATTAGACATGGAGATTAGTGATAGTTTTCTGGTGCATTACATCATGGCTTCTTTTCTAGCTACTTACGAATCCTTAAAGATCAATTACAACACTCAGAAGGACAAATGGACGATATGTGAACTGATCGTTGTGTGCGTGCAAGAGGAAAAACACATGAATCTGCACAAACCTAATGTTGTTTATCTTGCTACTACTATTTCCAAGAAGATGAAGGGCACTTATCTAATAAAGGAAGTTCCAAAGTCCAAAAAACTAATTCAAGTACTCCTTCCAGCTCTAAGATCTCCACTGGGAAGCCTTATTACAAGTTTTGTAAAAATAACAGACATAAGCAAAAGGACTGCCCATACTTTAAGGAGTGACTGGCTAAGAAAGGTAATAATCTCTTTTTGATACTTGAGTCTTTTAATTTAAATGTTCCAGCTAATACTTAGGGTATGTTTAGCAAAACTAGCTGGTGGCTGGAAGCTGGAAGCTGGAAGCTGGAAGCTGGTAAAAACATAATACTAAATGTAATCACACACACACAAACACACACACACACACACACACACATATATATATATATATATATATATAAGTTATTTCTCAAATGAAAAAAACATGGTCATTTTCAATTAAATAAAACATAGTTATTGACAAATAGTCACAATATAATATAATACTATTAAATCATTATTGTCGTGCATTCCATATCAAAGTAGCAATTTCGTTGCGAACATGTTTCATCTCATTCGATGTTCCTTCAAATAGACCGCTAGTGCTTGTGTCATGGTTACGAACATCATGCAAGTCATCTCGTGGTATGTAGTTTGGATGTTGCTCCATTGCAGTAAACATGATATCTTTTTGAGAATTACGTATATAGTTATGCAATGCAAATGTAGCCATGATAACATCAATTTGTGTTTGCACGCTATACTTGGGCATTTTACCAAGTATCTTAAATCGTTTCTTCAAAATTCCAAATGACCTCTCAATATGACTTCGTAAAGATGAATGTGAATGGTTGAAAGCTTCTTGCATATATTTCGGGGGCTCTCTTTGAAATTGAGATTGATGGTATCTTGTCTTGGAATATTGAACAAGGTATCCTTTTCTATCTGGATATCCTTTATCAACCAAATAAAATCTACCTAATAAAGGAGTTGAAAAACAAAAGGCGTTAGAATTTATTAAAAGTAACATGAAACAATTACAAATATATGTGTAAGTAATTCGAAATATTACCTTCAGGTGGTTGTGGGAAATTGAATTTACTATTTTGGGTCGCGTTAATGAAAAGACGTGTGTCATGTGCTGATCCCTCCCATCCGATCGCGTTAGAATTTATTAAAAGTAACATGAAACAATCACATGTTGCCATTACGTTGAAAGTTGGTACCCTTTTTCTACCAATATAAGGTAGTTGCTGACTCTCTGGGATGCAGGCTCCTATGTGTGTACCGTCAATATATCCAATACAATCCTATATATAATTTGAACATTAGTCAAGTAACAAAGTACACGAGTAGGAATGACATTCATCAATTTAATACCTTGAAACACGGCATGTATCTTTTGTCATTCAAGATTTGAGGTGGTACGAATTGAAAAGTTGGATCTTTTGGTTTTATAACGTCACGTGCTAGACCTCGAAAACCTTTACCTCTTCTGCTATTGCCTCTAGAACTTCATGAAAGGCTCTACTAGTAGTCTCCCAAGAACGTTGAAAACGCTCCCCAATATCCCTGTTAGATAAACCCAATGCCAATGTATACAAAAATATCCCCACCTTCTCACAAGCTGACATTCTATCACTCGACTGCAATTCATAGTTTGATTCAAGCTCTCTATATAAATTCGTAAACAGTTTGGATGCATTCAGAATGCATTTACACATCGTATAGGATTGCCATTTAAAACTTCCATCATCCAAGCCTGTCCCGTTTGAGGTGATGTCAGGCATGGTTCCTTGTACATATGCTTATAATAGTATGAAGCAACTAGATCACATGTATAGGTTGAATTCAACAAAAAATTATAGCAATGTAGTTTGTGCTTCTTCTTGGTTGTTTCGTTATTCATTGTAACCCTGATAATAAATTCAATACCAGCTTAACATATAAACACTTTAATAGCTAAAATATAAATGGATAAATAGCTTAAAATATAGTCATGTCACTAAAACATCAAGGTAAAAAACAATAAATCAATTCAAAAGCAATAAAGTTCAAACAAATAGAAACAATAATGTCTTCATAACATGTCCTCAAAGAAAACTTTAGTCGGTGAGCCTTTGCTTTCGTTGCAGCCACGCTAACCTACCATGATAATGTGGCACATTTATAAACATTTCTCTTTTCACGGGATCTTCAAATATATCCATTGCAAATAACCACAACTCCTCATCTTCTCTCATTAATCCTGCATCTACCATCCGACTAAGCAAACCCATAGTAGCTTCAATACTAAACTTAGTACTTTGACTGAGTGTGGAAGAATCTGATTCTAATATTTCTAGATCACGTTGTTGATTCATACTACTTTGAGTTAAATGTTCTTTAAGTATTGAAGTTCCCAATGATTCTCTCCCTTTACGTTTCATCTTAACTGGTTTAGGCTTAGTGTTTACTTTAGTAGACTTTTCAAAATTTTTTGCAACCTCACTTGGGCTTAATGATGACGCATCATGTTTACTTACTTCATTCAAAAAGTCACCAAAGAAATTGTTACCTCCCTCAACATTGTCATACTCAAGGTTCTTAACATTGTCATCCTCAAGGTTCTCAACATGTACCTCATTGAATGTAATTGGATCAATAGAGGGTGCCACACAATTTTCCCCACTAGCAACTACATCTCCAAATAACTGATCCCACTCTTCTTGTAGTTGTATAGATGGTTGGTTATTTTGAATTGCTAGAACTTTCGGGTTTCCTACACAATATAATGGTGAATCTTTAGTTATCATTATGACTAGAATATTATATGGTATTTAAATTTTGAATGAATTATATTATGTCACCTGAATTTTTCTTTTCCACCATTCATCAGAACAATTAAGTTGCTTGGTACTTTCATTCCAACCTAGACCAGTCTCTCCATTTTTAAGTGACTTCCAAAGGTTGTACTCTTTTCTCATACTGTCATACTTGTTCTTCATAGCTTTGTCATTGGCGAATTTAGGATTTATAACTTTTTCAAACTCTGGCTGAAGAGTGACCCATTTGAATGGGGAAGTTCGACCATGCTTCGTGATATATTTGTTTAGGAACCGACATAATTCTAAAACCATTTCTTTTGGCTAAATTTCTCTTCTCCCTTTCTCTTTTTTAGAATCCATCTAGCAAGTATGCATACATACATATATATTTCAAACTGAACTTCAACATATATATCTAGGTTTTCATACATGTCACTGATCTTAGATATACATTAGCTAATTCGATCACATTACAGATTTCCAGAGTGACTAACAGAGGCCAATTTATTTGGCAAAAACTTCAACAATTATCATAATCCATTTCAATTATTAAATAAAGAATCAACTATTTCAGCATTCATAGTCAAAACACATCTTAACATATTATAATTAATCCATTTCAATATTTAAATAAAGAATCAGTCAACAACAGCAATACAATACCTACATGCAAACTATTCACAAACAGATCAAGCGAGAGAAATTAACTGAACAATTAACTTCAACAAATGTATCTAGGTTTTCTGAAATGTCATTGATCTTAGATTTCTGTTAGCTAACTAGATCACATCATAATCAACTATGAGAGCTCGGGCTCGACCTCGGCTCGATTCGAGCTTTGTTTTCTCAAGCTCGAGCTCGGCTCGATTACACTAAGGCTCAAGGCTCGGTTCGTTTTGAGCTTTTTCTTGAGCCGATCACGAGTAGCTCGCGAGTGTGGGGCTTGATGGTGTTGTGCGCGTTTGGGTGGTTCATGAACAGGAGGATACGAAAGAATATGACATTGTAGGAAATGATTCGTCGGTTTACTTTTTGACGAATCATCTCTCTGAATTGGTCCCTATCAAAGTGGATAAAGAAAAGCATCAAAGGATTAAGAAATCATCGGAACTGACTTGCGTTATCCTGCCGCCAAAAGTGTTTAGAATCTTGGAGAAACCAATACACATTGGACTGAGAGCCGAGAGATCGTGACTGCGTATGAGAACCATTACATCAGTGAATCTATCGATGGGAAAGTACGAATCTGGGAGATCAACGGCTGAAAAGTTACACATTGGACTGAGAGCCGAGAGGTCGTGACTGCTGTTTGCTATTACCCAAACAGGAAGGTTTGTTTGTGTTCATTCATATTCATTTATGTGTGTTTACCAACTTAAATCCTAACAACTATATATCCTTAAAAATCAACTAATGCAGATTTGTTCTGTCATGCTACATGGGTGCATTGTGGGAACATTAGATGGAAACTGCAGTTTCCAGGGTTATAAAAAAACGCAACTGGATATACTTAACCAGAGGGAACATTTATACCTATTAAATCCAGCATAGTTATTACATTGCACATGTCATGTCATTTACACATTCAATTGCATGACAATGACTGAACCTCTTTTTGTTATTTCCTTAAATCTGAAGCAATAGCATTCACCTGAGACCATCCTTAACAAAGCATTCAATAAAACACTTACTTTTTCTGAAAAAGACTTAGCTACTTATAATAATAATAATCATCATTCATAAATTCCTAATATTCATATCAAGAACTAAAATAGCATGCAAACAATAAACACAAATTGCCACGATTAACTAGACCAATTTCTAAATTCTTATACATCACATATGCTAATTTCTATAAACTAAAACAGCAAACAAACGGCACAGTATTGTTTAATATAACCAAAGTTCCACTCATAATTTTAAGCTAAGAAAAAACCAAATCAAACACTCAATAAATCATTGCAAATTCACTCGATTGCGCAATTCTATTGATTTACATACATATATAAAGAAGATTGATATACCTCCAATTGGTGGCCGGTCGTCGAAGCAATTGGTGATCGGTGGCAGGAAATCAGAGCAATTAGGGAGGAGCACGGCCGGTCGTCGGAGCAACTAGGGAGGAGCAATTGGTAATTTAAACCCTAAAAGCTTGTAGGTTTTTTTAAACGCTACTATTACGAGCGTTTCAATATGAGCTTTTCAACTAATCTAAAAGCTTTAAGCTTGTTTCAACCAAACAAGGCTTTTATGGGGCCTGGAGCTTTTTCTTAAAAGCTTGAAGGTTGAAGCTCCTAAAAGCCCGTTACCAAACATACCCTTAGTGGTTTTATTCTGGTTCTATGGTTCATGTAACCAATTCTACTTTGAGAATCCTTACAATCCAGAAGCTGGCAATAAACCAAAGAACACTAAGACTTAGGAATGATAAAGAACTTGAAGTTGAGGTAGGGGGAACTTTACAATTAATTATGAAAACTGGATTATACTTTAAGCTATATGCTACCTTATATATTCCTGAGATTTACTCAGAATCTTGTAACAGGACCAAAGTTAGGCATAGACAATTTTGATGTTTCCCACCGTCATGGCAAACTTTCTATTTCTTTTGATTATTAAGTGTATGGCCAAGGCATTCTGATGGTGGTCTCTATAGATTAGAAATAGATGATAAATTTTTCAAATCTTTGTTATCATATAATATTAGTGAAATACTGACAAAGAGTAAATGAAAATGAGACTTAGAAACTTCATCCATGGTGTTGCATTAACATTTAGGCCACATCTCACGAGAACGATTAACTCGACTCATGAAAGATGAAGTTTTACCTTTTGTTGATTTCAATGATTTTGAAACATGTGTCAAATGCCTTTAAGGTAAAATAACATCAGCGGTTCAGGTACAAGATACTATCATTACCGCCTGGACAATTAGACATCTAACTCGTTATCTCAACGACCCAACTGAAAGAGCAGGGCTCTACTAACTGAGCTATATCCCCTTAAGCCAAGTGAAATATGCATGAAGGAGTAAGACACTTCTTTAATTCTTTTCCCTGGCGCAGCTGGGCCATCATGGACTTGAACCAGAGACCTCGCCGGTGTAGTAAATCATCGCACCTACAGGTCAACCAATTGGGAGGGAATTAATAGATTCCTTTTTGGGAGCAATTCATCCTTCCTAAACGCAACATACACCTCTCCATTGTATTGTACTCTCCAAGTGTGCTTGTAACACCTCTAAAATTCACGTCCTATAATGTGTAGACACGTGTCAAAAGTTTGAACGTGTGAAAGAATGTTATAAAAGGACTAAAGTTGACAAACATGGGAAGTATGTGATTATACGGATTCTAAGTGTCAACAGTGAATAAATATACTTCATAATAACCCTACATGATTTTTATAACATCAAACGAATAAATCATGGATCATACGAAGCTAAAAGTGAGAGATTACAAACTACAGGGGTTAAATGTGTTAACATGTTAAAGATACACCTCTGAGTGACCTTTTGACAAACCCGAAGCTTTGTAATGGTAAATTATACTCACTAGAATGCACGATAAAAAATTTCTTAAAGTTTCGTTATCGTATGAGGAAGTTATGATCAAATTCGTATGCGAGGGGTTAAAGCGTCAATGTTGAAAGTTATGACTTTTCGGGTGATAACAAAGTGATCAAGGACTTGGCAAAGTGGGTATAAGTCCTAAAGCCCTTGTGGGTAAATAAGAAGGGGTCAAATTGCAAGAAATAAGCTTACTTGCCCTTTCGAAAGGCCAAGGGACAAGAAACAACAAATTTTTAAGCCTGATGTCTGCTTTGAGGACCTCAAAGCTGGGGACCTTGAGGTCCGTATGGTAACTGCCAGCACCAGAATACCTTCTGCAGCCGGTTTCTCGCATTTCTGACCAATCTAGCTGGTTGTTCTCATTATTAAAAGACCTCTAAAATGTTCCTAGACCCTAGGACACATGTGGGAATGTTGTGGTGTGTCCTAGACATAGTTGTCAATCAATTGTGGTGCCTAAATCCAATATATAAGGCCATGGACTTGCAACAAACATTCCTCACACATTCTCCTGCATAATTGGATCAATTCTGGAGCTATCAACAGCCTCAAGTGATCATATCTTGTGCATAGGACTTCAGTAAGTGTTCTTGTCCTTCTCTTATTGGGTTTAGCTAGGTTAATTAGCTAAAAGTCAAACCGTCGTAATTACGGTTTGACTTCGAGATTAGTCAATAATGGCTCAGTCATATCTCGAATTAAAAGTAGTTATAGGTTGGTAATTATGTGGGTAATAAAACCCCAAAAGGGTTTCCCCTGATCACCATCCTAACCAGGTCAAATGTCGGGTCAAACCTTTAATCAAAAAGTCAACAGGATGCTTAAAAGGTCATTTATGCATAATTAGCTATCTAGAACCTATATAACCTGTTTGATCATTGTAATAACTTGGTAATAAGTGTAAGAACATGTCCAAACATGTTCGACCCGACTATTTCCTGTTTAGACCCGGTTCGGAACCGAAAGTCGCAAAGCTTTGACTTTTGCTTTGACTTCAATTCTGACCCGTTTAGGTATGTTTTAGAAATACCTTAGAGCTTCATTTGGACCAGGTTACATGCTAGTATAACCCTCTGTGATTATACACCTCGGTTCATTAGTTATCCGATTAATACGCATGATTCCGTTAATTGCCCATATGTTGACCATTATGCCCTTATTACCTTAAAACGAGATTTATGAAAATGTAAAAGTGTAGAAACCTTAGTTACTGATATATAAACTTGTATGCAAAGTTTGACATCAGTTTGACTTGTAGATTAAGAGTTATGCTCAATATCGCAAAATTAATGCTTTATGTTAATAAAACGGCGTAATTAGCGTATAGTCTAGTTAAGCCGACTTTTTGGTATCAAACTTAATACCCACTGATGTAATATATTATTTTGGGATTTTTAAAGATTTTTAATAAATTTTAGGCTGAGCATAACTAGTAGTCGTAGGCTTAATCCGGTAATTGTCGATTTTGCCCTTACGGGCCATAAAATGAGTTTTACATATCTAAACGACTCCAAACCTTTTTCTACTGATCACATATGTTAAATAAATTATTTTAAGCCTTCCGGAAATATAAAAATATCAGATTTAAGTATAGAACCCGGAAATGGCCTTTAATCGCCATAATTAGCGTTTTTAACGCATAGGATGTCTTAAAATCATATTGGACATACCCGGGTTGATACCTACTGATATATGAGGCAAATTATGATATTTTAACAGTAAGAAAAGGTTGATTAACTCAGACTCCGTTTTTGAGCTTTTCGGCTTATGTGAAATTACCAAAATACCCCTACGGGGCATAGTTTGGTTAAAGATGATAAATTTCACATATAAGCTTTAGCCTACTGTTATAACTCATCAAATTAAGTATGTTTGCTGTTTACATCAGACCTGTAACTCAGTTAAACATTTAAACTCTTTTACAAACCTTTAAAATGACCAAACTACCCTTACGGGGCATAGTTGTGTTTAAATTCGTTTCGGGCATAATGAAAGACATCTTACTGATGTCACGACATATTTGAGGCACAATTAACTTAGGAAACCTGTAGATGGCTCTAATGAATACCCGTCACGCTTATCACGCGTTCGGTTCGGTTTATGTAACAAGTTTACATAAATTAACCGAAACGGGTCAAACCTTATCGGTTTTATCTTAAAATCCAGAATGTGAATAATAAAACCATATTAAGCAAGTCTCTGAACTTGTCGGGTCAGAATCACATTCTATCCGGTCTTCGCTTAATCGTGCGTACGAACCGTATCTCCCTGTAAGACTAACCGGTCTAAGCTTAGGCTTAATTAAAGATCCGTTAGCATTCTAATTAATTATTTATACCATCATTCCAGACTAGAGCATTTCGGTAAATGGTACATACGCTTACTTAAGTGAATACGGCTGAGTTATTAGATTCTTGCTAATTAAGACAGGAGCTAGCTCAGGTAAATACTCTTAACTTATTTCCCTATACGGGCTTGGGATACGGTGCTATAAAAGTACCGCTTGGTCGGGTGTATGTAGTCATCTAAATCGGATTGTGATTGATGTACTTACATAACCTGTTTAATATGTATTATTTTACTATTATTTGATGTATGGCCCTTGGGGGTTAAATGACCATGTCCCGGATATCCTTGGCATCATTTTACGAAATGGCCATGACCTAAGCACGGGGTGTAGGCGTACACCTGACAGATGCATTATGTGAAAAATGGTAATCCACTTAGGGGTATCATCCTCGTGGGCATTATACCGGAACTGGTAATCCACTTAGAGGATGATAGCCTGTGGGCATTATACCTATGGCGTGTCAGCTAATCTGTCCCGACGGACGGCAAATAAGTAAAACTGTATACAAGATTATATACAAATAATTTTCCCAAGTTATAAAAGATTAATTTTGCCTCTGTGCATTTTAATCAAAGTGTCAAAAGGTTTTGTGCCTGGTGCATCTAAATCAATTTTCTTAAACTCTTTTCAAATGAGTCGGTTGAGTGTATTTACCAGTGAAAACTGACGTATTTTCCAAAAGGTTAAGTGACAGGTACAAAACGAAATTGGCTGGAAGCTCAGGGCGCTAATAAGAAATCTTGCAAGTTCTAGGCGCCTAAAGTCTGTTGAACAAATGATATGTTTTAAAGATCCGCCTGTGGATCCTTTACTTTCCGTTGTAATATTGAATATTACTTTATATTCGGAAAAGTAATGATATTTATCCTTTGCTTCCGCTGTGCATTATTATATTGTGTTGTTTGACTATTACGTTGCCAACCACGTCACGATACTCCCCCACCGGGCCCACCGGTGACACGTGGAAAGTCGGGGTGTGACAGGTTGGTATCAGAGCCAACACTGAGTGAATTAAACACTAGTCTTTTGTGTTTAATCTCAGTTACACAATTGCACATTCTTGAGTCTAGACAAGAACATAGGAAAAATCCAAATTTGTTTCATTTTACCTTATTTGGTTCCTTTGTTATTTTTCTGATTAGCCCTTGCATGGGCAAGTCAAATGCTATAGAAGTCCCGTTTAGGGCAACCATATACTTGTTAAATTTTAAAGGAACGATTATATGTAAAGTATCATTCCTATATTATAAGATCTACCATTATAATAAAATGGCAAAATTTAAAAAGGACAAAACCTAGCCATGTGTCACATTAAGACAGGGCCAAGATGGTAGTTCCATAATTAGATTCAGATCCTTGTTAACAGTTCAATTTAGGATTGCTCTGCGTTAATTATTAAAAAGAATCTTAAAGGTAAACCTAGCCTAAATGTCACGGCATACGAGGCCAAGATGGTAGAACCTATTCAAGAGATTCAAATCCTTATTAAACATATGAAAGCATAATAACATGCTCAACAAAATGTGATATGATAAAATCACATAAGTCATTTTGGGATATACTAAATTCCCTTAATTATATAATCATCCCGTATGGATGAAGTGCCCACGGGCTATAACTAACGTCCTCTGTGACTAAAGACAGTGGTAGCCTACAACTCCCTGTCAAGAAAAGGTAATGAACTTTGATTCAAACCTTGAAGCCTCGATTCTATAAAAATCAAGGCCTATAAATTAAACTTGTCTAAGTGACTAGGCCATTTGTGCTATTATTAAAACCTTAATGCCTCGATCCTCTGAAATCATGGCTTATAAATTAAACTTGTCTACGCGACTAGGCCTTTTGTGCTATTATTAACTTATAATTTAGGAATATAATAAATATCCTGAATAATTATATATTTATCAAATTAACCAATATGTGTATTAAAAACATGGTTAATAAATCGTTCAAAAAGATAAAAACTGTTTAAACTTCCGTAAAAACCTTGTCCTTGTTTAATTTTTATGTAGAAATTAAAACTACATGGCTGGGTCGAAGGAAGGGAACAGTCACCCTCTGGAAAATCGCGATGATGAAAGGATTAATATAACCAGAGGAGAACTTCGCACATTGATTGACTCAGCTGTATCTAAAGCTGTGAAGGAGAAATTCCAGGAGTATAGTGAGACATATAGTGAAGCCTCATCTGTACCCCACCCTAAATCCATCCCTAAAACTCCTCCAGAGCCTGATAACAAACCGCCCTCAAAGAAAGATGAGTTAAAGAAAGATGACGATCGACATTCCTCTAATGAACACAGTGTTCCATTCAAAAGGATAGTGTCCGATAATGAACCTCATACCAAATCCTATAACTATAAGTACTTTGTTTCCTGCAAGCCCCGAGATTTTACTGGGGAAAAAGGGGCGGTTGATTGTATGATTTGGTTGGATGAAATGGACACAGTTGTCGATATCAGCGGTTGCGCTGAAAGGGATGTCGTGAAGTACGTATCCCAATCGTTCAAAGGAGAGGCACTGGCATGGTGGAAGTCTCTCATTCAAGCTGCTGGGAAGATTCCGCTCTACAGCATGTCATGGGAACAGTTTGTTAATCTCATTAAGGAGAATTACTGCCCTCAACATGAAGTTGAGGGGATTGAGTCAGATTTCTTATCCTTGGTAATGACAAACTTAGATTGTCAAGCTTACCTCACCAGTTTTAATACCCTGTCCAGACTGGTCCCTTACCTTGTAACACCAGAGCCAAAGCGAATTGCACGCTTCATTGGGGGTTTACCCCCAGAAATCAAAGCCAGTGTTAAGGCTTCAAGACCTACTACATTTAGGTCAGTAGCTGATCTCTCTCTGTCCCTTACTTTAGATGCGGTCAGACTAAGGTCGCTAAAGAAATCTGAAGAAAGTAAGAAGAAGCGTGAGGATGATAACTCACGAGGATTTGAGAAGAAACACAAGGGAAACACTGACTCTGAGAGGTCTGGGTCTGGAAAGAATGGTCAGCGGACAGAGGAAAAGCCAAGGTGCTCGACTTGCCAAAAACGCCACTTTGGAAAATGCAGAATGGAGTCCAATTCTAAATCAGGACCACCTTCATGTGGGATATGCAAGTCTAGGGAGCACAAGGCTGTTGATTGCGGGAAGATTAAAGATGCTACCTGCTACAACTGCAACGAGAAAGGGCACATAAAGACTAACTGCCCTAAGTACGCGAGGAAGCCCGAGTAGGCCAAGAGAACAAACGCACGAGTTATCAGGAGGAACGCCCAAGAGATGATGCAGAATAATAATAGTATAATATGTACCTTTCCTTATCAAACAGTTTATGTAGAAACTTATTGATACTGGCACGTATAAATATATTATGAATGATAAAGGTTGAGAACTGTTGTCTCCACCTGATTAAGACTCCGGTCATTTAATGCCCGGTAGAAAGTGACGATGTTACGTCAAAAATGCTCCAACGAATTCCATATTGATATTAATATCTATTAGAAATCACTTTTTCTAATATCCTTATAGCAAACTTTTGATTGCATACTTAGGGACTCAATATAGTGATAAAAATCGATTGGTTGCCTTAAAAATCAAGTCCATATTGTGAATGATAAGAAGCAATTAATTATCAAGACTCCTTATGAGACAATCCTCGTAATTACACGTGTCCGTACGATTAATTAATATTAAACATAAAAAAATGGTGGAACTGGCCGTCCCCGGAATCGAACCCGGGTCTAGGCCGGCCGCACCCTTTCGCGCACCTAGCCAACTGAGCTAGGTGCCTAGTTTGTGAAACTTCCCTTATTTATTAGATATAAGCACTTGTACAATAAACTTCCTTATCATTTATCAATGATAATTTCTACTAAGTGTCCTGTTTTTAATACAGGCAATAATAAATCTTCATGAACCATAAACTTAGCAATTTTTTCATCCACAAGGTATAACTACCAAGGAAACCATAGTAACCGATTCTTATAGATCGGCAAGGAATTCTTCCGAAATCTAAGAGCACTCTTTCTTTGCATAGAGTGCGACAACATATGTTATTTTAATTATCTTCTTCATTGTTTTCTATCGCCTGCGAATGCCAAACTATGTTTGATAAAAGTGTCATATGAGGATTGGCGTATCCTAGTGTGTCCCATAGATTATTTCCATGTCTGATCAGCATGGAGGTTTAATGCATGGAACCCCTGAGATATCCCAATGGTCATATTGTACTAATGTCGACTAGTAGTATTCAAAGGAGATATCCGGAATAGAACTATCCAAGTAAATATTCCTCGGTGAAGGAATATGTGGAATCATAACATGAATGTGTCACTTATTAGACACAAGCGTTGATGAGTGAACTGGAGCCTGAGATATGGAAATCTCCGTAACCTCCTTGTACTTTGATTATCTTTTCCTAAGTTTACCCTGTTTACCTCCCTAGAGGCAAGTAGGGTTATGATTAACATCCCGCTTTGGGTTAGGATGTTGTAAGGACTCCATATTAATTATGGAATAACCGAAAAACCTGATTAAGTAAATTTTAAAATAGGAGATTCATATAGCTTAACTCGATATTTTCAGAGTATGATAGTTGTTAGATAAGAAAGATGGTTCATTTTGCTTATGCACTCATTACCGCAACCCTATTTAGACCACGATTAAAGATCGCCGTCAACTACCCAGGATCGTCGAATTGTTCGACTAGCTGTAAGGATTAGCTACTCCTTAAGATTTGTTAAAAAGTGGTTGGAATAACCACCTCAAGAGAAGCTTTTCTATAATAGTTGGTATAGAAGTATCAAGGTTGCTCCTTTAGAGACCTTGTATAAATGAAATGTTAAACCTCTGTTGTTAGGACAATAGATTGGTGAGCCCAATATTGAGGATCTGAAAGTTGCATTGGAAACAACAAATAAGATCATACAAATTTCTAATCATCTGTAAGATTGCCATTATTAGGCAGAGAATACTTCCTTTGTTTCAGTAAATCTCGGGTCGAGATTTATTTTAAGGGGGTGAGGATGTAACACCTCTAAAATTCACGTCCTATAATGTGTAGACACGTGTCAAAAGTTTGAACGTGTGAAAGAATGTTATAAAAGGACTAAAGTTGACAAACATGGGAAGTATGTGATTATACGGATTCTAAGTGTCAACAGTGAATAAATATACTTCATAATAACCCTACATGATTTTTATAACATCAAACGAATAAATCATGGATCATACGAAGCTAAAAGTGAGAGATTACAAACTACAGGGGTTAAATGTGTTAACATGTTAAAGATACACCTCTGAGTGACCTTTTGATAAACCCGAAGCTTTGTAATGGTAAATTATGCTCACTAGAATGCACGATAAAAAATTTCTTAAAGTTTCGTTATCGTATGAGGAAGTTATGATCAAATTCGTATGCGAGGGGTTAAAGCGTCAATGTTGAAAGTTATGACTTTTCGGGTGATAACAAAGTGATCAAGGACTTGGCAAAGTGGGTATAAGTCCTAAAGCCCTTGTGGGTAAATAAGAAGGGGTCAAATTGCAAGAAATAAGCTTACTTGCCCTTTCGAAAGGCCAAGGGACAAGAAACAACAAATTTTTAAGCCTGATGTCTGCTTTGAGGACCTCAAAGCTGGGGACCTTGAGGTCCGTATGGTAACTGCCAGCACCAGAATACCTTCTGCAGCCGGTTTCTCGCATTTCTGACCAATCTAGCTGGTTGTTCTCATTATTAAAAGACCTCTAAAATGTTCCTAGACCCTAGGACACATGTGGGAATGTTGTGGTGTGTCCTAGACATAGTTGTCAATCAATTGTGGTGCCTAAATCCAATATATAAGGCCATGGACTTGCAACAAACATTCCTCACACATTCTCCTGCATAATTGGATCAATTCTGGAGCTATCAACAGCCTCAAGTGATCATATCTTGTGCATAGGACTTCAGTAAGTGTTCTTGTCCTTCTCTTATTGGGTTTAGCTAGGTTAATTAGCTAAAAGTCAAACCGTCGTAATTACGGTTTGACTTCGAGATTAGTCAATAATGGCTCAGTCATATCTCGAATTAAAAGTAGTTATAGGTTGGTAATTATGTGGGTAATAAAACCCCAAAAGGGTTTCCCCTGATCACCATCCTAACCAGGTCAAATGTCGGGTCAAACCTTTAATCAAAAAGTCAACAGGATGCTTAAAAGGTCATTTATGCATAATTAGCTATCTAGAACCTATATAACCTGTTTGATCATTGTAATAACTTGGTAATAAGTGTAAGAACATGTACAAACATGTTCGACCCGACTATTTCCTGTTTAGACCCGGTTCGGAACCGAAAGTCGCAAAGCTTTGACTTTTGCTTTGACTTCAATTCTGACCCGTTTAGGTATGTTTTAGAAATACCTTAGAGCTTCATTTGGACCAGGTTACATGCTAGTATAACCCTCTGTGATTATACACCTCGGTTCATTAGTTATCCGATTAATACGCATGATTCCGTTAATTGCCCATATGTTGACCATTATGCCCTTATTACCTTAAAACGAGATTTATGAAAATGTAAAAGTGTAGAAACCTTAGTTACTGATATATAAACTTGTATGCAAAGTTTGACATCAGTTTGACTTGTAGATTAAGAGTTATGCTCAATATCGCAAAATTAATGCTTTATGTTAATAAAACGGCGTAATTAGCGTATAGTCTAGTTAAGCCGACTTTTTGGTATCAAACTTAATACCCACTGATGTAATATATTATTTTGGGATTTTTAAAGATTTTTAATAAATTTTAGGCTGAGCATAACTAGTAGTCGTAGGCTTAATCCGGTAATTGTCGATTTTGCCCTTACGGGCCATAAAATGAGTTTTACATATCTAAACGACTCCAAACCTTTTTCTACTGATCACATATGTTAAATAAATTATTTTAAGCCTTCCGGAAATATAAAAATATCAGATTTAAGTATAGAACCCGGAAATGGCCTTTAATCGCCATAATTAGCGTTTTTAACGCATAGGATGTCTTAAAATCATATTGGACATACCCGGGTTGATACCTACTGATATATGAGGCAAATTATGATATTTTAACAGTAAGAAAAGGTTGATTAACTCAGACTCCGTTTTTGAGCTTTTCGGCTTATGTGAAATTACCAAAATACCCCTACGGGGCATAGTTTGGTTAAAGATGATAAATTTCACATATAAGCTTTAGCCTACTGTTATAACTCATCAAATTAAGTATGTTTGCTGTTTACATCAGACCTGTAACTCAGTTAAACATTTAAACTCTTTTACAAACCTTTAAAATGACCAAACTACCCTTACGGGGCATAGTTGTGTTTAAATTCGTTTCGGGCATAATGAAAGACATCTTACTGATGTCACGACATATTTGAGGCACAATTAACTTAGGAAACCTGTAGATGGCTCTAATGAATACCCGTCACGCTTATCACGCGTTCGGTTCGGTTTATGTAACAAGTTTACATAAATTAACCGAAACGGGTCAAACCTTATCGGTTTTATCTTAAAATCCAGAATGTGAATAATAAAACCATATTAAGCAAGTCTCTGAACTTGTCGGGTCAGAATCACATTCTATCCGGTCTTCGCTTAATCGTGCGTACGAACCGTATCTCCCTGTAAGACTAACCGGTCTAAGCTTAGGCTTAATTAAAGATCCGTTAGCATTCTAATTAATTATTTATACCATCATTCCAGACTAGAGCATTTCGGTAAATGGTACATACGCTTACTTAAGTGAATACGGCTGAGTTATTAGATTCTTGCTAATTAAGACAGGAGCTAGCTCAGGTAAATACTCTTAACTTATTTCCCTATACGGGCTTGGGATACGGTGCTATAAAAGTACCGCTTGGTCGGGTGTATGTAGTCATCTAAATCGGATTGTGATTGATGTACTTACATAACCTGTTTAATATGTATTATTTTACTATTATTTGATGTATGGCCCTTGGGGGTTAAATGACCATGTCCCGGATATCCTTGGCATCATTTTACGAAATGGCCATGACCTAAGCACGGGGTGTAGGCGTACACCTGACAGATGCATTATGTGAAAAATGGTAATCCACTTAGGGGTATCATCCTCGTGGGCATTATACCGGAACTGGTAATCCACTTAGAGGATGATAGCCTGTGGGCATTATACCTATGGCGTGTCAGCTAATCTGTCCCGACGGACGGCAAATAAGTAAAACTGTATACAAGATTATATACAAATAATTTTCCCAAGTTATAAAAGATTAATTTTGCCTCTGTGCATTTTAATCAAAGTGTCAAAAGGTTTTGTGCCTGGTGCATCTAAATCAATTTTCTTAAACTCTTTTCAAATGAGTCGGTTGAGTGTATTTACCAGTGAAAACTGACGTATTTTCCAAAAGGTTAAGTGACAGGTACAAAACGAAATTGGCTGGAAGCTCAGGGCGCTAATAAGAAATCTTGCAAGTTCTAGGCGCCTAAAGTCTGTTGAACAAATGATATGTTTTAAAGATCCGCCTGTGGATCCTTTACTTTCCGTTGTAATATTGAATATTACTTTATATTCGGAAAAGTAATGATATTTATCCTTTGCTTCCGCTGTGCATTATTATATTGTGTTGTTTGACTATTACGTTGCCAACCACGTCACGATACTCCCCCACCGGGCCCACCGGTGACACGTGGAAAGTCGGGGTGTGACAGTGCTTGTCCCCCCTTCATCCTTACCATGGCAAGTCTTTGTTAAAGAACTCTGATATGCAACAAATGTAACATATAAATTGTATCACATCAAACTCCAATCAGAAGAAAAAAAGAAGTTGTGAGACCCTCCTGGCCTAACACTGAACACTCTAAGATTCTTTTTCAAGCATGTTCCCATTTCGAGTCAAGAGATAAATAAATACACACATCCCATTTGATTTCAGCTTTCTCCAGACCTTGGGGAAAAGCTTGAAAAAAGGATCGAATGGTATGGTACTTTCATAACCCAGAATGAAACGGGTGATCTTGTAGTTCTTGGTCTGTGGAGATGCGTTGTTAGGTGCTCCATTTTAATTTTTTCATTGAGGCTGAACCTAAACCTATTCTAGAGAGATAGATGTCCATACATTGATAAGGGATGTATGGATTTTCGAGAAGAGAAGAACCATGATGGTCCCCCATAGACGGCCCGGATCCCATAAGTGAATCGAAAGTCAGATCTACATTAGATCTGACCCGAATCGCCCCATTTATCCTCCTGAGAAGAAGTTTAGTTTCAAACCTCGGTTCGAACAGGAGGAGTAAGCCATGCTAGTGTGGCTTGGAAGATCCACATCCCAGCGTCAGGTGCCGATAAGCACATTGAAGTATCAATATGGCTAAGACCCATCATATCCCAGGCACAATGACACATTTATCAGGGGCGCTCTTTAACACTGAGCTAATAGCCCATCAAGCGAGCCCCCCACCGGGGGCCCACTATACTAAAAGCGAGAGAAACCCCATTGACGGGTGGTCCGTTGGACAACCCTTAAATGGTTTAAAAAGATTAAAATTCCATGCTTTACTTGGTTATTTGCTTGAACTTAGTAACTACGAGTGTTCGTGTGTTTTACAGGTAAATCTCTTAATTCGGTTAAATTGGAACCGAGGCTACGATAGATATAAAAAGGCAGCAAGCACATGTGAAGAAGCAGGCATCACATCATGTGGTTTTAGGGTTTTGACAACATAATCATCATCCTAAAATCAACATATCATCATCATCTCGTGAGTTGGGGTCTTGGAGTTGGTGAGAAAATACAAGACATCATGTGGGCTTGACTTTCATGAAAGATATATCAACATCATCAGCAACATCACATCAATATCATCAATTACATGGGGAGTAGATTTGGAAAGCATTCAAAGGAATAATACTAGTATTACTTTTAGAAAGTCACGTGGACTTTGAAGGCTACACATGGACTCCTCTTTGGGCCGAATAGAAGATAGACACGCACAAGAAGGAGGTGGGCGGCACATGTTGTCAGAAGCACATGATAGAGCAATTGGGTGCAACCCATAAGAAGTCAAACAATATAATCATTAACATCATCAAAAGTGACATTGGACTTGTGGAGAAAAAGGGCCGCACATGGGACTTTTGGATCCTTTTCTTTGGATTGGGCCGCACACAAAGAGATCACCACATGGCAGGTGGACTTTTGAGGAATAACAACAATTATCATCATCTTAATGGGGGGCGGCAGACTCTCGGTTGATTGGGCCAACAATACGTGGACTTCTCATTGGGCCGCACATGTTGAGGGGCCGACATATGCACATGATGTTAGGCGGCAATTTATAAAGGAGAAATTAATAACAAACATCATCAAGTCACGTGAAGCAAAGCATATCATTCAGGCTGTCACCGTAAATTACGGTCTCACCGTAATTTACGGTGGACCTGATTTTGTCCATTTTCCCACCGTAAATCAGAAGACTTGTGCCGTAACATATTGAACATCACCGTAAATTACGGTGATACCGTAATTTACGGTGGAGGCGACGCACACATTGTAACTGCCATCATTAAGTTGGTTTTAAAGAGGTCTTTTCATTAATCTCATCATGGTCGGTTTGGTGAGCATCCTAGGGGCGATTTGGCTTGTTCTTGCTTGGTTTTCGACAATTCCTAACATTTGTTTGGTGTTTTCGATTTGGATGAACATGGAAACCTTTGTTATGATGTTGATTCGAGCCATGTGTGGCTAAACACTTTATGATCGTCCTAGATTGAAGGTTTGTTTGAGACATTTTGTATTTGATTTCCTAATTTCTAGAATAGCAATCCTTATCTTTATGGTTGGTTTGTTATGGTGTGTGATTGTTTGTTAGTAACTTGTTAATTCTTACATTAATCTAGTTTGAAACCATACGTTCTTGGTGCCGTTGGCAATCGAGATATCATGGGTAGAATTAGGATTGGGTAAGGGTTGATTGATCATCGGGTAACAACCTCACGTTCTAGGAATCTGAGTACTTAGTTCCCTTTCATCACTGCAAGTAATCACGCATGAGCTATGTCTATGTAGTTCTTTCTAGTGGAATGATAATATGAATGTCGATACAAACCGGAAATCTAGGATGGTCATTTGTCTCTAATTTGCTTACAACCAAACTTTTCTTTTGCAATTTACTTAGTTTAATTTAGTCTAAAACCAATTCACTCACAAAAACTCGTGAATTTTACTTTTAGTGCAATTAGTTTAATTTTAGTCAAGTTAGATAATCTTTCAAATAACACACATTCCACAAACTCCCTGTGTTCGATACCCACTTACCGCTATCTATTTAGTAGTAATTGGATTAAATTTGATTGTGACCGCGACATCACGTCAAATTTTGGCGCCGTTGCCGGGGAGTAGTGCGCAACGTGTGTTATCTTGTGTATTAGTTTGAAAAAAAAAATTAAAAAAAAAAAAAACCAAAAAGATTTCTTTTATGTTCATGATTTACACTTGGTAGTTGAGTTGTGTTGTGCATGATGACAGGGCATTACACAAATTTCAGCTTATTTACGTGTAGATTGTGCAAAGGCTCACTTCATCCGATTATATGTTGTGGGGAGGCCCAACATAAGCGTAGAGAAGAACAGATGAGAATGGACGAGCGGAATGTCCATTATGATGAGTTTCACCCACATGATTCATACTATGATTCACCTTACAAGTCGAACATGGATTATTATGATGAATATTCCCAACTTTCATATGAAGGCCCTCAGATGTACGATCAAGACTATTATCATGCTCAGTATACATTTGATCAGTATGGTTATGAATGTGTAACTCAACAACCTACTTTGCACTATCAGTCACATAAATCTGAAAGTCTTGGAGAGATGATGAGAAAGAGACACATGGTTCATGTTGAAAAAGAATTAACAAAACCTCATTTGTCAATGGAAGAACGAGTAGAACTTTTGGAATGGAAATATAACTTGTTACCAAAAGAGGTGAAAGAGATGAGGCCAGGGACGTCGATGGTGGAAAAACGTCAAGCAAAACAACACTGGATACATGTGCAGATTGAACAAATGACACCTATGGGTGATGTAGAAGAAAAGGTTGTGAGTCCTCCCGAACTTGAAACTGAATTATTAGGGCCAAATGAGGAATATACAATTGAAATTATTGTGGAGGAACCACCTATGGAGAGCAAAGTTGAGGGCCTTTTACTTGATGAACCAATCAAAGTTGATTACAATTCTCCGGCTGTGGTGGTTATGGAAACCAGGAGTGTTAAGGATGCATGTTTAGAAACTAGGAAGGTGGCACTTCATGATGTGGGAGATTTCATTCATAAGTTATGTTTATGGGAGAGTTTAGATTTGTTGGGCATAAAAAATGAAGTAGTGAAGTGGAGAGTAAACTACCGAGCATTTGTTGGAAATTCGGTAGGAAAATGTGGATTTAAAGAATTTTGCAAAGAAAGATGGGACGTGACAAAGCACACACACAATAGAAGAATCAAACACCGTGCTTACATCAGCAACGAAAAAGGTAAATGTGCATTGAGACCACCTTGAGACATATCAGGTACGGTCGGGCTGAAGACCTAAACTTTAGCGCTGCTTGGGAGGCAACCCAAGGTGTTTCTAGATAAGTGTGGGGAAGATGTGCGGAGAGTTGTGTGAAGGTGATGATAGGAAGTCGGATTATCTACAACATCTGTTGTGGCAAACTTCACCAGGTCAATGTACTTTTTCCTTAGACTTGTCATGTTCTTTAGCTTTGAAATATTGTTAGTTTATTAGTTTGATTTTGTTTATTAAAAAAAAAAAATTTGGGGTTTGAGATTTAAAGCTTTTGTTGATGTTGAATGAATTTTAGTGATCAAAGCCCTCAAAGCCATACATTGGGACAATGTATCCCAAGTGTGGGGATGGGGGAAATTTTTGGGAGTTTTAAAAAAATTTTGTAAAACCAAGCGAAAATTGTTCAAATTTGAAAACTTGATATTGTGCCATTTGACACACCGATACCCATTCCTAGTCATTTCTTGGTGAGTGTTTGAGCCACATATGATTATTATAGATATTTCTTTGTTTTGAGTGGCGGTGTGTTTATTGTGTTAATAGAACTTGTGTACGAATACTTGTTAAATCCTAGAATTAGCATGCTTTTGAAAATGATAGGGGGATTTTTAGGAAGCCTCGTCTAGATGTGTGAGAGTGCGGGATTGGTGGGTTGGACCTCATACTTTATATATATGAGCTTGGTATTGTAAGGGGTGGGGGTTTGGTCTTTAGAAAGCCATGTTTGAGCCTTATACCATTCGGTTGTGACCCAAACCTACGTCCTACAAAATTTTACCTATTGAGATGACCCGGTTTAGGAGATTTAGTATGTAGTGTTGATTTTCTTGTATATATTGTTGAGTTTGATGTGTTATGAAAAAAAAATGAAAAAAAAAATGATGAGAAAAATGATAAAAAAAAAATAAAAAAAATATGAGAAAGATATGAGAAAAATACAAAAAAAAAAAAGTATTTAGTTGCAATAGAGTTGAGAATGTCAAGAAGTTGTGTATGTATTTGATGGTTGCTTTGTTTAGTGGTAGAAATAAAAACCGGGTCAAATCAATTAGCACTCGCATATATATATTCCACCATTTTCCTACCCTTGCACCTAGCCCCGTTACAACCCGTAAGTCCTTTTTGATTCATAAGCATGCTAAATACTCAATAGGAGGAGACTTGATTTTTATACAAGCTTATTGTCGCACAAAAACACACACGCATTGAGTGGTTTAGCATTATGTGCTAATATTTCTTGTCACCGAGAGATTTTTGTGAGGGGTGTGTCTTGTGGTGTGATAAAAAGTTAGTAAAAGGACGATACATTTTAGTTTGGTTTACACGTTGATCGCTTGTGTTGTTGAAATAATTTTCGAACGGGTTGCTTGGGACAAGCAACGGGTAAGTGTGGGGATGTGACGGGTGGTCCGTTGGACAACCCTTAAATGGTTTAAAAAGATTAAAATTCCATGCTTTACTTGGTTATTTGCTTGAACTTAGTAACTACGAGTGTTCGTGTGTTTTACAGGTAAATCGCTTAATTCGGTTAAATTGGAACCGAGGCTACGATAGATATAAAAAGGCAGCAAGCACATGTGAAGAAGCAGGCATCACATCATGTGGTTTTAGGGTTTTGACAACATAATCATCATCCTAAAATCAACATATCATCATCATCTCGTGAGTTGGGGTCTTGGAGTTGGTGAGAAAATACAAGACATCATGTGGGCTTGACTTTCATGAAAGATATATCAACATCATCAGCAACATCACATCAATATCATCAATTATATGGGGAGTAGATTTGGAAAGCATTCAAAGGAATAATACTAGTATTACTTTTAGAAAGTCACGTGGACTTTGAAGGCTACACATGGACTCCTCTTTGGGCCGAATAGAAGATAGACACGCACAAGAAGGAGGTGGGCGGCACATGTTGTCAGAAGCACATGATAGAGCAATTGGGTGCAACCCATAAGAAGTCAAACAATATAATCATTAACATCATCAAAAGTGACATTGGACTTGTGGAGAAAAAGGGCCGCACATGGGACTTTTGGATCCTTTTCTTTGGATTGGGCCGCACACAAAGAGATCACCACATGGCAGGTGGACTTTTGAGGAATAACAACAATTATCATCATCTTAATGGGGGGCGGCAGACTCTCGGTTGATTGGGCCAACAATACGTGGACTTCTCATTGGGCCGCACATGTTGAGGGGCCGACATATGCACATGATGTTAGGCGGCAATTTATAAAGGAGAAATTAATAACAAACATCATCAAGTCACGTGAAGCAAAGCATATCATTCAGGCTGTCACCGTAAATTACGGTCTCACCGTAATTTACGGTGGACCTGATTTTGTCCATTTTCCCACCGTAAATCAGAAGACTTGTGCCGTAACATATTGAACATCACCGTAAATTACGGTGATACCGTAATTTACGGTGGAGGCGACGCACACATTGTAACTGCCATCATTAAGTTGGTTTTAAAGAGGTCTTTTCATTAATCTCATCATGGTCGGTTTGGTGAGCATCCTAGGGGCGATTTGGCTTGTTCTTGCTTGGTTTTCGACAATTCCTAACATTTGTTTGGTGTTTTCGATTTGGATGAACATGGAAACCTTTGTTATGATGTTGATTCGAGCCATGTGTGGCTAAACACTTTATGATCGTCCTAGATTGAAGGTTTGTTTGAGACATTTTGTATTTGATTTCCTAATTTCTAGAATAGCAATCCTTATCTTTATGGTTGGTTTGTTATGGTGTGTGATTGTTTGTTAGTAACTTGTTAATTCTTACATTAATCTAGTTTGAAACCATACGTTCTTGGTGCCGTTGGCAATCGAGATATCATGGGTAGAATTAGGATTGGGTAAGGGTTGATTGATCATCGGGTAACAACCTCACGTTCTAGGAATCTGAGTACTTAGTTCCCTTTCATCACTGCAAGTAATCACGCATGAGCTATGTCTATGTAGTTCTTTCTAGTGGAATGATAATATGAATGTCGATACAAACCGGAAATCTAGGATGGTCATTTGTCTCTAATTTGCTTACAACCAAACTTTTCTCTTGCAATTTACTTAGTTTAATTTAGTCTAAAACCAATTCACTCACAAAAACTCTTGAATTTTACTTTTAGTGCAATTAGTTTAATTTTAGTCAAGTTAGATAATCTTTCAAATTACACACATTCCACAAACTCCCTGTGTTCGATACCCACTTACTGCTATCTATTTAGTAGTAATTGGATTAAATTTGATTGTGACCGCGACATCACGTCAAATTTTGGCGCCGTTGCCGGTGCATCATTTGGGGTTAAACTAGTGTGGCTTGGAAGATCCACATCCCAGCGTCAGGTGCCGATAAGCACATTGAAGTATCAATATGGCTAAGACCCCTCATATCCCAGGCACAATGACACAGTTATCAGGGGCGCTCTCTAACACTGAGCTAATAGCCCATCATGCGAGCCCCCCACCGGGGGCCCACTATACTAAAAGCGAGAGAAACCCCATCCATTTCTTTCCTTTTTTTCGGCATGGGGATCCTATCAACTTGTTTCGACTCGAGATAATAAGCTCATTGAGCTTGGTCTACGTTCACTCTCGAGAAACAAAAGAAGACTTCCATCTCCAAGTTTAACTCAGACATAGCTCCCTTCTTTTTGGGTGTGAAGTAGTGTGAAACCAAAGTACCCAATAAGCATTAGCTATCCCTAAAAAGGAGGTGATCCAGCAGCTGCTTCCAGTACGACTACCTTGTTACGACTTCACTCCAGTCACTAGCCCTGCCTTCGGCATCCCCCTACTTAAAGTTAAGGTAACGACTTCGAGGCATGGCCAGCTACTGTGGTGTGATGGGTGGTGTGTATAAGGCTCGGGAACAGATTCACCGTCGTATGGCTGACCAATGATTACCGGGGATTCTGGCTTTATGCAGGCGAGTTGCAGCATACAGTCTGAACTGAGGATGAGTTTTTGAAGTTAGCTCACCCTCATGGGATCGAGACCCTTTGTCCCGACCATTGTAGCACGTGTGTCGCCCAGGGCATAAGGGGCATGATGACTTGACGTCATCCTCACCGTCCTCCGGCTTATCACCGACAATCTGTTCAGGGTTCCAAACTCAATGATGGCAACTAAACACAAGGTCGGCGCACGTTGCATGGCTTAACTCAACACCTTATGGCACGAGCTGACGACAGCCATGCACCACCTGTGTCCGCGTTCCCTAAGGCACCCTTCTGTTTCAAGAGGATTCGCGGCATGTCAAGCCCTGGTAAGGTTCATTGTTTTGCATCGAATTAAACCATATGTTCCACCGCTTGTGCGGTCCGCCTTTAATTCCTTTGAGTTTCATTCTTGTGAATGTACTCCCCAGGCGGGATACTAAACGAATTAGCTACATCACTGCACGGGTCAATACGTACATAGCCAAGTATCCATCGTTTATGGCTAGGAGTAATGAGGTATTTAATCCCAAACGCTCCCCCAGTTTTCGTCTCTTAGTGTTAGTGTTTCCTAACAGAGTGCTTTTGCCGTTTGTGTTCTTTCCGATCTCTGCGCAATTCACCGTTCCACCGAAAATTCCCTTTGCCCCTACCGTACTCTAGCTTGGTGGTTTCAAGTGCCTGTCTAGAGTTGAGCCCTGGGATTTAACAACCGACTTAAAACCCCACCTACAAAGCTTTACGCCCAATCATTCTAGATACTGCTTGCATCCTTTATATTACCACAGCCGCTGGCATAGAGTTAGTTCATGAAAAGAAGTTCATGAGCCGTGAGCCTTCTACCTCCAAGCGACATTTCTCGGTCAGGCTTTCGCCCATTACGAAAAATTCTCCACTGTTATCTCCTGTAGGAGTTTGGGCCGCTCTTGCAATTGGATTGTTGCATCTACGGGTTGGATGTCTAATTGTACTGGCGATAGTGATATTATGTTGTAGCTGAAGTAGTGGCTCACTTTTTCTATATAATGGGGAAGAGGACTGAACCATGTCATTAAAAGACTCTACTGAGACAATCCATATACATATATATATATATACATATATATATATAGGGGAGCGCTAGAATGAGAACCACCCCGAGTTATGAGAACCGCGAGAACCACACCATCCGGGCCGCCGTTGACCACAATTTTTTTTTACAACTAGATGTGTATATTATAAACACATTCGTAAAAAAAAAAAATTTAAACGGCGTGGCCGAGGGGGTAGTTTTTTACACCACAAGTTTGGTGTAAAAAGAAAAACAAAAAAAAATAAAAACACCAAACTTGTGGTGTAAAAAACTACCCCCTCGGCCGCGCCGTTTAATTTTTTTTTTACGAATGTGTTTATACTACACACATCTAGTTGTAAAAAAAAAATTTTGGTCAACGCCGCCCCGGATGGTGTGGTTCTCGCGGTTCTCATAACTCGGGGTGGTTCTCATTCTAGCGGTCCCCTATATATATACATATAGGGGAGGGCTATATAGAAAACCCTTAAGTTTTTAGAAAACTCTGGAAACTCAAATCTCCTTCCATTTTTACCCAACCTCCCGACATTTTTTTTTGAAAAAAATAACACATGTAATATACATGTTTTAAAGTGTTTTGGGCCAAAAAAAAAAAAAAGCGCCGAAGGGATGTTTTAAAAAAAAACAAACAAATTTCAGCAAACTTCGGGTGACTAACATGTGTTAGGCACAAAAGGCAGAAACTTGCTGAAATTTGTTTTTTTTTAAAAACATTCATTCGGCGCTTTTTTTGTTTTTTTTGGCCCAAAACTCTTAAAAACATGTATATTACATGTGTTATTTTTTTCTCAAAAAAAAATGTCGGGAGGTTGGGTTTTCTAGGGTTTTCTCAAAATGGAAGGTTTTCTACCTAGCATTATCCTATACATATATATATACATATACATATACATATATATATATATATATATATATATATGTTTTGCCACAATGGAAATTACCAAGATATTTTCATACCCATTGTAACTTTTTAATCGATTATGTATATTTCAGTTCGGCTACATACGAGTTATTTAATTTCCCTATTCAATTAGACACACAAGAGACGAGAGAATTCAATGATGACCCACCACAGCAAATTGGTAGTACAAGAATGAAGTTGCGGTAAAAGGCGAAAAACCATGCCAAATAGCACCAATGTCACACTACCTCTAGAGATCACCAACACTGAAGTTGCAGCGTTTTAATGCAAAGAAATTAGATCGAAACGTTAAACATAGAAAAAATAACCAAATCAATCTAGGACCCGTGCGTTATGACAAACCTGTTAAACCGAAAAAATAGACGTAAAAACTTTAAATAACACACGCACGTTGCGATGTATTAAGTCACAAAAAAATGAACAAAATGTAAAAACGTTGAATCACACACACATGTTGCCCGTGTTACCTCACAAAATTTAGAACAAAACGTAAACAAATATTTGCGAAAGGTGAAAAGAAAAGTGGACCAAAGTTTAAAGTAAAAAGGCTATTAAATTGTAAAAGATAAAAAGTTTTGGATCAGAAGTAAAAAAAAAGACAAAGAGTTAACTATTTTTTTCGTCCTTGTGGTTTGCGAAAAATAATTATTGATTATCAGAGTTCATTAGCTTAAAAATCGACAAAACAGTACCGGTGGTTTCATTTTCATTTCAATTAGACCCACCCGTACTAACTCCATCCATTTATATCGTTAAGTGTTAATTTTCACCAAACAGTTAACAATATAAATGGATGGAGTTTGTGACGGTGGGTCTAATTGGAACGAAAATGAAACCAATAGTCTTATTTTGCCAATTTTTAAACTTTAAGATTGTAATAGCTATTTTTTATCAAACCACAAGAACGAAAAAAAGTAATTAACTCTTTTTTATACTACTAGGTTTTGCCCGCCCGCGTTGCGGGGCATTAAGCCGAATATTTCTTTCTCATAGCATGTACGTCTGTGTTTTAGTTACTTATACATACTACTCATAACACGATCTAAAAAAAAAATTACATTGACTAAACAAAGTAAAACAAAATACTAACATACTTTTGCTAAAAAACTGAAACGATGAAAAAACTACCGCTTGGCAGAGTCAATACTGAAAATTAAAGGGTAAAAGTAAAAAAAAACCACAAAAAAAAAAGAAAGAAAGAAAAAGATAAAAAAAAAAGGAATAAAAGAAAAAAAAAAGACAACACCACTGTAGCAAAGTGGTGTTGTTATTTGATATATATAATAATACTAGTGGGAGACCCGCGCGTTGCGGCGGAGTCAATAATGCAAGACATGAACATATCACCAACTTTCCACCAACACTTACCATCTACAATACCCTACTTAAAAAAAGTTAATACGGAGCAAAGTTTGAAAAATACAAGTTGAATGGACCCATTTTTGGTGAATAGGTTGAAATTTCCACCTTAACTTGTTCTTTGTAGTTGTTACCAACCTTGCACCGTCTTTTGCAGGGCTTCTATAGAAAGAGTATAAGACTGCACATATATCGGGTTCTTTGTCAATATGCAGGTGTGTTCATAAAATCAATCTCATGAGCGCCAACTCTTGCAGAAATATCCTTCAATCACTAAAAGGGCTAGTTACTGAAACTTTATCCAAATGTGATGATATGGTGTCCCATCCACTTTATATGGATTATGATGACCTTTCTCATGAAAAAAAAAACAAACAGCTCTTTTTATTGGTATGTGTTTTCATGAATTACCATAATTATTAGTTTTAATTTATAAATTTATAAATATTAAAAGGGGTATTTAGATTACAGATGTGGTTACTAACATCATGTTGATGGATGTTGCAATGGTGTACCCTATTGCTACACTCCAATTAGATTGACATACTGGACAATTCCACAAAGTTTAACTTGAAACCCACCTGAAAAGTTTTAAAATATTTTTTAATTAATCATTGATTCGCTCTTGGTGTAATGAATTTGCTTAGGGCTATCTAAAAACCTTGGGGCCAGTCTCAAGAATCTCAAAACCGGTTGGACTTAATTTGTAAAAGAGTTGGGTTGAACACCAGACAACTTAGCTTGACTCTTTGGCCCGCTCCTTTCCCCTGTTTAGAGTGAAGGCCAAATTTTTTATATGTACATATTGTAACCTAAATTAAAACGCAGTTTTAACATACATATATAATGATAAAGATAAAAATCCTATATTTGTTAAAAATATTAATTTTTGTTTTATATATCAGTTTGTTTAAAAGAATATAAATTTTAAAAATTAAAAATAACCAAGCTCGACTCGGTTTGTAAACATACTATACTTCGAGCCCACCCTAGTTCTACTTGGTTTGTATGCGAGCCAAATGAGTCGCTTATCAAATGTTTGAACAGGCGGTTTTTATAAATAATATGGAATTTTAAGAAGCAAGTACCAAGATTGTTTTGAACAGCTTTCATATAAGTATATTTTCATCTACAAATAAAAACAGAAACAGAACCTTCGGTCCAGTGATCCAACCCAGCTGCACAATGGCACACGCCAGTGACAACACGCCAGAATCGATGGCTACAGTTATGATATGTGCACTTTCAGTCCAAACAGTCCCTAAAATCCAGAGAAAAGAAGTAAGAAATCCCTTACAACTGTGACATTTAACTTTGACTAAAAAAGTCAACATAGAGGATAAAAATATACCAGTTCTTTTAAAATGACTGTTGTCATCAAAGGACTTCGACAAAGGGAATCCTCCGGCAAGGTCGAACGCTTGTTCATGCTTCCCGGCAGCGTTCACCACATCATAAAGTAAGCAACAAGAGTTCTTTTTTAAAAGAATGTGGATAAAACTATTTGAAAAATGAAAAACAGAAACATACCATGGTCTACAATTGGAAACAATCCCATTGACGCTTTCGGGTGGTTTATACTTATGAAGCATTTTCGGCGGACGATGGATGGGGCCGACTCGTCAGATTCACCCTTGGAGATCCACATCTGATTATTAAACAAAAGACAAGTTAGTTAGTTTCAAGTAGGGTTGTGAATCATTTCGAGTTAAATCGCTGAACCTAAACACAACTTGCATAGTTATTCAAGATCAACCTTAGCCTGAACACATATAAAATCATGTAACCTAAGAACGACCCGTTTAGACCATTTATCTAAACAAGTAAAAAGGTAACGGGATGTAGATGGGTTATAAACATGCTTAACAGGTTGGTTGGCTGCAATAAACAAGTTCTGCAGGTTAAACCCAAACATTTTGATAGATATGACTGTCCAAAGCCTAATCATTTTCTAACCCTGTTTAGGTTGTGTAAAAAATTGCCACCTTTTAATTCATTAACGGTATTATAAAAGAGTAACTGATTTGTTTAGAAAATACCTGTTGACGCAAGTCATAATGTAGGTTTCTAAAATACGTATTGGTAGTCTATGTCACATGACTTACACCATCAACTGATCCAAGGTTTGTTCACATTTTATCCAAGGTTTGTTCACATTCTATATGGACTGGTTGTGCTAATTGTGCCAAAACCATATAGAAAAAAAAAAAAACAAAATAAATGATAATGGTTTGTAAACTTGATCAACAAATACTCGTAAAGCTCGTGTTGCTTACATTAAGATTCAAGCTTCAAAAGACAAAAAAGTTAAAACAAGAAATTGGTTTTTTTAAACGACCAACGAATAAAAGCACGGCTACCTGAGGTAACCCAATGGCAAAAGGCAGCCTCATACGCTTGCGATCGCCGACAACACTGGGTAGCCTAGGCCCACCCCATACGTGTGTATATATATATATATATATATATAGTGGGTTTACCCGCGCATTGCAGAGAGATCGAGAAAACGCAAGCGGTCCATATTTTTTTCCATTTCTTTGAATCTGGGTGGAAGTCAAAACATAGTTGCACTATGTTGAGTTGACCTAATAACTCTTTTACCCTGTCAAAGATGCGAAATATCCTCATTCATAAGTATGCGGATGGAACTTCCCCTCTCTTGTTAAAATATACTCATCTTTTTTTTCTTTGCGCTACAGTACCTCAAGTGTTGTGACGGCGAGGAGCACAATCCGTAGACTTGAGGGAGCAGAGCGAGAGTTAAGTGCGCCATCACCTAATATGTCCATTTTCCAAATGGTTATATAGATGCCACATCTTGCCAAAATAAAGAGTAGCACTGCCATATGTCAAATAACACCAAAGTTTTATAAGTTTAAAAAAAAAAAAAAAAACTTGCTGGTAATGTTCTTTTTTTTTTTTTCTTTTTTTTTTTCTTTGAAATCAGAGATAAATAAGATTTTAAAAAATTACCTTCATTGTACTTGCAGGATCACCGATCTTTAAGAGAAATTCATTGATGTAAAGAAGGAATAATTGTAATGCACCAATTGCTTCTTCTTCCCAGGAACTTATTCCTCATCATTTCCTCATCTGCTCATGATGCGTAATATAAATTTGCTTCTACAACACTCCTACTTTTTAAAAAGATCATCTATATTAAAAAGATACAAAAAATCGAGTCATGTTTTATAAGTTTAGGTGACTAACTAACCTCAAATAAAGGATTTGAAAATGAAAATTGGAGCTCGATTTATAAGACTTGGGCAAAAAATCAGGTGAGAAGGTTAGAAATTTTACGCATATCACGTCCGGAAATTTTATACGTATTGAGTCCTCCCCCGAATGGATTTCATCTGAGAATTTATGGGTCCCGTGACTTTTGCCCAAAAACATACCCGATATGCAGCAATTTCGAATAGGCTGCTGACACACAACATACACTCTCACAAACAGAATCCTAAAAGACCAAAAATCATAGTGATGGTTGAACAATGCTGGAAAAAAAAAACACATTCTAACCAAATCAATTCCGAATGACCAATAATTTACCCGTACGTAAACAACCAAAAAAGATGGTAAACTGTGCTCAAAACAACCTATTTGACTCAAATAATCCACATAAGCAAATTGAATAAACAATCTCTTTTGTGGATTGTCGAATGCGGAGTTGACAAAACACGGTGTAAGCACGATTCGCATCAGTCAATCAGGTGGTCAATAAAGCGGAAAGGAGATTGCGGCGGCTCGAACTTAGCTTACACATGTACATATTGTGCATGCGTATTATATATAGACAAAACACACAATCGACTAAACCTTCAAACACATCATCCATTTATAACAAAAAACCTAAGGTTAAAAATGTTCAAACGATGATAACAAGATCTTAATGAATTAAACTAAATATATAAAAAACTTAAAAATAAAGAACCCAATAGACTAATGATATACATTATAAAAGTGATGTAACCTAAATGTTGTAATCTACACTTCAACCCCAAGCCAACATCTGGACAAACAAAATAAATAGTTGACAACAAAATACATAGTTGATAAACAGTTAAAAGACCTAATCATACAAAATTACCCACTTTAAATCCAAAACAGCAATGACTTTCTTAAATCACTATCCTCCGATCATTAACAATTGGAAATCATCTAAACTAAAAGCAAAGCAAAGCAAAGCAAATTAAATCATTATAGCTTCATCCATAATTCAACTTGTTATACGTTTATGGAAAAAAAAACAGATAAGTTAAACTTTATTGCAATTTTGTAACTCTGTATAAATATATGCAACTTAAAGAACACAACTACACCATTTCTGTAAGTAACCATACATAAAAAAATGATTTATAAAGCATAGGTTACCTTGTAGCTTTCATGAAATTCTAAAATTGTATGTTGCCATGTTAAATGTTGTAATCTACACTTCAACCCCAAGTGCTTCTATAAAATATTAAGAAACTTATCAGCCAGCCATTGAAGTATTTAAAGAACAAAGTGACACAAGCAATACCTGAGACCCTACAGTTCTGTAAATTGAACAAGATTGCAAATACCATAAAAATCATAGAAAACAAAGCAAATTACCTGACCACTGCCCGAAGAGTACCTCTACACACTGATACAAATCCACCCTAGAATTTAAATAAAAGATGAATTAATCCTTTTTAAATAATAGAGAAATTAAACAAAAACATGAAACACCCAATCGATTTCAAAAGCCAAAACGTTACCTGAGTGCACGTCGTCCCAGTTTCTTCTCAGTGTCGAACATCATCAAGGGTAATCCAACAAAAATCAGATAATAATTAGCAATATACAACCCACATAAACATAACTAAAGAACCAAAAACCCCAAAATTGTACAATTTCGAGTTTGATTTAAGTGATTATGATAGTACCTGAGATTGTGGGTGTCCAAGAACGCAAACGATCTGAAACAAATAGAAGTAAAGATGAAGCTCTAACAACTCACTCTGATTTATAACATCAAAATGATAAGAATCGATACCAGTGAAGAGAAATTGAAGCAACAATTGTTGATTCTAGCATTCAAGATGGTTAATTATGACATTCAATGGCTTGAATTGATTAGAGTGAAGGGAATCTGAAGCAACTATTGTAAATGGAGACCCGTGCTCTGATATTGATCATAGGTTAGAATTGATGAAAGAAGGTTAAGAGGGGTATAATGGGAAGAAAAAGGTCAAAATATTAGGGATTTTAACTACCTTTTCATATGCCATCTTAAAATTAGGGATTGAAATTACCATCATATCCATTGGAAATGCTTATATATAGTATATAGATAAACAAGAAAACAATTGTATGCTTCTCTTAATACCCCCTTTAATTTATATTCAAAGATGGGATGAACAATATTATAGATGGGCCGTTATAAACAATATTAATTGGGCTGTACTTTCAACTTCAAATTGCCCAATGATCAGATTAGGTTAGCTATCTTTCTCTGCCCTATTCGGCTATACACCATGCATTTTAAAACTTTTATCTAATGTGAGCCCAAGGCTTTTACTAGCTAATAGGCTAAACCCAAAAGCAACTGGGCCGAATAACACCTACTAGTTTTGGGCCTAAATCTGTAGACAAATTATTCTTTTCACAGTCCCTATAGCGGTTACAACTTACAAACCAACTCTTTCTTCTTCTACGTTGTTTCAGGAAACCGCTCATTTTCCCATATTTTTCGGTCACTAAAGATTTACGTTGTGTGCATGTGTCTTGAAATTCTGTGAGTACAAACCGAAAATTGTGCAGAAAAATACCCATATATCAAATGCATACACCTGTAATATAGCTATAGATAGAGAAACATATATTCAGAAATCGAAAATTTTCTGTCCCCTCGAAAGCAGAAATTATATTGTACACATGCATATACGTATAAAGCAACGGACAAAGGCTGTTTCAATTTATAGGAATTGAGGATTCATATTTCAGTCAATATCAATGGATTGTTTCTCTATGTTGTGATCAATAACTGTAAATTTTTGGATATTTTTCATTTTTGGATCATTTAAGAGATATTTGAAGAAACTATACGCTATAGATCAGGTTTCGGATAGTAAGCCTTGTTTCCTTTTTTTTTTTAATTTTATTTTCATCAATTGCATATGTGAATTTAATTCTATGTTATATGTTAGTCAGATTGTAGTTGATATTGTGACACCTTTTTGGTTGGAAAATGGATATTAGGATTTGAAATTGAGAAAAGATGGAACAAAGAAGTGCGTTTGTGTCGGCGTTGAGTGTGGGAATAGGAATAGGAGTTGGGCTTGGAGTGGGGAGGACGGTGAATCGTTTGACCAGCGGTGGTGATTCATCGGCAAACGGCATCACGCCACAGATAATGGAGCGTGAAATGAAAAGTATGATTATTGATGGTAAAGACAGCAAGGTCACTTTCTATGAATTTCCATATTATCTAAGGTAAGACAATTCTTGTGCAATTTGTATTTTCAGGAAGATTTACGGTTATTTCATATAATTTTTCTCTTATCTTTTGTCTATCAAAGAATTTTTTCTTATATGTATGCCAATGTTTGCCCTTAAAATTGTATGTGCAAATGAGCCTAACAAGATCTCTGAGAATTAAATTGTGTTATAACTATTGAGGATGAAACATATTGTTTAATTACCATGAGCTACTTTGAATGTCACATTAATCTGGATGGAATAAAGTTATATTACAAGTTACAACCGTGGGACAATTTAACTCGTTTGACATCAATAATTTACCTCCTTATACGGCTCATTAACATTTAATTTTGTTGATCGTTCAGTGAGCAGACAAGGACCTTACTGACTAGTGCTGCCTTTGTTTATTTAAAGAATATCGATTTTGCTAAGCACACACGGAACCTTGCTCCTGCAAGCCGAACTATATTGTTATCAGGGCCTGCTGGTTAGTTGTTTAATGTTCTTCTGTTTGTCTTGATAAATTTTTTTTTTCTTAATTTTCTTGCTTGTTATGGGTTTTGAAGAACTTTATCAGCAAATGCTTGCCAAGGCTTTGGCTCATTTTTTTGATGCCAAACTGCTATTGCTGGATGTTACAGATTTTTCACTAAAGGTGAGTGTCAATAAAATTGTTTTTTGATATGTACTTCTACTAATCTTGTTTATTCTTTTGTATCAGCTCCAAAGCAAATACGGGGCTTCTGCTAAAACAAATGTAAGCATAATGACCAATTTATAACCTCTTATTTCTTGGATTGGATTAGGGTCTGTTTAGTAGTACATGGAATGCATTTTCTATTGCATGCTGTCACATTTACAAATGAGAAGGTGAGGTTTATGTTGATTACTTCATTAACTGACGCGTATATTTCTAGTCCTTGAAAAGGTCTATATCAGAAACAACTTTGGCGAGAATGTCTGGCTTATTCGAATCAGGACTGTGCGTGGTCCAACCCAAACCGGAAAGAAGAGGTATTTAAGTTCATTTGTCATATGTACTATTTGAGACCGTTTGTTAATTTCATCTTCATTTAAGAAAGTCCCATGTTACACAAGCCACTTGATATGAAAAGTAGAAGAAAATCATATATGTTGGAGACTCCTAATTATTTTTTTCATGGTGTTGTATTTAGCTTGTTTTTTTTTTTTGTTTTCCTGTTTTAATGTTGGATAGCTGTTATGTAGGGGGCTTACGTAGACAAAGCAGTGTTGCAGATTTTGGAACAAGGTATGAATTATGATACCCTTAGCTGTTGATTGAAATATTTTGCATCCTGAAAGTTGGTGGTTGTGTTCTATTTTGTCATTTTAAATTGCAGAGGGCCTGAAGCTATCCAGAATCCCCCAAACCTGAGGAGAAATGCATCTACGGCAGCTAATATGAACGAGCTTGCTTCAAACTATACTCCTGTAAATCCAGGTAAAAAGCCAGAAAAAGGTCCAATGATCCTAACTAATTGGCATTTTTAGAGTGAAAAATGGTATAGTCGGTTTGGGGCTACTATATTCGGTTTGGTACTAAATGGTGTCTTTAGAATTGGCAAATGCTATGATCAAAACAGAATAGTGTTTTGAAAGTTATTATGGTTAGAGTTCTATGTTAGGAGTGTTACAAATATGATATTTTATTTTTATGTTTTGCTTCTTTTATGTTGTGACTCTGCATTCTCAGCTCCACTTAGACGCACAAGCAGCTGGTCTTTTGATGAAAAGCTTTTTGTACAGACCCTATACAAGGTATCATGTCTTCCTTACTTTCCTTTGCTATAAAACCGGGTTATCGAATTTTGACCCATTTTCTTATGAGCAAATGGATCACACAGTGTTTTATTCCAAATGTCTGAAACATGTCAAATAAAAAAAAAGAAATAAAATCTAAAAAAAGAATGGGTCAAATGGCTCCAATAGGTGAAACAGGTCAAACAACTTGAAAGTCAATCATAGTCAATTTTTATGGATACAACCCCCAAAATCCTTTTTCTTTAAGCTTTAGATTATTACCAAACTAATAAAATCATTTTTGTAATCGTAATTAACATTAACCGGTTTAAAAAAATAAATATACGCAAATTGTTTGTGGGTCAAGCCAGCCTGACCCAGCCCACAACTTGTGCCAAAAAAATGATTTGCTCCAACCCGCACATGTTTCAACCTGTTACCAATCCGCTCGGCCAGCCTATCTAGCCACCTCTATGTACAAGGTTAAATTGGTTTAATCCCCTGGAAGCTCTGTAAGATTATTGCATGAACATATATATATATATATATATATATATATTTTTCCTACGCTTGCAGGTTCTTACTCAAACGTCAAACAACACTCCGATTGTGTTATATCTTAGAGATGTTGCGAAGTTCCTAGGAAAATCACAAAGGATATATACCTTATTCCAGAAAATATTGAAAAAACTATCTGGACCAGTACTAATCCTAGGGTCACAAGTTGCGGAACTTGATACAGACTACAATCTAGTCGACGAGAGGATTACTTCGGTGTTTCCATACACCATTGATATCAAACCTCCCGAGGAAGAAGACCATCTCGTTAGTTGGAAGAACCAATTGCAAGAAGACATGAAGATGATCCAGTTTCAAGATAACAGAAATCATATTAGTGAAGTTCTTGCAGCTAATGATCTTGAGTGTGATGATCTTGGTTCTATATGTGTATCTGACACAATTGCTCTCAGCAAATACATCGACGAAGTGGTGGTATCAGCAATTTCTCATCATCTAACAAGTACTAAGAATCCTAACTACAGAAATGGAAGACTAGTTATTTCTGCTGAAAGGTCTGTTTATTAGCAGTTTATGTGAATATGAGTTGACTAATGTTTGTTATTGCTAATTTGTTGTCTTGAAAATGGAGCAGTTTGGCCCACGGATTGAGTCTATTCCATGAAGTTAAATCTATAAAAAATAACCCATCGAAGGTTAGTTCTCTACATGTATAATTTTATGACGCTTAAATATGGGAATTTCAATTTAATTATTACGATTAATTACAGGATACAACAGGGAAAGGTGCTGCTGGCACAAAATCAGAAACAAAACCTGAAGCCGCCGCTCCTAGTGAAGCAGAAGCAGCGGCCCCTAAGAATGCGGATAATGTTGCCCCCCCACCAGCAAAAGCTCCAGTAAGTCCAACATTCTCGATCAAACTGTTGTTGTATAATACATGCTAGAAGTTGCAAAATAGGCAAGGCTAACATGTCGGGGTTGACACAAGACACTCTTCTTCCAAGGTTTCTTCTTAATAGTTAGTGCATCAAATATGATCATGAAAAGTATATTCTTTTGGTGATAGTTTTACTTCTTGAATAGTATTATAAAAAAACGAACACTCGTGACCAAAAAACCCACACAATAGGAAAATTAACAAAACTAATTTATAATAAGCGCAGTAATTTTAAAAAGCGCCTTGCTTGCACCTATAGGATGGTCATCACCTCGCGTTTACGTGAGGCACAGTTGCCTGGATTTGCCTCCTTTGGCTAGTGTGGTTTCTTGCATAAAAAGGTTTTGAGTTTCTATGCATAAAAATACACTTTGGAAGAATTTTGATCCCTTCAACCTATTTTATTATACTACACTTATGTTATTTTGTTCACTCTCTATAGAGATAAAACATGCCCGAATCAACCCATTCATAAGTTGACGTGTCAAGATTATCACCTGTAGAATTGAACACAAGATCACCTTATGTTTCCATCCACTTAATTCATGACCTTTATTTAAAATTAGACTTGAACCATTTGCTCTCATTAAAATCGAACAAATACACGTTTTGCCGAGTAAAAAGTATTAAAACACACCTTATTGCAGGAAGTACCAGACAATGAATTCGAGAAACGCATCAGGCCAGAAGTCATACCGGCACATGAAGTTGGGGTAACATTTGCTGACATTGGCGCTTTAAATGAGATCAAAGAGTCACTTCAAGAACTAGTAATGCTACCACTAAGAAGACCAGACTTATTTGTGGGAGGCCTTTTAAAACCATGTAGAGGAATATTACTATTCGGCCCTCCCGGTACTGGAAAAACTATGCTAGCAAAGGCCATTGCTAATGAAGCTGGAGCAAGTTTTATTAATGTTTCTATGTCTACTATCACTTCAAAGTGGTTCGGTGAAGATGAAAAGAATGTTCGAGCCTTGTTCACTCTTGCCGCTAAGGTCTCACCAACTATAATATTTGTGGATGAGGTTGATAGCATGCTGGGTTCGCGATCAAAAGGAGGAGAGCATGAAGCTATGAGGAAGATTAAGAACGAGTTCATGACTCATTGGGATGGACTATTATCTAAAACTGGTCAAAAACAAATTCTTGTTCTTGCTGCAACTAACAGACCATTTGACCTTGATGAAGCAATTATCAGACGTTTTGAAAGAAGGTAATCTTTTAAACTATGCATCATATGTTTAAAGTTATTGACCTCCTTTATACCAAACTTAGAAATGTAATTGGATCGATAATGGTTTGGTGAATAGGATAATGGTTGGGCTACCATCTGTAGAGCAGAGGGAAAATATCATGAGAACTCTTTTATCCAAAGAAAGTGTCGTTGAAGGGTTGGACTTTAGAGAGCTTGCAAACATGACAGATGGATTTAGTGGAAGTGATTTGAAGGTGATATTATCTTTTCTTTTACAAGTGATTAAAGATAATTCAAACTTGCAATTAACAACGGTCATTGTTGAAAATACAGAATTTGTGTACAACTGCGGCTTATCGACCTGTTAGAGAGTTGATTCAACAAGAGAGGAAAAAGGATATTGTAAGTATTGTATCTCATAAAAGTTAGTAAATTTCGTTCACACATACCATTTTTGTTGTGCTTCATTGCTTCAAGTTTCTGAAAATGGCATCTTTATAATTAAAGGCTAAAAAAATCCAAGCTGAGAGTGGTGTTGGCTCACAAACCCCTGAAGACCCTAAAGATAGGGTGATAACTATCAGGCCACTTAACTTGAAAGACTTCAGGGAAGCTAAAACCCAGGTTCCATCTCTATCTATCAATCTGTGTATACTTATATAGCAATATAGGGACACTCAAATGCGAACCGATAAATAATTTGGAACCACTTTTCAAGCCCTTGGATCATATTTGAATGTATGATTGAGATCTCTCTCTATTATGTCTCTTTCCCTCCTTAACTATGACCATCTCCTCCTTTTGTTTGCTCCATGATCAAAGACCGAAACACGGTTCTCATTTGAACTCACCCATACAGGAATACATATAATAAACAATGTGATTTGTACAAGCTTGTAGATATATTGATTTCATTTTTTTGTGGATTGGCTACAGGTGGCAGCTAGTTTTGCAGCCGAAGGCTCAATAATGAGTGAGCTGAAGCAATGGAATGATCAATATGGGGAGGGAGGTTCGAGGAAAAAGGAGCAGTTATCTTACTTCCTGTAAGTATCATCACCTCCTGATTAAACCTCTACAGTTGTCTTCATATTAAATAAAAACAAATCACCCAAAGTCCCAAACATTATCCTATAACATGAATCCTACTTAAATCTTTACAACTCATGTATCGGCTTACATTCGCAACGGTTAACCACACTGTGTCAACACTTTGGGTCAGTCAGATGTATGATTAGGAAGTACAAGAAAGACCCTTTATAAGGGAAACCGTGTTGTGTAATTATTTTTTTTTTTCATTTTTCTATCTCTCATACGGAAATACAGAATGTAACACTTTTGTGTGTTGTATATACTCTAAACTGATTACTATTTCTCCTGTGACTGTGTCATAAATAAGTGTGAATTATTTCTTAATGTTGTTATGGCACATTCGGAATTTTGTTGAAAACTAGCTCATTAGTTTGTAAATGCATTGCCACAATTCAATCGGATCTACATAAACTCCAACTTCATAACACCAAAACCATAAGTCAAAGACGCCAACACTTGCATTGGGTCAACGGGTTCATGAAGTCAACCCCGGCTGGAAATTACAAAACATATATGTAAGTTTAAAGCCAGTGACGGTAATTTTCACAACTACTTAAACCATAAACCTCCAACCAATCAGTCAAAATGTAGCTTCTACCTATGTCGTTTTCTTGTCCTCTTTCGTTGACCTTGGGATCTTACTGATCACCTTTTGATCAGCTGCTGCATACTGTTTCTTTATCTCAACCTTCATGTCCCACCAACAAAACACATCACCAGCTTCACATTCAAGATAAAGTTGGACAAGAAGTACCCGCTTCTCGGCACCATAATTAGCCAAAGATATCTTATAGGTGCATAACAAATCAAATGGTACAGACATCATAATTAGCCATAGATTTTACATGATTCGGTTGCGGATGTATAGGTAAAATGAACATAATTTAGTTTAATAAAAATACAAGCCAAAAACAAGAAGTTTGTTTCTAAATAATACTATTTAAGCATAGGGATTTTTACATATTTCCCCCTTCTCTTCTAAGAGAGCTTGTTACATATTTACCCAATTATAAAATTCATTACATATTTCCCCTTTTTATTGAGAAATTACCCATTTACCCTTGTGTCATTCCCTTAATCTCATCATCAAAAAATTGTTTCCTCTTCCCCTGGTAGGCACTAATCACACGACAAACCCTACACATCCAAACATTGCCCCTCCTCCTTCTTCGAACTACTCCCAATCGTGTCTTCTTCTCTTCTTCCCTGGTATTTGCAGTTTCAAACAACAAATCAGGTATGTGGATTCTTCCCTGGTTCATATAATCTAATTGTGTCTTCTTCCCCGGTTCATATATTCACAATTTCAAACATACTATCTACACCCTTAATATAATCTGATCGTGTTTTCCTCCTTGGTAGTCGAACAACCAAACTATCTACACAGTTCAGGTGATTATTGGTGTATATGCTACTCATGTGTTTTAATTTTTTATTATTTAGCCTAACTTCTTCACACATGTCTATTCAAACCATTATATTTTTAAATTTATATATTTTATGTTGTTTACTTCACATATACTCAAGGCTTATCACAACAGTAAATAACTTCGTACGCAATCAAAGACGAACAAAACTTGTAGTACCCTGACACGTTTTAATTTAAAAGATGCAGCGGAAATGCGTACCATAAAATTTCTTTTTTTAAACGTTCTATCATACTAAAAAATCATTTAAAAACAGATCCTTAAGAAAATATTACATCATTCATCTTTAATTAATATACCGATATAACATGTGAATATGAACAAAGTGACCACCCTTCCGTACAATCCATGTTCTATAACTCGATCTTCGCCCGCTTGTCCCTCGTGATAAATAGTAATGCTCCATGTAACCTGCGGTCACCATAAACAACCGACACTTTAGTGAATGGTGACATAATACTTATATTTAAACATCTAGCTAAAAGACCATCTTGTATTCTAACGACGCAAGATGTCTTGTTCGATCATCCTTCCAAACTCATCCGCTACTTCCCGACATCAACTCACTCGGACCCAACGTTATCATACCTGCACTTTTCAGTTCATTCTCAACGATAACATGATTAGTAACGTGCACCCTTAAACATATTGAAGCCCACAACTTCACATGAACACATTCTATTAAATCTATGTTCATTAGGTTACATCACATGCATTCACGTTCATATATCCGAGCACGTACTTATGTTTCCAATACCCACGTATACACCTATAAATTCGTATTACAAATACTCAATGTGAATTTTATTTATATACACATGTACAATCACAATCACAATCATTCAATTTCCTCCAAGCATATTACTTTGTTAGGCACACCATTTTAAGTATATAAACATGCTTATGTATCAGTTTTGTCCCTTAACACGTAACATTCTTTGTTCGTTTGACCCGTTCATGAGGGGTAAACACTTTGACCATTCTTTCACTAAAGCATTCTTTTTCGTTTGACCCGTTCATGACGGGTAAACTCTTTAACAAATCTATTATATCATCATTCGTAATACTATTTTAAATCAGCATGCTGTACTAATTAATCATGCTGTTGTAATTCAGCATTTTCACTCTCTTAACTTTCGAATTAGGTTTTCAAGTAAACTAATGAAACGTAGCTTATTGAAATACCTTTCCAGACATATAAAGAACGTCTCCATACAATGTATACATGAATTTATATGAATTTTACAAAAACATGACAACAACACGTTTTGCTTCAATCAGCATGCTATACTAATTAACCATGTTGCTGTAATTCTGTTTTTTCACCCTTTTAACTTTCGAATAAGGTTTTCAAGTAAACTAATGAAACGTAGCTTATTGAAATACTTCTCCAGGAATAAAAAGAACGTCTCCATATGATGTATACATGAATTTATATGAATTTTACAAAAACAGGACAGCAACACGTTTTGCTTCAATCAGCATGCTGTACTAATTAACCATGCTACTGTAATTCTGCATTTTCACCCTTTTAACTTTCGAATCAGGTTTTCAAGTAAACTAATGAAACGTAGCTTATCGAAATACCTCTCCAGGCATATAAAGAACGTCCCCATACGATGTATACATGATTTTATATGATTTTTCTAAGATGCTGTTGTCACAGGAAATAGTAATACGAATTTTAATTTCGGAAATCACTTATCTTATACGTCGGAAATCATGCTTGCTCCCTTGCCTCATCTTGACCCATTAGCCCTTCATGCTTGAGTCGATTGACAAGATTCCCGTCCTTACATGTCACTACGTTCATATAATGGTTAGCATATATGATCATACATACAAATGTTCATTTCTTTCCATTCATACATTACTTGACTTTAATTAGTCAATTACCACATACATAAGTCACATACGAATAGTCACCTTGTTCCAAATCCATGCAAATTCAATTATAATCATATATAACACATAAATCATCTAGTACATAACATATGACTTCTACTCTTACAATTGTGTCCGAAAGCCTATCCATGATTTTCATAGATCGTTGACTTTCAGAAAGTCAACTGTCTTACTTACACCCTTTCAACCTATGGGCATGAATCCTCCTTAATATGGTATACCATGGTATTGACATCATACGCATTTCATACTCATATTGTATGACATATATAACTACATGATCACCAAATTACATACACATACACATACACATACATAATCCATCCCATCCACACTAGCATTTTTATATCTTCATAACTAACACTATAACTCGTACTTAGCTAACCCGACATCATTCCAAATTTACCCTTTTCTAGGATTCTCATATGCTTCACATTTACTTCTAAATCACAATTCCCATGGTGCGTATTACATCACACAAGCATATAGCGCAAACTCCTAAAGCATACCTCTACCGAATCATACATTAACTACCTTCTCACATGGAATTCATCAAGAACATATTCCTCGTGATATTTTACTATCAATACATCATAATTACATTATATATAAAACCTACTACTTGCATACAATTTCACATACCATTGTCGTTTAGGCATTTCATCAAACACTTGGTGTGCGTACTACTTTCTAAGCCTAATGTACAAGTATATCATGCTTTTCTTCTTACTTATCACTTCTATTCATCAAAACAAGTAAATATCAAACAAATTTCCATACCATACTCAACCTAAATAACAAGTATACGTCACATACTACAAAATACATCAATTTGAACAAGAATTAGACATGGGTGATTCACCCATGTCGCCACATTCACCACAAATGGTGGGTTTCACCTTCAAACATCAAATTACTCAAAATTGTTCATAACTCATGTTCCATATGGTGATTGTAACACATATTCATCCTTAAATTCATACTAATTCATGGATTGTTCAACAACCCACTTTAAACAAAATCATCAAATAAAAAATTATAACTTACCACATGTTTGTTAGGATGAGATTATGAGAATTCTTCCTCCATGCAAGGTATCATCACTCAATTAAATCTTGATTTGGTTGAAGTTGTGATATGTTGAACTTGAGAGAGTTCTTTCTATCTTTCTCTGTACATCGACATATGCACACACATATTCACTAGATTTTTGATTTCTTATTCTTTTAATAACTAAACTTTCTAACATACCCAACTTTAGTCCCTTAGTTTAGTTAATTGTTTTGTTTGGTCACATATTCCTTCCTTACTAATTAACTTGAATTTTTAACTAAGTTACCTAACTTAATTAACCAACCGCCTCATGTCATAAAACAATGAAACATACTAGTAAATTAAATGTTTGGGTTTTGGGGCGTTACAAAACTCTGATTTCCCGGAATTCTTAAAGAAAATAATAAACTTATTTACTTAAAGTCTTAAACAATACAAGAGTCATAAGCCTCAAAGGTATGAACAAAAAATAATAGAGACCACCAAAGCCTTTAAGCTTCAAAAGATGATCGGTTGAAGAAACTAAAACTAAGAATACAAATTAGAACTATGATTCAAAGATTTTATAAGTTCATTAAGGGTAAAAGAGTAATTTACAAGAGTAATTTTAATAAAAAGGGAAATATGTAATATATATGGTTTAAAAAGGGGAAATATGTAATTAAATTTTATAATTGGGTAAATATGTAACAAACCCTCTCAGGAGGGGGAAATATGTAAAAAACCCAAGGGATTTTTACATATTTCACCCTTCTAAGAGAGCTTATTACATATTTACCCAATTAAAAAATTCAATTACATATTTCCCCTTTTTATTGAGAAATTAGCCATTTTACCCGTGTGTCATTCCCATAATATCATCATCAAAAAATTGTTTCATGTTCCCTTGGTAGGCAATAATCACACGACCAACCCTACACATCCAAACATTACCCCTCCTCCTTCTTCGAACTGCTCCCAATCGTGTCTTCTTCTCTTCTTCGGTCACACCCCGATATTTCCACGTATTACCGGTGGGGTTTATCGTGACGTAGTTGATATCATCATAGACAATAATCACAGTTCAATGCACAGCGGAAGTCTAAAAGTAATAATATTACAAACCGATTCGAAAGTAATATAAAATATTACACAACGGAATGTAAAAGGGATCCACAGGCGGATCAAAACAAAAGAAGTATTGTTCAACAGACTCAAAGTGATAAAAGCTTGCAAGGCTCTTTATACAATCACTCAGGAGTTCCAGCCCATTACGTCTAGTACTTGCACTTAACCTTTTGAAAATACGTCAGTTTACACTGGTAAATACAATTAACTAACCCTTTTTGAAAAGAGTTTATGAAATTTGATTTAAATGCACAAGGCACAAATAAACTTTTATAACTTGGGACAATTATTTTAAAAATAATCTTGTATACAGTTTTACATGTTTGTCGTCTATTCAGGACCGGTTAGAAGAGCCGGATTAAGTTTATTGACACTGTTGATGCATATTTTGTCTATCGCCTTCGTCAATCTGAATTGTAGTGAAGAATTGAAGAAACCGAGTCGTTAATGTCTAATATTTAGAGAAAAAGGCAAGGTGGCAAACTTGTAATTAATGAAGTTTCATTAAAGTTGCCCTTGACCTATAAATAGGAGAGTTTAAGTCATATTTAGGTTAGAATTTTAGAGATTTTGGTGACATTAGAGATTTGTAGAGAAGACTTTGTGTGTGTGTTTCTAGAGAGAGAAACTAGAGAGAGAAAGTTCTCTCTAAGTGATTTCTTGTACCGTTCACGTAGATCTTTCTAGTAAATCACGTTTGTAGTACGTTATTGTGTGTTTAGATCACGTACGTTTACGGATTCCGCACGTCAAACGTCCGTTACGCAATCGAACGGTGTCAAAACCGATCCTACAAGTGGTATCAGAGCTAGGAGCTCGATTGCTTGATCAAACACTGATTTCAGCAGATTCAGATCCGAATTTCACCGATTTCTTCATATTTTTCAAAATTATCACGTTTTTCACGGTTTTTCATCAAATTGAACGGGTTTTACTGGTCTGAATCGGATGATTTTCAAGAATATTGTGCGAAAATACATGTTTTAAAACCCTACCAAGTTTCAAATCAAAACTCCAAGCCGTTTTGGAGTAATTTGAATTTTGGTGATCGAATTTCGTGAATTTCAGTAAGATTTCGCTTGAAAACATTCAAGCGAAACCTTTAAAAGTGAGATTCGCTTCAAACATCTGTTGTTTCGCTTGAAAAGTGTGGATATTTGAAGCGAAATCTATCATTTCGCTTGAACAGTTGAAGCGAAACTGATTGGTTGGATTTCGCTTGAATTGTTGTACTTATAAGTGCTATTTCGCTTCAGACATCTGTCGATTTTGCTTGAAAGGAATCAGTGTGTCAGCACTCAGAATTCATGCAGATGTGAATTGTTGTAGGCACTACTGATCATACATAGTTTAGATCCAATCAATACTCAGTGGGTGTATTTGTTGTCGATATAGTGCATATTAGAGGTCCAATGAATTAAAAGATAATATCACCGTCCATTAGATCGGTCCAATCAGAATCTGTTTAAAATCTGAAATTGTCGGCATTGTTTTTGTTCCATAATTGACTGGTCAAATCACTTTTGTTTGGCACTTGAAAAAGTATTCAACCCAATCAGTTTGATAATTGTTTGGTAATACAAATTCTGTCGTGTAGTGTGATTCAATTTGAAAAACCAACTTACACGGATTGTTTAGTTAAAGGTGATTCAAAGGGATTTTTGTACACAAAAGAATTCTTCACGTGATCTTTTGTTACCGGATTGTTGTCACTAAAACATGGATTGTGAGTCGTATCGTGTTCAGAGTCCAGCAGATATTGCACATAACAAATTTGATAATTTTACAGGTATCAAGGGAGAGTCTACAAAAGAATTGATTGATCGATATTGCCATCTAGTTTTGGAGATGGGGAAATTGAAGATAACCAAAACTAATGAGGAATGGATTGACAAGTTGGTAAAGGTTTTACCGGGTGATATATGGAGAACGTATTTGTTAGATTTGAAGAAGATATATTTAGACGTGACTTTGAGTATGTTTATCGAGAAGATCGAAGTTCAAGAACTTGAAGCCCAAAAGATTAGAAATACGAAATCTGAAGAAAATGATCAAATGATAGAGAAGCTAGTTGATGAAATTTCAGCTTTGAAGGATGAGAAGAAAGCTGACGATGAACAGATTCTGGAGTTGCGATTGAATTGCGAAAAGCTGAAAGTTGAAAATGACAAACTGTTAAATGACATGAACAGTTTGACATTGGAAAACAAAATTTTGAAAGAAAAAGAAAAAGTTTTTGAAAATGAAAAATCAAAAATGGAAAAAGATTTTCAAAGACAAATCAAGATTTTGGAAGATGAGAGAGATATTTTTGGTAAAGATAATCTTGAAAAACAAATTGAAATCAATTCTCATCTTGCTAAAATCATTCAGCTTGAAAAAGAAGCTAAAACTGATCGGATTAAAATTGCTGAGTTAGAAAGTAAGTTGAAAGGTTTTGTGACTTCTGCACCTTATGTGTGTCTAGAACCGATCAATTCAGATTGTGATGAGAAAACTGATGATGAAAATGAAAAAAATGAGAAAAAGAAAATCTTTTTAAAAGAAAAATTCCAAGGAACTGTTCTGCAATCGACTGAAAAGGGTGAATGCTCTACGCAAAAACCTTTGAAGAAGAAAGTGGAACAGAAACAAAAAGTTAAAAAATCAGAAAATGTTCAAAACCAGATTAAAAACTCATCAGTTCAGTCATCCAATCATTATAAAAAACCACAAAAAGTTGAAAATTTAAACTCACAAAAAGTTGGTGATATGTGGTGCAGGTTTGACCACAGTGCTTCAAAGCCAAATCTAGCTTTCAGGAGGAGTGATGATTACCACAAAGCCAGACAATGCTATGATCTGAGTGTTTGGTGTGAAGGTGGTGAATGGTACGATAACAGAGTGTGTTACTCTTGTGGTAGTCAAGGACACATTGCTGTTAACTGCCAGAATCAGTGGTTTGAGACGAGGAGATGCTATAACTGCCAAATCAAAGGACACATTGCAAGAGATTGCCCAATGAGATCAATGGGAAGATCGAGGGCTGAATCTCAGAAAGTAGTGAAGAAGAAATCAGTCAAGGTCGAAGAAAAGTCCAAAGAACAGAAAGTGAAGCTTTCACAAGGGCAGAAAGACCGACTGAGAAAGAAAAGAAAGAAGGCCAGAGAGTATCTGGAAAGGATTTTGTCCTCGGATACAACTGGTAAAACAGATAAAAGTTCTGATAAATCGTCTTGCTCACCAAAGAACAATAAATCAAGCAAAACGCATTCCTCAGATACAAATCTGAGGATGAAAGAGGAGATAAAGAAGAAGAAAATGGTCGGCGATGAATGTGACATGTCAAAGTCAGACAAGCCACCTTCAGGCGATGAATCTGGCTTTTCAAAGTCAGACAAGCCACATTCAGGCAATGATTCTGGTATGGTAAAACCAGAAGAGCCATGTGTTGAGGTAAAAATGGAGAATTCAGGTTTAACAATGGATGATGTAAACTATCCACCATTGTTGAACAAGAATTCTAAATCACCCAAGGACCGTCAGGCTTGGGTGAATCTGTTTAAATGAAAAACCTGACTTGCCGGAACTCCCAGGTTGGTAATTGGGGAGTAGGAATCGGCACATTTCTTGAGAAATTTCACTCTGGTGATATTTCGACTTACAAGTGGTTAATCAAGGACATTAAGTTGTACTTGATTTAACTATCTTACAAGTGGTAACTGTGTTTGTGTTAAACCTACAAGAAGTTGAAAATAATGTGATGATTAAACCCCAAGATTGTGAAGCGACACACAAAACTAATTTTTTTCGGAAAAACCATTTTGATTAAAACAAACTTAAGTGTTTTGAAATCATTATGGGAAAATAGTTTGTTGTCAGGGGGAGTTCTGATTGTTTATGCCAAGTGGATGGCGAATTGAGGCAATTCTCATCAGTTTGTCACTTTACTTTGTACAGTTTATTGCATTTATTTTCAAATTTTCTGAAAAATCAAAATTGTAACATATTTTGATTTTAGGGGGAGTAAAAATTTTAAAAAAATTTGAAAATTTGAAAATGCCAAAAACATTAAAAAATCAAAAATGAGTTTTGCTGAAACAAGAGGAAATGATAGTAAATCAGTGGACTATCACAGCATGCTAAAGAAATGGAAAGTTAAAATTTGATAAACGGTCTCACTAAAGATGTGACGATAGGCTCAGCTAGAGTAGTAGATTTGCGATAACGATACAAACTTAAATGAAAAAGCCTAGTTCTAGTGGGAAACATGGTCAAAAGCATAGTACTTAGTTTTGTCCTTCTTGATTGTGTGCCTACTCGGTAATCGCTGATTGTCGAAAGACATAAAACTGGTTAAGTTTGTGAACTTTCACAACTTTGCTGAAAAGTCACTGTGATTGTGCATTTCATTTTGCAAAGATTTAAACTTGTCTTATTTCTTTATTTTGTTTAAGCATCGGACATCCTCTGCGTATACGTGAGTATCGACCTGGATGTTGTTGCCTAAACGTTCTGCTTTATTTTCTTTGGTATTTCGTTTAAGCTTTGGACCTCCTCTGCGTATACGGAAGTATCGACCTGGTGGTTAAAGCCTAAACAACTTCAACTTGTTTTATTTTCTTATTTTGTTTAAACATTGGACTTTCTCTGCGTATACGGAAGTATCGACCTGATTGTTAATGTTTAAACATTCTGCTTTGTTTTCGCAAAAATCACAGTTGATAAAAGTTTAAAGGCATTACTTGAGTTAGTGTATTGCATGATGAGGGGATATGCTGAGATCGTGGGGTCCATAAGAATTTAGTGCAAAAATTAATATACCTTAACGTATCAGTAAGCATTTCGAAAGTTTTTAGATTGAGCTTAAGAGGACAATTATATCGTCAATCAAGGTGAATTGTTTAGAACTTAAAACGATTAAAAGCTTAACGGTGCTTGTGATGTGTCTCAAAAACTGATATGATCCTCTTACGCAAACTCACAAAAATATGTTTGTACATATTTCATTTCTGCATTACATTTCTTTTATCAAAATCCAAAAAGATTTTAGTGTGTTTTAGCCTAATTTTTGAAAAATCCAAAAAGATTTTCGACAACTGATGTTGAAAAGTTGATATTCAAAATCTCAAAGGCTAAACAAGATGAACAGTTGGTTTGGTTAAGATGATGAGAAGTTGAAAGATAATCCTCAATTGTTTAGATGATTCATTAATTTGAATCACAATATTGTGTGTTATATGTTTGAGAATTTTAAGTAAATTCTTTTAGAATCAAAATTATTTTGTCTTACGAGAGGTTGAGACGTGTAGGTGTTTTGATTCTTTGGCTACGGAAAGCTAGGCGTCGATCCCAAAAGCACGAAAGCTTGACGAAAGGGGGAGCCTGAAGAGACTACCGAAAGGGGGAGCTGAATCTGAAGACAGATCCACCGGGATTCTGTTCGAGCAAGAATCTTGAGAGAGAGAAAGACAAGTCACTACAAGTTTGACTAAAGATTGACTGCGGCAATATCCAAGGGGGAGATTGTTGATGCATATTTTGTCTATCGCCTTCGTCAATCTGAATTGTAGTGAAGAATTGAAGAAACCGAGTCGTTAATGTCTAATATTTAGAGAAAAAGGCAAGGTGGCAAACTTGTAATTAATGAAGTTTCATTAAAGTTGCCCTTGACCTATAAATAGGAGAGTTTAAGTCATATTTAGGTTAGAATTTTAGAGATTTTGGTGACATTAGAGATTTGTAGAGAAGACTTTGTGTGTGTGTTTCTAGAGAGAGAAACTAGAGAGAGAAAGTTCTCTCTAAGTGATTTCTTGTACCGTTCACGTAGATCTTTCTAGTAAATCACGTTTGTAGTACGTTATTGTGTGTTTAGATCACGTACGTTTACGGATTCCGCACGTCAAACGTCCGTTACGCAATCGAACGGTGTCAAAACCGATCCTACAGACACGCCACAAGTATATGCCCACAAGAGATGTGAGATTCCGTTTATACATACGCAACTGTCAGGTGTATGCCTACACCCCGTGCTTAAGCCGTGCCCATTTTAATGAATGAGTCGAGGATATCCAGGACATGGTCATTAACCCCCCGAAGGCATTGCATCAAACAAGACAGATTAAAACGGGTTATGCATCTTTTTAATCACATTCCGATTGTGCGATTTCATACCCGACCAAGCGGTATTATTATAATACCGTATCCCAAGCCCGTATAACGGAAAATAAATTAAAAGTATTTACCTGAGCAAAAATAAGATTTTTATCCCAGCCGTATAACACTCAGCAATTACATATAGCTTTTACTGGGCTCCTAATCTGGAACGAAGGTTTTAATAACCTATTAGAATACTAACGGGCCTTTATTTAAGTCTAAGACTTAGACCGGTTCGTGGGAAAGATACTATACGGTTCTAAACGCTAGATTAAGCGCAGACCGGAATAGAATGTGGCTTAGACCCGGCAAGTTTGAATACTTGTATAATATGGGTAAACTAAACACATTATGGAATTTGAGGATTTAATGATAAGGTTAAACCCGTTTCGGCTATTTTACGTAAACTAGTTACATAAACCGATCCGAAAGCATAAACGCGTAACGGGTAACCAAATGAATTATATACAGGTCTTAAATGTTATTATGCTTAAAATATGTTAATACATCAGTAGGATGTTAACATATATGCCCAAAAAATAATTAAACCCAATTTAAGTCCCGTAAGGGCATTTTGGTAATTTTAATGATTATAAAAGAGATTTTATAACAAACTGAAGTTCTGGTCTTTTGTAATCAGTAAAAATATTTAATTTATCTCATTACATCAGTAAGATATTACATATATGTGAGGTTTACCATTTATGGCCAAACTATGTCCCGAAAGGGCATTTTGGTCATTTCACATAGGCTTTTAAGGACATTTTTGGACATCTGAGTTCATGAGTTATACCTACTGTAATAATATTAAAATTGGTTTAAAAATTCAGTAGGTAACAAGTCTTAGGTGTTAAATATGGTTTTAAACCATACTATGCACCTAATTAGCGTAAAACTCGCTAATTGACGATAATCAAGATGTTTATGTAAATCTGAGATTTTGATCAGTTTTAAATGCTCAAAATAATTTATTTAATGTATAAAATCGGTAGGAAAAGGTTTGGCATTCAAATCATTTGTAAATCTCATTTTATGCACTAAAAGCGTGTTATCGTCATTTACCGAATTACACACTATGTTTTAAACAGATTATAATCTGACCAAAAATCTTAAAATTCCTTAAAAATAATATCTTAACAGTTGGTAATGAGTTTTGGTTCAAAATCCAAGTTTAAAGATGCATTATGCAAGATATCGCAAAATAATTAATAAAAAGCTTCTAATTACGATATCGAGCATAACTCCTATTTGAGACCAAGAACTGATGTCAAATTTTTGGGACAAGCTTAAATATCAGTAGCAAAGATTTTTATCCTCTCACATTTCTAAAAATCTCATTTATGTGTTAAAAGGGCATTTACGGCATTTATAAGCATATTAACAAACAAGAGCATATAATTCAAACTACTAAGGACCAAGCAATATAACTCCAGAGGGTTATACTACTGAATAATGTGGTCCTAATGGAAGCTTAAAACTTGGGAGAATTAAACTTAAATGGATCAGAACTGAAAGTCAAAACAAAAGTCAAGCTTTTGCGACTTTCGGTTATAAACTGACCTTAGACTGATAATTGTCGGGTTAGGCCTGATTATACATGTTCTAATACTAATTACCAAGTCATTAGAATGTTAAAATATAATTTAGAACCTTTGTTTTATTAGTTTAAATCATTTTTAAACTTTCTGTCCAGTTTGACTTTTTGACTAACTAGTTTGACCCGACAATTTACTAGCCAACGAAATAATTAGGAGGTGCCCTTTAAAGGGTTAATCACCTAACTTAATATGGTTCCATAACCACTTTCGTTTCGATCAGTGGCTGGACCATATATGATTAAACCGATAGTCAAAGCTAAATTACGATATGTTTGACTTTTTGGTTTTTAAGCTAATAAAAATGGACTAAGCGGGGATTAAACTCTTACACAAGGTCCTTGCTATCTTTTCTACCCTTCTAAGTCTTCTCCTAATGCTTGCTAGCTCCAGATATGAGTGTATAAAGGATTGCAAGTGAATGAGCAATTGAAGTGTTCAACATGGAGCCTTTTTATACTTGAAGAACACATTCTAGGATCATCACAGGTGTTTTAGGATTGATCCTGATGTTTACAAGTGTCCTAGTGGTATTAAAATACCAACAACAAGCTCCTGGTATCGAGTTAGAAGCATTTAAGTCGGTTATGAGCATGAACTTGCAGCTGTCAGCAATTTTCTGAGTTGGGCACTTCTTCGCGGCCTGCGTAGGCTCAGAAGGGGGCTTACGCGCCCCGCGTAAACTGGTTATTCAGGTTAAAACATTTTACAACTTGGCAGATTCAGTCCCTGGCCATTTAAAACCTTATACAACCTCATTTTTGACATAAGAGGCCCTTGTAGTTAATTTGTAGAGGTTCAAGGAAGTACAATCAAACTTCGTTAGGCTCGGTTTCGTTAAATATCACTATAAACACAAGTTTCATCAAATTGACACTTTTAACCCAAAGTCTTGAAAACTTGTTTAACGATCTCGAAACCACGTGAAATTTATACCACTTATTCTTAAGAGTATATTTGAATATTTCGAAGCCTCGGATTCGTTAAAAGGTCACTCAGAGGTAAGATTTAACACGTTGACACGTTTAACCCCCGTAGTTTTATAATCTTCCGATTATTTTCACAAACGGCTTCTTATATCCAATTAATCACTCGTTTAAGAATATATTCTTCACGTACGGTCATTCAGAGGCTCAAGTTTGGCATGTTGACACTTTTAGTCCCTCTGTATACATAATTTCACCGTTTGTCAACTTTAGTCCTTCAAACTCAATCTTTCACATGTTTAGAGTTTAGGACAGTGTCTATACATAATTGGACGCGTTTTTACGTGGTGTTACATCCTTACCCCCTTAAAAGAAATCTCGACCCCGAGATTTACTGGAATAAGTGAGGGTACTTCTGTCGCATAGTGGACTCGACTTCCCACGTATATTCAGGGCATCTACGGGCATCCCATTTAACTTTTACTATAGGTACATGTTTCCTTCGGAGCTTTTTAACCTGACGATCCTCGATCGATATAGGTCTTTCAAAAAACCTCAGGCTTTCATCAATCTGTACGTCTTTATGAGACATAGCTAGCGATTCATCAGCTAGACATTTCTTGAGATTACAGATGTGGAACACATTATGAATTCCACTCAGCTCTTCAGGCAAGTTTAGCTTATAAGCTACACACATTTCCAGGGTGATACTTTTAGTAAGACTTTATCACCAACCTCAAACTTGAGAGGTTTTCGCCTCTTATCAACATAACTTTTCTGCCTATCCCTGGCAACTTTCAGGCGATCACGAATTTGGACAATCTTGTATGTCGTTTCAAGGACTATATCAGGTCCTGATAATTGAGCTTCTCCTACTTCTGCCCAACAAACAGGCGTTCTGCATTTCCTTCCATACAATGCCTCAGGCGCAGCCTGAATGCTAGTATGGTAGCTATTGTTATAGGAGAACTCGATCAAAGGTAGGTGGTCATCCCAGCTACCTCCCAAATCAATAACACATGCTCGAAGCATGTCTTCCAAAGTTTGAATTGTACGCTCACTTTTTCCATCTGTCTGAGGATGGTAAGCATTACTAAAATTCAAACGAGTGCCTAAAGATTGTTGGAAACTTTTCCAAAAGTGAGAGGTGTATCTAGTATCTCTATCGGATATAATAGATACAGGCACTCCGTGGAGAGATACAATCTCATCCACATATAACTGGGCTAACTTGTCGGAGCTATGAGTCTCCTTGATGGGTAAGAAATGTGTTGACTTAGTCAGTCTATCAACTATGACCCATATTATATCATTTCCATGCCTTGTTTTAGGTAACTTGGTTATAAAATCCATGGTTACCATCTCCCACTTCCATGTGGGAAGTTCGGGCTGTTGTAGCAAACCTGATAGCTTTTGATGTTCAGCTTTAATCTGAGCACAAGTCAGACACTTAGCTACATGTGTGGCAATAGATTTCTTCAAACCTATCCACTAATAATTAGCCTTCAAATCCTAGTACATCTTGTCACTGCCAGGATGAACAGAATACTTGGAGCTATGGGCTTCTTGAAGAATTACATCCTTTAGTCCTCCATAAATTGGAACCCATATTCGTCCATTCAATCTTAGGATCCCATCCTTGCCATACAACAATTGTTCAGCTGTGACGCCTAATTTTTCATTTGGATAATTAGCATCCAAAATAGCCTCTTTCTGAGCAGCTAATAACCTCTCGTTCAAGCCGTTCTTTAATTCAATGCTCTTGGCATTGATTCTAATAGGCTTAACCCTTTCCTTCCTGCTTAGAGCATCAACCACAACATTCGCTTTGCCCGGATGGTAGCGAATTTCACAATCATAGTCATTAAATGTTTCCATCCAACGGCGCTGTCTCATATTGAGATCCTTCTGATTGAACAAGTGTTGAAGACTTTTGTGATCCGAATAGATCACACATTTAGTTCCATATAGATAATGTCTCCATAACTTAAGTGCGAATACAATGGCACCCAATTCTAAATCATGGGTAGTGTAATTCTTTTCATGCACTTTTAGTTGTCGTGATGCATTGGCAATCACCTTGCCTCTTTGCATAAGTACACTACCCATTCCAGTGTGTGAAGCATCACAGTATACCACAAACTCTTCAGTTCCTTCAGGCAATGTCAATATAGGAGCATTGCTCAACTTTTGCTTAAGAACCTCAAAGGATTCTTGTTGCTTAGGACCCCAATCAAACTTTATATTCTTGCGAGTCAGTGAAGGTAGGGGTGCTGCAATCCTTGAAAAGTTTTCAATAAAATGCCTACAATATCCTGCCAGACCCAAGAAGCTGCGAATCTCTGTGGGCGTCTTTGGTTCTTGCCAATTAATGATAGCTTCAATCTTAGCGGGATCCACCTGGATACCACGCTTGCTAACTACATGCCCAAGAAATTGGAGTTCACGAAGCCAAAACTCACATTTTGAAAACTTGGCGTAGAACTTTTCTTGCTGAAGAAGTTTAAGAATACATCGAAGATGTTTTTCATGATCAGTCTGATTCTTTGAATAAATAAGAATGTCATCAATGAAGACAATGACAAACTTGTCCAAATAGGGTTTACAGACGCAATTCATGAGGTCCATGAACGCTGCAGGTGAATTAGTGAGCCCGAAAGTCATCACTAAGAACTCGTAGTGTCCATAACGAGTTCCGAATGCAGTTTTATGCACATCTTCATCTCTGACCTTCAGCTGATGGTAACTGTTTTGGCCAAAATTACCGAAGCAATTAAGTGATCAAATTAGTTAAGTGAGGTAGTGTGCTAGAAATGAGTGTAAAAAATATGTTAATCAAGTTAATTGTAAAAACAGTTTCAGGATACGGCTCAGGATATAGAGCTATATCTATGATCAAACGATGAGCGAAAAACGTAAAGGGGTGACACGGGATGTATGAGGAAAGCCCTTGATCAATCTAGATCGCCGGCACAAAACCTCGGGAGCTGACAATCGCAGCTGCCTTGTTCTTCTATTACTTCAAATATCAGGATACAGTGCAGGATGTGATGCGGATCAACTAAGTGTTACAATGTGATTCGAGTACAAGTGTTTGTGTGTAGTGATTGCTAGTAGCTAGAGAGTAAAGTGAGCGAATGGAAAAGTGTGTTCCTTAACTGATCCGATCCATCTATTTATAGTAAAAGAAATGTAACAAACTATCCTATTAAACCGGGATCCGGCGGATATTCCCTTCTTGAACGTTGTAGACCTGGTCCTTCGGGTTCAACGTCTCTCTTGTAACTGGTTTGCCTGAATCTTAAGGAGAAGAAGTCCATCTGACCGTTAGTGACCTACGACTTCCAACTTGCACATGGTCAATTTAGTTAACACCAGGATATCGCACCAGGATGTTACCAATATCCTGATCCGGTATCCTGGTCACAGATAAACAATCAAAAGCAGAATATTAGTCAGGATATATATGCTCAGAAAATGGCCCATAACAATTGTCCCCAAATATATCTGTTGGTATACCAATCCAACGGATATATTTTAAAATCCTGTTTCGCAAATCAAGGTAATTAAATCGAGATGACGGTCAAGATTACACCATACAACTTCCAACGCGCTTTTAACTCGATGGATATCTACAATGCTCCTATATCTTCTAACTTCTTGTTTGAAAAGCAGATATCTCCAACGGAGTCTCCAGGTAATTCCTTACTTCTTATTCATTTTCTGTTAATCTCTTTTCCTCTACTCGCAATGGCTAGTAGAACTTTTTCTCAAACCGGCGAATCTTCTGAGACCTTCATCCAGCAAAATCTTCTCAAAAATCCCGAGAAGGAGGTATGCGCTTTTGATAATGCGGACATTGCGGCATTGAGGGCTTCTGGTGCTTTCCCCGATGGCACAATCTTCAGACCGTTTGATCGATTTATTCGATCAGACGTTTCTTCTGCTGATTGGATCTGCTTCCCGGCATACCCTTTCTCACTAGGTCTTCGGTACCCCTTTCTCGAGTTTATGATGCAATTCTTCCGGACTACCGGTATTTCCTTTGCCCAAACCATGCCCATGGTCTGGAGGGTATTAATCGTACTCAACCAAATTAAAAACCTTCACTGCCCCGACCTTTGCATCGAAGATATGCCAATTGCTTACCGCCTCCGATCCCATGGTTCTAGTCGGTTTTTGCTTTTTTCAACTTCCAACAAACCCCTTATTCTTAAAGCCACCAAAAACGAAGACGGATGGCAACGCAAGTTCTTCTTCGTCAAACGAGACTCCATTGATGAGGGTGCTAGCCTTCTGGTGGAGTGGTTAACCCCCGGTAGGATCATGAATGTCCCCAAAGATATCTTTTAGACATTTATTTTTTGCTAATGTCTTCTTATTTGATCCTCTTGTAGTGAATTTTAAGGAAGTAGCTCCCCCTACTGCGGAATCAGAAAAAAGAATCAAAGCAGTTTACCAATTACCTGCAAGTGACAGGAGTTTTACCACACATATCCTGAGTTCCAGTCAATACTCATCATCCGAAATGTCTGGTAAGGGTTACTTTCGAAATAACTATTTAGTGCAATATAATGAAGGGTAATAAAGATGTAGGACTTTTCCCTTTATGCAGCACCAGCCAAGATCCCTGAAGTTTTCGACCTTGATGAGCTGGACAGTTATTCTGACCAGGTCCAGATCAAGAAGGAACCTAGTCCCAAGGCCACGGCCTCATCCAAGCCCAGCAGCTCCAAGGACATCATCATTCCCAAACCTTCGCCAGCTACCAAGCCCCGGAGTTCAAGTTCTCGTAAAAGGAAAGAGCCTGATTCTCCCGTTATCTCAGATATATTCCCTTATGAGAATCACGGGTTCATTGAAGCAAGTGGATTTATGACTTCTTTTCTCAACCAGGTCAGTATCCTTGATCCGTATCCTGCACCTTATATCACTTGTAAGTATTTATTAAAACCAATACCTGTCCTCTTACTTTGCAGGGTCTTGAACGTCTGGTTCATCTATATCAAGAATCCTGTGGGCTCAACAAGACGCTTGAATCCAAGTTAAAGAAAGCCGAGGTTACCATCTCCGATCAGGGCATGATTGCAGCCGCCAAGTCTCGGCACTACGAGGAGAAGTTCAAGGCTATGACCCAAGAACACCAGGCCGCCCTCAACAAAGTTGCTCTTCATGCCCAAGCCGATCTTGATGCTGCCCACGCTCAACACGAACGGGATATGATCAGCTACCGGGAAAGCCTTAAAAGTTCCGTCGTCACTTCTCTTCTTCAGGCCAGGCTAAAGATGGCCCATGAAGCCAAAGCTCTAGGCTTCGAATGCCCTTCTTGGGACATTGATGCCTGGGAAACAAAGCTAAGGAGCCTCGGCGGCACTTCTGCTAAACCTGTAGCTGAAGGATCTTCAAAGGCAGTCGAAAAACCAACTGATGCTGAGAAGGATCCTGAGGTTAATCCCGAGACGGATGCTGCTGAAAATACCATGAACGAAGAAGGCGCTGCCCCCTAAAACTTATTTCCCTTAAATTTGAGAGTTATGCTTATGTTTGAACAATTTTACTTCTCGTCCTATGAACAGTTTTTATTTCTGCATTTAAACAATTTGATAGCCGAAGGTGGATGGATCCTAGGTTTTAGGATGAAGCCTTCGGTCATCAACTGGTATTACAATTTCATCTTTCAATTGGCTTGCTATTGTTCTATGATTTCTGTCATATATTTCTTAGTGCGGATTTTTGCAAAATATCCTGATTAATATACTCAGTGATATATTATGAAAACTTTTCATAGAATTTCTAAAAATTCAATTAACTTTAGACAAAACTTCTAAAGAATACAAGATAGTCCATTTTCTAAAGCCTGTTTTGATAATACTTGTTTGATCAGAGTTTTTATTTTCAATCAAGTATCATCTCCTAAATACTTCAATCAAATATCCCGAAACGTATCCTAAAAACACATTCTGAAGACATATCCTAAAGATTTGTCGTCTTCAGGATATTTTGAGCCTTAATCAGAGTTAAATAATTCATCTAAGATTCACAAAGGAAAGACCATACCAGGAATTGAGTGTAACCCTAGTATCAAACTGCAACCCCTTTTGCAACTTCTCCCACTAGGATGTCCCCAGTCCGAGACACTTAGCCCAATTTTGATCTGTTGAGCTTCACACAATTGCTCTAGAAGGAATGTCCCCTGTGCATGAAGTCTTTAAACACTTAGAAAATTTTTGAACATTAGTTCCAACTGTTTAGACAATTCTTGTGTTATAGGGGTAAAACCCAAAAATATACTGGAGATAAATCCTTAGTATCCTGGGGAAAATCCCAAATTTTCATGCGCTACAGGCGGGAGTGTATAAACTCCGAGACTTAGAAAGGTAAAAACCTTTAAACCTTAGAGAGTATGAAAATACCCTTTCGTGAGAGAGGGTGATCAATCCTCATATACCTTTAGAATTCAGGATATAGCCAATAGTAACAAAATTGTCAGCCACTTTTACATGAACTAGTCCCGCCACCTTGAACTATTCCCGAATAACTTGCGCTCCAGGCGGGGTGTTTAAACCCAATTCGGAAGAAACGTGAATACCTTTAAACCTGTGAAGGGATCAGGATCCCTTAGACGTGAGAGAGGGGGCCAATCCTCTAATCTTCCGAAGTATCCTGAATGTGTATCCTGGTGCTACATCCCGAAGCATATACTGCAAAACAATCGTAAGCTGAGGTGGGTGTTAGCCTGGCTAACACCCCTCCGATGCTTAAGTCAGTAATGGGTTCAAAACAATCAATAATATCAAAATTTAATAAAAGAGACAGAATCCATACCATCCTGAGTTAGAATTTAAATTCCATACTCACTTAAAATAGAGTTTTAGATGTATAGCATTCCAGGATCTCGGTAGCATATCTCCCTCCATATTCTTGAGTCGGTATGCTCCTTTTCCTGATTCTGATTCAACCTCATAGGGTCCTTCCCATTTTGGAGCCAACTTTCCATCAGCAGGATTAGTAGTATTCTGAAAAGCCTTTCTCAATACCCAATTTCCAACTTGAAATCTTCTAGTCCTTATATACTTGTTATACGCTTTAGATATCCTCTGTTGATATGCTGCCATCCTTAGCCTTGCAGCGTCTCTTGTCTCATCAATAGTATCCAATTCCTGGCATAGGACTTCAGGATTCTGCTCAGGATCCCTGAGGTTGGATCTCGCTGTAGGTATCACCATTTCTGTCGGGATCACCGCTTCTGTTCCAAACACCAAGGAAAATGGGGTTTGGCCAGTTGCACTCTTCACCGTCGTCCTATCAGCCCACAAAACAAAGGGTAATTCTTCCGCCCATCTTCCTTTTTTAGCCCCTAGTCTTTTTTTCAAGTTGTTGACAATTATCTTATTCGAGGATTCTGCTTGTCCATTTGCTTGAGGATGTACCGGAGTAGACGTGATCATTTTGATTCTGTAACTCTTGCAAAAGTCAGTAGTCCTTTTACTTATAAATTGAGATCCATTGTCACAAATTATCTCAGCTGGTACTCCAAACCTAGTCAGGATATTCCTTTTTATAAAGGATACCACTTCTTGATCTCTAACCTGAACAAATGCTTCTGCTTCAACCCACTTGGAGAAATAATCCGTCATTGCCAACATGAAAACCTTTCCTCCTGGAGCCTTCGGGAGCTTTCCCACTATGTCCATCCCCCATTTCATAAACGGCCAAGGGGAAACAATAGGATACAGTGGTTCAGCAGGCATATGTAATATATTACTATGTCTTTGACATGCGTCACATCTTTGAGCATATTCTGCAGCATCTTTTCTCATCGTCGGCCAATAATATCCCGTCCTTAATACTTTTGAGAATAACGACCTGCCCCAAGTATGGTTACCACAATCCCCTTCGTGTATATCCTGAAGCACGTCTTTGGTTTCGGGATCCTCCAAGCACCTCAGATATGGTCCTGCAAGAGATTTCTTATACAAAACATTATTTATAATAGTGAATCGTGATACCTTCATTCTAAAGGCCTTAGGATTCTCATTCTTTGGGATGTGTCCTTCCTTGAGATATCTCACGATTGGAGCCGTCCAGGACTTAGGATCCTCCTCGGGATACTCGTCATCAGGATCCTGAATACTTATTACTTCCTTATCCTGAAGATTCGTCGCAGGATATAGGATATGTAATATTGGTATTCGGGTTCCTTCCGGTATCCTGACCGATGACCCCAGATTTGCCAAGGCATCAGCTTCAGCATTATCCTCTCTTGGTACCTGTTCAAGTGTAAAAATATCGAAATATCCTGCTAATTTTTTGAGAATTTCGAGATACTCGATTAACTTCTCTCCTTTAACTGCATAGGTTCCATTAAAATGATTAGTGATTAACAAAAGTCAACATATACTTGCAAATTCTTGATACTCATATTTTTAGCCAATTCTAATCCTGCAATCAAAGCTTCATATTCTGCCTCATTATTAGTAGCAGGAAATTCACACCTAATAGCCTGGGGTAATATGTCCCGCTGTGGCGATTTTAGTAGTATACCTAGACCGGCACCTCTTACATTAGATGCACCATCAGTATACAATGTCCAGCATTCTGAGTTCTCTCCTAGCTGCTGTACTTCTAGGTCTACTTCATTTTGAATGTCACTACTGAAATCAGCCACAAAGTCAGCTAAAGCCTGAGACTTTATGGCATTTCTAGGTTCATACACTAAGTCATAAGCACTTAATTTCACTGACCACTTAGCCATTCTACCCGACAACTCGGGTTTCCTAAGCACATTCTTAATAGGATAATTAGTTCTAACATGAATCCTATGCGTCTCAAAATAATGTCTAAGTTTCGTTGATGCCATAACTAGGGCTAATATCAATTTTTCTAGATGAGAATATCTAGTTTCAGCATCTAATAAACTTTTACTAACGTAATAGACAGGATACTGCTGACCTTCATGATCCTTTACAAGGACAGCACTTACTGCATTCCCTGACACTCCAAGATACAGGGATAATGGTTTGCCATCCTCAGGCTTCATCAATAAGGGTGCGGTTGAAAGATACTGCTTCAAATCCTGCAAGGCTGCTTCATGCTTTGCTCCCCATTCGAACTTCTTATTCTTCTTGAGGATATCGTAAAATTCCTTGCACTTTTCCGAGGAACTTGAAATAAATATGTTCAACGCTGCTACTCGGCCTGTTAACCGTTGAACATCTTTCATATTCAAAGGTGATTTTATATCCAGGATAGCTTTAATCTGCTCCGGGCTTGCCTCTATTCCTCTTTTGGTCACCATATATCCTAGAAACTTTCCTGCCCCACTCCGAAATGGCACTTAGCAGGATTCAGTTTCATGTTATATTGATCCATGATATCAAATGCTCTCTTAATATCCTGGAGGTGATCCTCAGCCTTTTTAGATTTCACCACCATATCGTCAATGTATACCTCCATGGTGTCCCCCAGCTTGTCTTTAAACATCATGTTTACCAACCTCTGGTATGTTGCACCTGCATTTTTCAAACCAAAGTGCATAGCAGTATAACAATAAATACATGTGGGTGTCATGAAAGCAGTATCCTCCTGATCCGAGGGTTCCGTTTGGATTTGCTGAAATCCTGAAGAGGCATCCATGAAGGTTAACATCTCGTGGCCGGCGGTAGCATCTACCATTGAATCAATATGAGGTAGAGGAAAAGGGTCTTTCGGACAGGCTTTGTTTAAGTCTGTGTAGTCTACACAAACTCTCCATTTCCCATTTTTCTTTTGTACCACGACTACATTCGCAAGCCATTTAGGAAACTTCACTTCTCTAATCATCTTGCTCCTTAGTAGTCTTTCAACTTCCTCTTGGATGATCATATTACGCTCCGGAGAAAATTTCCTTCTCTTTTGTTGGACCGGCTTGAATGACCTGTCAATACCGAGCTTATGTGTTATAATATCCTTGGAAATACCTGTCATATCCTCGTTCTTCCATGCGAATGTTGACATCCTGCATTTCAAAAAATTAGTCAATTGATTTTCAATATCCTGAGGGATATTGGTTCATACGAGCACTGAGACATCCGGATTATCCTGATCCAGGATAAATTTCTTTACATCCTGCTCCGAAGCTTCCATGATATCCTGGGCCCGCATCTTTAATTGCTATGCTGCATTAGGTTTGGTTGAGGATTTCATTGAGGATGAATAGCATTCCTTCGCCTCCTGCTGATCACTATCAACCTTGACAACCCCCCAAGGGGTAGGGATCTTGATGCACTGATGATAAGTCGATGGCACAGCCTTCATATCATGGATCCATGGCCCGCCTAGTATGATGTTATAGCAGGATAGGGAGTCCATCACACAGAAATGTTGTATCGAGTTGACCCCTTCAACATATACTGGTAACTTTATTTCCCCTACGGTATTCCTAGCTTCCCCACTGAAGCCAACGAGCACGGTGGATTTCGAAGTAATGTCCATCGGAGATACATTCATCCTCTTCAATGTTTCCAGCTGAATTATGTTGACAGAGCTGCCATTATCCACTAATATCCTGCGTACAAAATGGTTAGCAACATATAACGTTATTACGAGGGCATCATGGTGAGGATCCTGGATAGTATCCATGTCATCACTGTCGAAAGTGATCACTTTGTCAGTTGTGAGGGTAGTCATTCTGGCTGGTCTATCTCCCCTATCAATCTTAGCCTCCTTTGCATGTCTCTTGGCCGCAGAATACGAAGTCCCACAAATGTCGGATCCTCCTGAAATAAAGTTAATTATTTTGGCATCTGCTGGGGGTGATGTTGCTCGTTCAGGATCCTTCTCAGGATCCTTCTCAGGATCTTGCCCTTTATTTTTCTTTCTTCCCAGCAAATCCTTCAGGTAGCTTATTTCTTTCCTTAGAGCAATGCAATCCTCAGTCAGATGTCCGAAATCTTCATGGAAGGCACACCATTTGGATTTATCCTTCCAATCAGCTTTTTGTTGATTCTTTCGAGGCCACCTAGCTTTGTCTCCTAAACCCTGCATAGCATACATTAGCTCAGGTATATTAACAGAAAATCAATATTCAGATAATTCAGGATATTCTTCAGGATCCACGTCTTCAACAGCATTCACTTTCTTGTTGTCATTTCTGCCATATGGCTTGGAGCGATATGGTTTATATGAGGATTCTGATTTCCTGTTGGTTGATTCTTAGGTTGAGGTAGAATTCATCCTCTCTTGCATCTTTTTGTCATCTTCCAAGCGAATATATCTCAAGGCCCTGTTACGAGCTTCGTCGAGATCCTGCAGGGATTCATTACAAGATCCTGATAAAACTGAGAATCTTTTTGTAATCCCATCTTAAAAGCCTGCACAGCTGTTGCAACATCAAGATGTGGGATATCTAAGGATTCCCGACTAAACTTGTTCACATAATCCCTCAAAGATTCCTGAGGTCCTTGAGTTATCCTGTAAAGATCACTTGTTAGTTTCTCAAAACTCCGGCTGCAAGAAAACTGACTATTAAATAAATTAACCAAATGAGCAAACGAAGTAATTGAGTGAGGAGGAACATTTAATAGCCATTTAAAGGCTGATCCTGTCAATGTAGAACCGAAACCCTTGCACAAGCATGCCTCTTTGAGCTCCGGAGGGATAAGGTTAATCTCCATTCTTTCTCTATACTGGGCAATATGCTCTTCAGGATCCGTAGTCCCATCATACAGTTTCATGTTGGGGGTTTGAAATCTCTTTGGGATTTCAGCATCACAGATAGGATATGCAAAGCGGGATATCCTGTGGCTGTCTTGGGATACTTCCGGAATTGGCTGGACCACTCCAGGTACACTGGATATCATGTCCTTCAATTTCTGAAGCTCCCTAGTAAATGTTGACATCATACCTGCATCCTGCAAAGACCCATTATTGTTAGTAGCAAGAATATTATTATTTGATACGTTACCAGTCTGAGGATTCTGGCCATATCCTGAAGCATATCCTGAGCTCCTCACAGTTGACATCCTGACCGAGGAGGGGATCTCAGGAGTATGATTCTGAGAATGGCTTGGCACGATATTCCCCCGGTTATCCTCAGTGTAAACTGCAGAACTGAAGTTCAAAGCCCTAGGCTGCAAAGGAGTGACAGTTTCTTCAGCAGGTCTACTTGGGCCGGATTTCAAGAGTTGTATCTCTCTCATCAGCATCCGATTAGTTTCCTGCTGCTGCCTCATCTGTTCCTGTACACTACCAAACAAATTCAGAATTTCATCATTAGAAGCCGAAACAGGACCAGATCCCTGGGTACTGGGAGCGGGGATAACATCCCAAGCCACGTGACTCTCAGTTCCGTGTGAAGAAGCTTGCATTCTTGGAGGAGGAGGTGGAAGCACCGTACCAATTGTAGCAGAGGTTGTAGCAGACTTGGTGGAAGAGCTCATGTTTGATCTCGAGGCCATTGAAAACAATGTAGCAAAAAGTTTTGAGAATAGAAAACCGAGTAATGATTTTACTAAAGTTTTTAGTAAAAATAGCACCACTGGCCCCACGGTGGGCGCCAAATTGTTTTGGTAAAAAATTACCGAAGCAATTAAGTGATCAAATTAGTTAAGTGAGGTAGTGTGCTAGAAATGAGTGTCAAAAATATGTTAATCAAGTTAATTGTAAAAACAGTTTCAGGATACGGCCCAGGATATAGAGCTGTATCTATGATCAAACGATGAGCGAAAAACGTAAAGGGGTGACACGGGATGTACGACGAAAGCCCTTGATCAATCTAGATCGCCGGCACAAAACCTCGGGAGCTGACAATCGCAGCTGCCTTGTTCTTCTATTACTTCAAATATCAGGATACAGTGCAGGATGTGATGCGGATCAACTAAGTGTTACAATGTGATTCGAGTACAAGTGTTTGTGTGTAGTGATTGCTAGTAGCTTGAGAGTAAAGTGTGCGAATGGAAAAGTGTGTTCCTTAACTGATCCGATCCATCTATTTATAGTAAAAGAAATGTAACAAACTATCCTATTAAACCGGGATCCGGCGGATATTCCCTTCTTGAACGTTGTAGACCTGGTCCTTCGGGTTCAACGTCTCTCTTGTAACTGGTTTGCCCGAATCTTAAGGAGAAGAATTCCATCTGACCGTTAGTGACCTACGACTTCCAACCTGCACGTGGTCAATTTAGTTAACACCAGGATATCGCACCAGGATGTTACCAATATCCTTATCCCGTATCCTGGTCACAGATAAACAATCAAAAGCAGAATATTAGTCAGGATATATATGCTCAGAAAATGGCCCATAACAGTAACCCGACCTTAAATCAATCTTAGAGAAATAACTTGCCCCTTGCAGTTGATCGAAGAGATCGTCGATCCTGGGCAACGGATATCTGTTCTTGATTGTAACCTTGTTCAGCTCGCGATAATCAATGCATAAACGCATTGATCCATCCTTTTTCTTTACAAACAGAATAGGCGCTCCCCAAGGGGATGAGCTAGGTCGTATAAAACCCTTTGCCAACAAATCATTCAGCTGAGTTCTTAACTCCTTCATCTCAGTTGGTGCCAACCGGTAAGGTGCTCTTGCAACTGGTGCTGCACCAGGAATGATGTCGATTTTGAACTCCACTTGCCTATCTAGGGGTAAACAAGGTAGCTCTTCAGGGAATACATCTGGATATTCAGAAATAACAGGGATGTCTTCGATCTTGGGCTTTGGTTCATCAATAGTCACCTATACCATGTAAATGACACAACCTTTCTTCAGAAACTTCGATGCCTTAAGCATAGACAATTGCTTAGGCAATCCATACTGAGTATCTCCTTGTATAATAAGTGGTTCACCATAAGGGGTTTTAATAACCCCTTGCTTCTTATCACAAACGATCTGAGCATGGTTAGAAGATAACCAATCCATGCCTAGCACTATGTCGAATCCCGCTAGTTTCAAAGGAAGCAAGGATAATGGAAAAGAGTGGTTCCCAATGGATATAAAACATCCATCTAACACAGTTGAAGCAGTTTCTACGGTACCATCGGCCAATTCTACTTCATATTTTATGCTTAGGGTTCTAACAGGCAGATTTAATAAGTTACAAAATTTATTGTCTACGAACGACCCGAATCAAACAATACCCTTGCATAAACATCATTGATAAGAAAGGTACCTGTTATCACATTGTCATTCTGAACTGCTTCTTGAGCATTCATTTGAAAGACCCTAGCATTGGTCTTCTTAACTTCTTCAGGTTTCTTTGCAAACTTGGGGCAATTAGTCTTAATGTGCCCCTTCTCGTTGCAACCGTAGCAGGTTGCGTCCTTCATCTTATTGCAATCCAATGTCTTGTGCCCCTTGGACTTGCAAATCCCACACACAATAGGCTTTGACTGTGACTGCGATCTTGACTCGAGTCTACATTTCATGAAATGATGTTTCTGACAGGTCTTGCACTTGGGTTTCTCACCCGACTGCTGATTATCCTTTTTAAAACCAGTACCCTTCTTATGATCTGAGTTCCCTTTATTTTTCTTATCAGAATGACGTGAGTTCTCATCCTCACGTTTCCTTTTCCCCTCTTCAGAATTCTTGAGCGATTTCTACCTAACCGCATCAAGAGTAAGAGATAAGGACAGATCAGTCACTGACCTAAAGGTGGCGGGTCTAGACGCTTTCACACTTGCTTTGATTTCTGGGGCTAGACCCCCCAATGAAATGAGCAATACGTTTTGGTTCCGGTGTAACCAAGTATGGAACCAATCGAGACATGGTATTGAAACTGGTAAGGTATGCATGACAGTCTAAATTCTTCATGACCAAGGTCAAGAAGTCAGTCTCAATCTTCTCAACTTCATGTTGAGGACAGAAATTCTCTTTGATTAACGCAACAAACTGATCCCAAGACAGATTATACAACGGGATCTTCCCAGTAGCTTGGATTAGGGACCTCCACCAAGCTAGAGCTTCACCTTTGAATGATTGTGACACAAACTTCACAATATCCTTATCAGCGCAACCACTGATATCAACCACGGTATCCATCTCGTCTAGCCACGTCATGCAATCAATGGCTCCTTTTTCCCCAGTTAAATTCCTGGGCTTGCAGGAGACAAAATACTTATATGAACAGGTCTTTGTACGTGGCTCTTGATCAAATACAATCTTCTTATACGGGACACTATGCTGATTTGATGAGTGTTGGGCATCATCCTTCTTCGACTCATGAGTTTTAGAAGGTGGCTTACTGTGAGCCACAGAGTGAGTCTTAGGGTGTGATTTGGAATGAGGTACAGATGGAGTCTTGCTACGAGTACCACTTTGTTCTTTAAATTGCCTGTCCATGGCTTTAGTAACATCATTGTCAATCAATGCGTGAAGCTCCGCACCAGTTACATTGATTCTGGTGGTATCATGATTTTCTAGAGGGTGACTGTTGACTTCTTCTGATTCTGCCATGTAGCTTGATTGCTACATAAAGATGATGACAATAATTTATTCAGAAGATTACGATGAAATAGTCATCTTGATGACTCATTAACCATGGTATCAACAACCATATCGGTTAATTTGTTAAGCATAATTTATCTAGGATTTTCATTATAGTTTATCCTATTTTATAAATCATTAAAATATCAGAATGGCACAAAAGGCCTGATCACAAGGACAGGGATAAATTATAAGCCATGATATTATAGGATCAAAGCATTAAGGCTTGAACATAGTCCATCACCTTTTCTTGACAGGGAGTCGTAGACCACAACTGTCTTTTGTCTCAAAGGACAATAAATATGGCCCGTAGGCACTTCATCACTAATGGATGTTTTGTATATATGATCATCTTAATCGATGATTTGAATCCATGATTTCTAGATCATCAGGCTTGGATGAATCCAATATAAGGATGACTTGTGTGATTTTATCAAATCACATTTGCCAGGAGTGCTAACATGTTTTCAGATGTTAACAAGGATTTGAATCTTTTAAATAGGTTTTACCATCATGTCCATGTTTGAAATGACATATAGGCTAGGTTATACCTTTAAGATTCTTTTTAATATTTAACGGCAGAGCAATCATAAATTGAGATGTTTTAGGACATATTATATATATATGCTTAACGCCAAATAAAATTTATGAAAGAAACTTCTCATAAAAGTCTTAAAAATTACAACAATGCCCTAAACGGGTCTTTAAAGAAATAACATTGTCCACGCAGGGACTAAAAGATAAATATGTCCTTATAAGGACTACTAGAAAAAAAAAATACAACAAAATAGTTTCTTCTTCATTTTATTCCTGAAAGTCTCCTCCATGGTTCATTGAAGGTTTTAGCGGGTAGTCGAAATCTTCCATACTATGAACCTTAGAAGAAGTGGAATCCAAGGATTCTATGGTTAACGAATAATATGGATCACGAATAGGGTCAGGACAAGTGTAGTCCAAGTTTGGGATTCCCAGACTTGGAGGTAAGAAATATGGATCATTTGGGTCCATAGGTATCATCTTTGGAGTGGGAGCCTCAGGGACTGCTGGTATGGGCTCCTCTGATGTTGGCTTCTCAATTTGAGTTTCAAATGTCTTAGGTAAAGAATCTGGAACATGGTTAATGGTTTCAACTGGTTTAATTTTGGGAATGGGTCCAAAAAGATCCTTCCTCCATACTGGTGGTACGCTTATTCGAGCTGTGGTACGGAACTTACCATTCTTAAACTTCGGGTTTGGAGAACTTCCACCAATGGCAGCTTTACTCGGCGACATGTTCCTGAAATGCACAAATATCAAAAACAATGTATACTTATTAAGGATGAGATTATTCCCAATTCAAGTCTAGACTCGGAAGTCGAGTAATGTGCAACTGTGTCATTGAGATTAAACACAAAGGCTAGTGTTTAATTCACTCAATGTTGGCTCTGATACCAACCTGTCACACCCCGATATTTCCACGTATTACCGGTGGGCCAGGTGGGGATTATCGTGACGTAGTTGATATCATCATAGACAATAATCACAGTTCAATGCACAGCGGAAGTCTAAAAGTAATAATATTACTAACCGATTCGAAAGTAATATAAAATATTACACAACGGAATGTAAAAGGGATCCACAGGCGGATCAAAACAAAAGAAGTATTGTTCAACAGACTCAAAGTGATAAAAGCTTGCAAGGCTCTTTATGCAATCACTCAGGAGTTCCAGCCCATTACGTCTAGTACCTGCACTTAACCTTTTGAAAATACGTCAGTTTACACTGGTAAATACAATTAACTGGCCCTTTTTGAAAAGAGTTTATGAAAATTGATTAAATGCACAAGGCACAAATAAACTTTTATAACTTGGGACAATTATTTTAAAAATAATCTTGTATACAGTTTTACATGTTTGTCGTCCATTCAGGACCTGTTAGAAGAGCCGGATTAAGTTAATTGACACGCCACAAGTATATGCCCACAAGAGATGTGAGATACCGTTTATACATACGCAACTGTCAGGTGTATGCCTACACCCCGTGCTTAAGCCGTGGCCATTTTAATGAATGAGCCGAGGACATCTAGGACATGGTCATTAACCCCCCGAAGGCATTGCATCAAACAAGACAGATTAAAACGGGTTATGCATCTTTTTAATCACATTCCGATTGTACGATTTCATACCCGACCAAGCGGTATTATTATAATATCGTATCCCAAGCCCGTATAACGGAAAATAAGTTAAAAGTATTTACCTGAGCAAAAATAAGATTTTTATCCCAGCCGTATAACAATCAGCAAGTACAGATAGCTTTTACTGGGCTCCTAATCTGGAAAGAAGGTTTTAATAACCTATTAGAATACTAGCGGGCCTTTATTTAAGTCTAAGACTTAGACCGGTTAGTGGGAAAGATACCATACGGTTCTAAACGCTAACTTAAGCGGAGACCGGAATAGAATGTGGTTTTGACCCAAAAAGTTTGAATACTTGTATAATATGGGTAAACTAAACACATTCTGGAATTTGAGGATTTAATGATAAGGTTAAACCCGTTTCGGCTATTTTACGTAAACTAGTTACATAAACCGACCCGAACGCATAAACGCGTAACGGGTAACCAAATGAATTATATACAGGTCTTAAATCTTATTATGCTTAAAATATGTTAATATTTCAGTAGGATGTTAACATATATGCCCAAAAAGTAATTAAAACCAATTTAAGTCCTGTAAGGGCATTTTGGTAATTTTAATGATTATAAAAGAGATTTTATAACAAACTGAAGTTCTGGTCTTTTGTAATCAGTAAAATATTTAATTTATCTCATTACATTAGTAAGATATTACACATATGTGAGGTTTACCATTTATGGCCAAACTATGTCCCGAAAGGGCATTTTGGTCATTTCACATAGGCTTTTAAGAACATTTTTTGACATTTGAGTTCATGACTTATACCTACTGTAATAATATTAAAATTGGTTTAAAAATTCAGTAGGTAACAAGTCTTAGGTGTTAAATATGGTTTTAAACCATACTATGCACCTAATTAGCGTAAAACTCGCTAATTGACGATAATCAAGATGTTTATGTAAATCTGAGATTTTGATCAGTTTTAAATGCTCAAAATAATTTATTTAATGTAGAGTAAATTGCTAAAATAGTCCCTAACGTTTGTTCACATTTGCTAGATTCATCCAAAAAAAGATTTTATCTTATATGAACCACTGAGGTTTCAAAAAAGTTGCTAAATCCATCCAAACTTCAGGGACGATTTTAGCAATTTAATAAAACAAACTTTTTTTGGATGGATTTAGCAAATGTGAACAAACGTCAGGGACGATTTTAGCAATTTACTCTATTTTTTTATTTTCATCTTTTTATTATATCTCTTAATTAACATAAAATCTATTTATTTTTTTATTTTCATCTTTTTATTAAATTTCTTATTTAACATAAAATCTATTAGTTTTTTTTTATTTTTTTAACGGCGAATTTCTACAACAGGCGATAGATTCGCACCTGCTTTTGCAGGCCCCCCACCCCACTCTGGCCAAGACTATGCTGTCTTAACCGGGCTCACGCTTGGCATCAGAGTTTGGCTTGGTGCTCCCCGACAAAATTTCCAGCCTACTGCCATATGCGAGTAGTTGCACCCTCCACAAGAGCCGAAAACTCTCTGGAGTAAATGCACTGTAATAGAAAACTCGAGTGTGCTCTGCGGGTTTCGAACCTGTGACCAGGCCATCACCCACTTCATAATAAAGATTAATCATTTATATTTTACAATTATGAATACGGTTTTATATTTATAATCATCTAACCATCTAACCAAGTCTTTTAAAATGTAAACATTTTACTCATTACTAATCCTTTAATAAAGTTAATTATACGACAAAATCTTTTCAACGGTTTAATTTGTTACCTGTTTAGCAAGAACGTGTATTTTATTTTATAAATGAACAAAAAATTACTGGGTGAAGGCCTGGTCACATGTTCGAAACCCGCGGAGTACACCCGAGTTTTCTATTACAGTGCATTTACTCCAGAGAGTTTTCGGCTCTTGTGGAGGGTGCAACTACTCGCATATGGCAGTAGGCTGGAAATTTTGGCCAAACCAAACTCTGATGCCAAGCGTGAGCCCGGTTAAGACAACATAGTCTTGGCCAGAGTGGGGTGGAGGGCCTGCAAAAGCAAAAGCAGTTGCGAATCTACCGCCTGTTGTAGAAATTCGCCGTTCAAAAAAAAATAGTAGATTTTATGTTAAATAAGAAATTTAATAAAAAGATGAAAAAAAAATAAATAGATTTTATGTTAATTAAGAGATATAATAAAAAGATGAAAATAAAAAAATAGAGTAAATTACTAAAATCTTCCCTGACGTTTGTTCACATTTGCTAAATCCATCCAAAAAAAGTTTGTTTTATTAAATTGCTAAAATCGTCCCTGAAGTTTGGGTGGATTTAGCAACTTTTTTTAAACCTCAGTGGTTCATATGAGAAAAAATCTTTTTTTGGATGGATCTAGCAAATGTGAACAAACGTTAGGGACTATTTTAGCAATTTACTCTTTAATGTATAAAATCAGTAGGAAAAGGTTTGGCATTCAAATCATTTGTAAATCTCATTTTATGCACTAAAAGGGTATTATCGTCATCTACTGAATTACACAAGAACCCTATGTTTTAAACAAATTATAATCTGACCAAAAATCTTAAAATTCCTTAAAAATAATATCTTAACAGTTGGTAATGAGTTTTGGTTCAAAATCAAAGTTTAAAGATGTATTATGCAAGATATCGCAAAATAATTAATAAAAAGCTTCTAATTACGATATCAAGCATAAATCCTATTTGAGACCAAGAACTGATGTCAAATTTTTGGGACAAGCTTAAATATCAGTAGCAAAGGTTTTTGTCCTCTCACATTTCTAAAAATCTCATTTATGTGTCAAAAGGGCATTTACGACATTTATAAGCATATTAACAAACAAGAGCATATAATTCAAACTACTAAGGACCAAGCAATATAACTCCAGAGGGTTATACTACTGAATAATGTGGTCCTAATGGAAGCTTAAAACTTGGGAGAATTAAACTTAAACGGGTCAGAACTGAAAGTCAAAGCAAAAGACAAGCATTTGCGACTTTAGGTTATAAACTGACCTTAGACTGATAATTGTCGGGTTAGGCCTGATTATACATGTTCTAATACTAATTACCAAGTCATTAGAATGTTAAAATATAATTTAGAACCTTTGTTTTATTAGTTTAAATCATTTTTAAACTTTCTGTCCAGTTTGACTTTTTGACTAACTAGTTTGACCCGACAATTTACTAGCCAACGAAATAATTAGGAGGTGCCCTTTAAAGGGTTAATCACCTACCTTAATATGGTTCCATAACCACTTTCGTTTCGGTCAGTGGCTGGACCATATATGATTAAACCGATAGTCGAAGCTAAATTACGATATATTTGACTTTTCGGTTTTTAAGCTAATAAAAATGGACTAAGCAGGGATTAAACTCTTACACAAGGTCCTTGCTATCTTTTCTACCCTTCTAAGTCTTCTCCTAATGCTTGCTAGCTCCAGATATGAGTGTATAAAGGATTGCAAGTGAATGAGCAATTGAAGTGTTCAACATGGAGCCTTTTTATACTTGAAGAACATATTCTAGGATCATCACAGGTGTTTTAGGATTGATCCTGATGTTTACAAGTGTCCTAGTGGTATTAAAATACCAACAACAAGCTCCTGGTATCGATTTAGAAGCATTTAAGTCGGTTATGAGCATGAACTTGCAGCTGTTAGCAATTTTTTGAGCTGGGTACTTCTACGCGGCCCGCGTAGGCTCAGAAGGGGGCTTACGCGCCCCGCGTAAACTGGTTATTCAGGTTAAAACATTTTACAACTTGGCAGATTCAGTCCCTGGCCATTTAAAACCTTATACAACCTCATTTTTGACATAAGAGGCCCTTGGTTAATTTGTAGAGGTTCAAGGAAGTACAATCAAACTTCGTTAGGCTCGGTTTCGTTAAATATCACTATAAACACAAGTTTCATCAAATTTACACTTTTAGCCCAAAGTCTAGAAAACTTGATTAACGATCTCGAAACCACGTGAAATTTATACCACTTATTCTTAAGAGTATATTTGAATATTTCGAAGCCTCAGGTTCGTTAAAAGGTTACTCAGAGGTAAGAATTAACATGTTGACATGTTTAACCCCCGTAGTTTTATAATCTTCCGATTATTTTCACAAACGGCTTTTTATATCCAATTAATCACTCGTTTAAGAATATATTCTTCACGTACGGTCATTCAGAGGCTCAAGTTTGGCATGTTGACACTTTTAGTCCCTCTGGATACATAATTTCACTGTTTGTCAACTTTAGTCCTTTAAACTCAATCTTTCACATGTTTAGAGTTTTGGACACGTGTCTATACATAATTGGACGCGTTTTTACGTGGTGTTACATCTTCCCTGGTATTTGCAGCTTTAAACTACAAATCAGGTATGTGGATTCTTCCCTAGTTCATATAATCCGATTGTGTCTTCTTCCCCGGTTCATATATTCACAATTTCAAACAAACTATCTAGTATCTACACGGTTCATATAATCAAACATAATATCTACACCTTTCATATAATCTGATCGTGTTTTCCTCCCAGGTAGTCGAATAAACAAACTATCTACACAGTTCAGGTGATTATTGGTGTGTATGCTACTCATGTGTTTCATTTTTTTTTTATTATTTGGCCTAACTTCTTCACACGACATGTCTATTCAAACCATTATATTTTTAAATTTATATTTGATGTTGTTTCCTTCACATATACTCAAGGCTTATCACAACAGTAAATAACCTCGTACGCAATCAGAGACGAACAAAACTCTGATTTCCCGGAATTCTTGAAGACAATAATAAACTTATTTATTTAAAGTCTTAAACAATACAAGAGTCATAAGCCTCAAAGGAATGGAAAAAAAATAATAGAGACCACCAAAGCCTTTAAGCTTCAAAGGGTGGGTGATCGATTGAAGAAACAAAGACTAAAAGTACCAATTAGAACTATGATTCAAAGAATTTAGAAGTTCACTAATGGTAAAAGAGTAATTTACAAGAGTAATTTTAATAAAAAGGGAAACTATGTAATATATATCGTTTAAAAAGGGGAGATATGTAATTAAATTTTATAATTGGTTAAATATGTAATAAACCCTCTTAGGAAGGGGAAATATGTGAAAAACCCTAGGGATTTTTACATATTTCCCCCTTTTAAGAGAGATTATAACATATTTAACCAATTATAAAATTCAATTATATATATATCCTCTTTTAATTGAGAAATTACCCATTTACCCTTGTGTCATTCCCATAATCTCATCATTAAAAAATTGTTTCCTATTCCCTTGGTAGGCACTAATCACACGACAAATCCTACACATCCAAACATTGCCCCTCCTCCTTCTTCGAACTGCTCCCAATCGTGTCTTCTTCTCTTCTTCCCTGGTATTTGCAGTTTCAAACAACAAATCAAGTATGTGGATTTTTCCCTGGTTCATATAATCTGAATGTGTCTTCTTCCCCGGTTCATATATTCACAAATTCAAACATACTATCTAATATCTACATGGTTCATATAATCTAACATACTATCCACACCCTTCATATAATCTGATCATGTTTTCCTCCCAGGTAGTCGAACAAACAAACTATCTACACAGTTCAGGTGATTATTTTTGTATATGCTACTCATGTGTTTGATTTTTTTATTATTTAGCCTAACTTCTTCACACAACATGTCTATTCAAACCATTATATTTTTAAATTTATATTTTATGTTGTTTCCTTCACATATACTCAAGGCTTATCACAACAGTAAATAACCTCGTACGCAATCAGAGAAGAACAAAACTCTGACTTCCGAAATTCTTCAAGAAAATAATAAACTTATTTATTTAAAGTCTTAAACAATACAACAGCCATAAGCCTCAAAGTTATGAACAAAAATAATAGAGACCACCAAAGCCTTTAAGCTTCAAAAGGTGATCGATTGAAGAAACAAAGACTAAGAATACAAATTAGAACTACGATTCAAAGATTTTATAAGTTCATTAAGGTTAAAAGAGTAATTTATAAAAGTAATTTTAATGAAAAGGGGAAATCTTCCTATACTAATAAACAAAAATTTTTTATGGACACATGTCACTTTCTGATGCTTTCTCATTTTATTTTCCTATTTATCTCTTATATTAAATAATAATAATAATAGTAATAGTAATAGTAATAATAATAATAATAATAATAATAATAATAATAATAATAATAATTTCACTTTTTGGTGCTTTCTCATCTTATTTTCCTATTTATCTCTTATATTAAATAATAATAATAATAATAATTTTAGACATAAATATTTTACTATTTGAAAAATACTATTTAACGGATATGTGATCACAAGTTTGAAAATAAGAAATTCAAAAAATTAATTCGTTTTACTTTTTTTAAGAGTAAACTATATTTTAATGGGTTCAAGATAAGTAACAATCTTTATATTATATGTTGAGTTAAATGCCATTTTAGTCCTTGTGATTTGAGTTATTTTATCAGTTTAGTTCAAAGATTTCATTTTTTATCCGTGGGTCTAAAAATGTTTCACCGTTGCTATTTTAATCCACTGAGTTAACTACATCCATTTTTCTATTAACGAGAAGACATTTATACAGCCCGTGTAATACACGGGATTCAAACGTAGTATGTAATATATATGGTTTAAGAAAGAGAAATATGTAATTAAATTTTATAATTGGGTAAATATGTAATAAATCCTCTTAGGAGGGGGAAATATGTAAAAAAACCCAAGGGACTTTTACATACCCCCCCCCCCCCCTTCTAAGAGAGTTTATTACATATTTACCCAATTATAAAATTCAATTACATATTTCCCCTTTTTATTGAGAAATTACCCATTTACCCTTGTGTCATTCTCATAATCTCATCATTAAAAAATTGTTTCCTCTTCCCCTGGTAGGCACTAATCACACGACAAACCCTACACATCCAAACATTGCCCCTCCTCCTTCTTCGAACCATTCAGATATCCAGTGGCGAAGCTTGGATTTTTCGGCCGGGGGGGTGAAAACATATATACCCAAAAATTTCTATAGAACCGGGGGGGTGAAAACGTATATACCCACAAATTTCTATACGAAAACTACATATATAACACTACTGAGCGAAAAATCCCGGGGGGCGGACATCCCCCCCGCCCCTCACATGCTGCGCCCCTGCAGATATCTACTCGTGAAACAAATAGTCTGAACCATTAAGTGCTGAACCAGTAAGAGAGCTGAACCATTAAGAGTCTCATTAAGAGGTAAACAAACATTCCCTTATTGTTTAATTAGTTGGAGTTGGTATTCTAGTTTGACCGAAGTATATGGAATTGTTTGTTGAACAAGTGTAGGGTAGAAGAGTGGGTCACTAGGTTGTACCGGTTCTCTAGGTGGACTTATTCTAGTGAGACTTTCATGGTCCACGTTTATTTTTGTAAGGCTATTTATAGCCCACATGTTTATTCAATAAAAACTAAGCTTTTCTTTTGCAAATATTGTGGTCTTCTTTCTTCTGCATATTTCACAAACAAATCGTGAGTGTTGAGTGTGAGAAGTGAGGGGCCTTAACCCAACAAACTATACCGTCCTTGATGCTTTGGATTTAGATATACCCCTTGGGCTCGAGTTTTTTTTTTTTTTTTTTTTTTTTTTTTTTTGCAGTAGCTAAACTTCTAAATATACCCAAGAAGAGATAAATAAATTAACAAAACTCATACTTTGATCCTACTAGCAGAAATAGTGTTATTGACCCAATCTATACCCAATTCAACAACACGTTTTGCCCTGTAGTTGATCCAAAAGAAAAGTGTATCGGGAGGTGCTCCATCCATTTTAAAAATCCTTCAGAAATTTTCATGAGGTAGAACTTTGGAAATGTAACAAATTGTTACAAGGATATACTACAATATACACGATAACATTAACGACAATATTTATAACCTTGCAGACATATACTACAATATACACGACAACATTAAGGACAATATTTATAACCTTGCTGACTATAATCAATGCAAACAACGTGGTGATGCTCACACAATCGACATTATAAGAACCACAGAGAGAGTTTAACATGGTTTGTTTTCTTCAAACACCATGTCTGTGCTGCTTGAGTAAGATTCCCCGTCACGAGTACCATAAGAAACTAATGGGACCTCGTAAAGATCAGAGTGCTCAACTTCTAGGACTAAGCTTCTAGTGTCTTGAAATGTTTGTTGTTGAACCCAAGGATGAGTTGTGAATTTCCTTAACCTATCTAGCTCCACTGCCACTTCTTTCATTGTAGGTCTATCTATGCCTTGTAAACTAAGGCATCTTTTTGTGAGATCACCTACGGCTTGTATTTGCTCAAGTGTCCCTTCACGCAATATTCGAGGTTCAACAATTTCGTATAAACAGTTTTCTGTAACTGATTTGACAAAATGTGTTGCTAAATTCTTTTCAACATTATATCTATCAACGCCAATTGGTTTTTTCCCGGTTATGAGTTCTGCAAGGACCACTCCAAAGCTATATACATCACGTTTCTCTGTTAGTTGGCTTGTGTTGAAGTACTCTGGATCTAGATACCCTAGTGTGCCTTGAATAAGAGTAGTTACTTGTTCATGATGTAATGGGACTAACCTTGATGCGCCAAAATCTGAAATTTTTGTAGTGTAGTTATCATCTAGTAATATGTTGGTAGACTTGACATCTCGGTGTATGATTGACATAATGGTTTCTGAATGAAGGTATGCAAGTGCACTAGCAGCTTCAACAGCTACCCTCAATCGATTTTCCCATGATAACCAACTCATTCCACCTAATCCAGAATGAATGTGATGGTAAAGAGTGTTATTTGAGATGAATTCGTAAACTAGTATAGGGACTTCCTCTTCCAAGCAACACCCTAAAAGCTTTACCACATTTCGATGGATAACTTGTGTAAGGATCAAGACCTCATTTATGAATTGCTCTGCTTGGCTCCCATCCACTATTTTTGACTTCTTTATTGCAACTACACGTTGATCGGACAAAATTCCCTTGTACACTATACCATAAGCACCTCGACCAATAATATTATCTTTAGAATAATTACGAGTGGCTCTACGAAGTTGTGTTGTGCTAAACAAAGTCATTGCTTCGTGAGAACCTTGCGAATTAATCTTTTGTTTTAGCAACACACCCCCGTTTTGCTCAAAGAACTTTTCTTGGAGCTTTGTTAGCCTCCTCCTCCTTATACCATATAAAATCCCCGCTATACCCAACAATATTGCTAAAAGTCCAAACACCGTTGCTACATGTAAAATGAAAATGAAAAACTTCAATTAGTGATTGTTGTGCAATCAATTTCAGTTAAAGAACATTGTTTTCTAAAAAACACCTTGAAAATTTGTATTTCGAAGGTTAGGCTAGTTCACGATACACATGATTATAATTTCATGAAAGAGTTACCTATAATGAATGTTGTTGAAGAAAATTTTGAATCTTTATGCCATTGACAACCATTTGCTATTTTTGCATCACCAAAAGATCCTAGGGGACACGTACAATTGTAACTCCCTAGAGTATTTATGCAATCACCATAGCATGGGTTGGTTTCCGGATCCTCACACTCGTTGATGTCTATAATTAGGAAAAATATAAAGCAACGGTTAAAAGAAAAATCATTAATGATAGAAAAATTATTTATGAATGGCAGGTAAAAAAAATCATAATTTACATGTTTGTGAAAAAGAAAAAAGAAATAATGTTGATTGAAACTTAAACAAACTTGAAATTGGTAGTGTATAATAGTTTTAACCATAAAGTCAATGCTCTTTAGGCCTAGTATTTTCCATGGTCCCATATTATTATTATTATTATATATATAATTGAGAAAGTTGTTAGTTACATTGAAAATTATATTGACATGGGTGATTCACAAATACATTCATATTCAGTCATGTGGAATGCTATGTCATCTCATAAATTCATATATATTTGACATGAAAAATCTAAATTGATATTGTTATAATTTTAATAAGTTATGTATTTATTTAATTAATTTCACTAGGGTAGAACCCCGTGCATAAATATAAGTTATATTTATATACTAAGTAATAATAAAAGAAGTTGTATCTTAAAAAACGATCCGTTTATTTGTGCGGGTTAAATAAATATAATGTGAATGTGATCGGTTAACACATACAATCGTCAAGATAGTGTTTTTTCTATGTTTTCTTTTTATTCATATCAGCGGTTTCGTGCGCAACGCGTTTGTAGTGATTTCAAAACACATGTAAACACAAAGTAAGTAACAAAAGATGTTCACCGAAACGCGGCAATCGTTAAAAACCTAGTTATTATTAATTCAAAGTTGAAAACAAATCTTTATTCTTATGAAATTATATTGTTTAATAATATTATTATTTAATAGTAGAGAGAAATTGAAAAATAAATCTAATTTAAATAAGAATACAAATTTATGTAATTTATCCTAATTATGGTTTTAAAAAGAAATTAAAAAAAAAACTTTTATTCTTGAAAACAAATCTTTATTCTTATTGGAATTGTATTGTTTAATATTATTGTTATTAATCTTTATTCTTATCGGAAGTGTATTGTTAAATATTATTATTATTATTATTATTATTATTATTATTATTATTATTATTATTATTATTATTAATTAACAGGTGAGAAAAATAAAAAAAATAATGTGAGAAGGCACCAGAAAGCGACATGTGTCCTAAAAAGATTTTTATTTATTAGTATAGAAAGATTTTTAAGGTAACATCCTTATTTCATAATTAATATTAAATTAAAATGAATAATAAATAGAATTAACTTTTATGAAATGGTATGTGTTTAATATTTGTGTCTTGTGTATATTTACTAAAAGTTTATAATTGATTGAAAAGTTCGACTTGAAACAATCCATAAGGTTCTACGACGATTGATAAATACAAAACTGTGGTAAGATGTGGGTTCAACCGCATTAACACACTATGAGATCCGACTACAGTTGATTTTCTCAAACAACTTTGGAAGTATTAAAAGGGTTGGAAATGTAGCCGCTTATTATTTTCTCTTAAAAGGTAATTGCAAAAAAAAATCAGTGTGCTCAAATCACATTAAAAACGGCCCCGCAACACGGGGAATTAATTCTAGTTATATATATAATTGAAGAAGTTGTTAGCTACAGTGAAAAATATATTGACACGTAGGTGACTCACAAACATAACCATATCCAACCATGTGTAATTTTCATAACTTCTATATTTATTTAATTAAGTATATTTTTTAGGTAACACCCTTATTTTATACTTAAAATTAAATTAAAATGAATAATAAAAAGAATTAGTTTTTATCAAATCATATGTTTAGTATTTGTGTCGTGCGTGCGTATATTTACTATAAGTCTATGATTAATTAAAAAGTTCGAGTTGAAACAATTCATGAAATTCAACTACGATTAATAAATACAAAATTGCGGTAAGATGTAGGTTCAACCGCTTTAACACACCATGGGAGATCCAACTACAATTGATTTCTCAAATAACTTAGAAAGTATATAAAGGGTTGGAAATGTAATCGCTCATTATTTTCTCTTTAAAAACAACTGCAAAAAAAAAAAAAAAAAAAAAAATCCGTATGCTCAAATCACATTAAAAAAAGAAACTGATCTCACGGAGAATCAATTCTAGTTATATAAATACATTAATAATAAATCTGTATATTACTGTGCCAAAATATTTAGCTCGAATTCCATGTTTAGTCGGGGAAATTGAGGAACCTGTTTATTATAAATAAATAAATAAATAAATATAGACTTTCATATCAGTACATCTATGTTACTAATTGCCGTTCAATTTATTTACGAAGATTTTACTAAATTACTATTTTTCTTTTCAGGTCCTAAACTCTAACCAGGATTTTTTATTGACCTAGTAATTTTTTCAAACTATTAACATATAGATATCTTCTCTCTATCAATGAGGTGAACGATTCAAATTTTACAAGGTGTAATGTATGATATCGATATTTTTAAAAGTATATTAGTTTATCATTAATAAAAAAAATTAACATTAATAATATATTTTACGCATAAGATTATAAATTTATAATAAAATATCTTTAAAACAAGACCATCAATAAATATTATATTTTACATTACTCGTAATCTATGGTAATATTAGTGGAGATAAATATGGTGAGTAGTCTTAATTAGTTCTTTTTTTTTTTATATATATATAATCAGTTTAATTTGTTGAAGATGATATGATTCATATCAATGAGTTATATAATCCAGAGACAAAATAAGATAATGTTAATCGAAAAATATTTTACCAAAAGTAATAATGATTTTTGGATATTAGATTTAAATAACCTTAACTATCACCATTTGGCTGATAATACCCTTAACTTACGAATTATACCGCGTCACTCCCAGTTTTCAAATTATTTTCTTCTAGGCTCTAGCACTCCAAATTAATTGAACACCAATCCAATTAAATTGTTGCTGATTTGCCATTTGACATGACATGTTTTTGCTGACATGGCAACTAGGGGTGTTCATCGCGTTTTTTCTTCGGGTTTCGGGTTTTTAGGTCGGGTTGTTTGGGTTTTTGTCTAGGGAAAATTGACCCGATAACCGACCCATTTAAAGTTCAGGTTAGCCTGGTCGTTTATCCGGGTTTGGGTTAGTTCAAGTCGGGTTGTTCGGTTTTCGGGTTTAAATGTAAAATAAAAATAAATGTTTTTTTTTTACAAAATATCATCAAAATTCATATTGTTACTTTAAAAATATCATTAGAGTTCAACATTATTTGACAATATGCTATTATAATATTTAAAAGTCCGAAAACTTAATGTTCCATATGTTAAAGACTCTAACCAAATATTTCTATATGAAAAAAAATAATAAATGTTAGGGTTTTTTTTCTATTCAGGTTTCGTGTTTTTCAGGTCGGGTTGTTTGGGTTTGGGTTTTTCGGGTATTAGCTAATTCAGGTTTTGATGGCTTTGAATTTAGGTCGGGTTTTGGATAAAAATGAACTGCCATAATGGCAAATGATTTGGCAATTTTTTGATAACCATGATACATGACATTTCACTTTTAGTTGACGTGGCATCTGTTGTGGCATTTGACATGGTTGTTTTTGCTAACGTGACATCTGATGTCAGTTAACTGCTAACTGGGTTAGGGTTTAGTTAATTTATGAGTGGTAGAGGAAAATAAATTGAAAGTTGAGATTTTTGTGGTACACATCAAAGGTTGAAGTGCTATCAACCAAATGATTTCCGGGCTTAGTCGGCGGGGTCAAGATTCTATTTTCGGAGTCAACTTTATAACACACATCAGTTAAGTAGCCCATTATAGCCTTTCAAAAAATGGAAAGAGAAAAGTTTAGTAGCCCATTATGTTAAGTAAACTAGTTGTCATACTAGCTTGCTTTAAATATTGTTGAGATGGCCATTGAAAATAAATACTGACAACTGACCTTGGCAGCCTGGATCAAGATAGGGGTTACCGTCGTAACCATTGTTGCATCTACAACGATACCCACCACCATCTACCTCATAGCATGAACTATTTTCTTTGCATTCAGCAGACTCAGAGCAACCCTCTTTAGGTGCAATAACCCAATCTACCACAACAGGGACAGTTGACTCTATCCTCTCCACAACATCTGAATCAGCGTATAAATCATGGACGCCACGGAACTCAAAACTGCCTTCCTCACCAAGAAACGCGTAGCCACAATCGTTGAAGGGCCAGACAGCTGTGTGGTTATTAAAGGTGTAGACTGTAACATTGTATTTACTTAGGCCTTTCGGTATAGATGTCTCACAACAGCCCATTCCTGAGCACTGCCCATCATCAGGCACATCCTGTGCTTTGCTACAGAGTCCCAAACAGCCATTAGAAAAATCTACACCGTTTGTCCCTCTGATCAAAGAATAATCATCACACCCAAGGACTGTGAACTTATTCTTTTGAGAGAAAGTGAATGCACTTAACTGAATCCACCAATCATAATAATCTATTAGATTTCCATTTTTGTTGTAGCACCCATAAGCAACCGTGGTGCCAATGCGGAGCTCCGAATCTGATATGCTGTATATTTCAATGTCACTTGAACGGAGGAACAACTTTGGAGGTTCGTAAGTCATGTTACAAGTCACGTGGAACGACTTGTCGATGGAACAATCTGTGTCATTCCCAATGCCAAACGGGTAAGGAACTGTTATATTCCCGCAGCGAGTTTGGCAGTTTGGCTTTGCTATTGTGTTGTTAATGGTGGAACCTTGAAGAGTTCCCAAGGCCATTGAAAAGGGAAATGCAAAGAAAGAGAGGAGGATAATATGAAGAAGCATGTTTCTCCTTAATTTCTTTCACTCTCTTTTGTATGAGGTAGTATCTGTTTGTGGTGTTATTTTGGTTTACAAATATATCAATTTATAGAGTCGCTGCAAGGTAGTGTTACTTATAGCTGTCAACTCTAAATTTAATGTTAAGTCCTAACACATTTACACTCCGGTAGAGTATATAAATTGAAGTCATATTTAATCACTTACCACAGAGAAACAATCAAAATACAAACACAATTATTAAAATATTATCAAAAAAAATTTAAAGTGTTTAAATAATCTAACTATTGTAAATATTTAAATTTTCTATATAGTTAAAGTGATTAAAATTTACAAGTATTTATTAATTCTAAAGGAAAACTAATGGATCAAATAACACTTTGTTAATTAATTAACCAAGCATAGACTCAGGTTTTCGCAGTTACTCCTCATGGTGAAAAATTTGTTACTATTTTTTTTTTTTTTGGCAATCTATGGTATCCCACTGTCTTTGCATTGACAGAATCTACTTGTGTTATGGTTAAGTGAATTTGAGTTTGATCGTATGGAACAAGTCGAAGAAAGAATTTGATTGACCTTGTCCTCTAGATAAGACTTTGAAAAGGTCTTGGGCATAACACCAAAGATTTTTCAATTGGTCCCAAATGAATATCTGCCATAAAAATCTGTTCTTGTTTTCATTAAATTGCAAGGTATAGTTAATAGTGGCCCTTTTTTTGTTATAATGTAATTAAATTATTCAAAGTGGACGTGAAAGTTGGTCTATAGTCCACCATGACATTAATGGAATGTCACTATTACAAGTTGTAAATTAAACCGAGTTGAAAATGAGAGGGCTAATCTGACACCCATTATTTCATATAAGACATATCGTTGCCACCCACTATTTCAGAAAACAAAACTATTTGGACTAAAATGATAAGAAAAAAAACTATTTAGACTAAGGTGGTAATTTTGGTCAAACCTTAAGGACTAAAATGACAATTTACTCCAATATCTTTAAAACCCATATATAACAGATACTACAATCTGTTTAAAGTGTTTGTTACATACTATAATATGGTGATACATATAACCTTAGATCCACTTTGGTTAAGGGAGCACAAGCTTACATTACGCCTCAGAAAAGTTGTAATCGGAGATGGTACATATTAATTAACGTTACTAATAATTCCTAAATGCACTCTAAAACTTAAACATTTTCTCTTTAATTTAACCATGTAAAAACTTTTGTCTATTTCCACACCATGACAATATTTAGTAGATAGCGTTGCCATGACGTGGAAATTTTTAGGCCCTTAGGGGGAGGGGGTGGTTATCACTTGCAAAAATTCCATCACTCACAACATCCAATCAAGTTCCCCCATGTCATCAACCATTTTTTCATCACTCACATGTTGGTTCAGTTCTGTTTATACATGAGGGAAAACAATAAACATACCTTTGATTGCATTAGCACAGGCTAGCAGAGAATCCAGATGGAGTCGCAGCAATAAGGTTTGACATGATTGTCATCTTGGTCTGGTTCCTCCTTAGGGTGCTGACTGATGATGGTGGCTAAGAAACCGAATAGGGGATTCAGTTATGGAGATGGAGGTCGATTGATGTTATGTGTTATTAGGGTTGTGTCTAAATGTGTAACTGAGTAACCCTTTAACCTCCACATAATTCTCCTTATATAAGCACCTAGGAGGAAACCCTAATTAGTTAATAAGGGTAATATGGTCCATCAACAATTACCAACTAATTATTTAATAGGTTATTATATATTTTGATCTATATAATGTAAATGATTATAATGGCTACTAGATTAAATATTAAACATAATATATTTAATCTTACATTCTCCCACTTAGCCGAGTAATCATTTACTATGAGTATTAGATAAGCCTGATCAGGAGTTAACACTCATTTTAGCCTTAAACAAGTACTATAGCAGAAAAATACAGCCGTTGAATCATTATGCGACTCAGGACCCCCATTAATCATACTATAGCCTTAATTTAAAACCTAATCGTCATGATCAAAATACGCATAAGCCCTTTGTTTGATTTGTAACTATATTTGTCTATATGCCATTATGCTAGCTTGACATATTCTTAGAGACATACAAAATCAAACTGATGAGGAAAATTAACTAATAGTTAGTCATTCATAGTACGATATGCAGTTGCGCATGGCCATTAATTAATACCCGTCTCTGAGCTCTCTTAATAAGACTTATGGGTTATAGCCCTTCAGTTATAGGATCCTTAAGCATATCATGAATGTATTCGATACAAAACTTAGTTTCCTCAATTCGTTCATAAACGAATAATTAATTGTGTATCGAAACTTAATGCAGCACCTCTTGAACTGTTACTGTTCAAGGAGTCATGGTAGCTGACTTTATCACACTAAGTCTTCAAAACATTAATTATATGGAGTTAATATACTTATGAGTCCACTAATAAATTTCCAACAACATTTAGTGACTATATTATGTCATTATAACTTAGGTTGTTAATATCAGTGCATTATGACTCCTCCATGAAATAGGTTTTATCTGCTGACATAAAGATATACCCGAAATTACATTTTGTCATCTTTGAATATCTCAAAGTTAAAGTAATAAACCGGTTTTTAATTCTCACTTCTTCTTAAAATTGTAGCCTCTCGTCTCTTTTTAAAGATATTGTAATACTCCATTAGATGCTTCACATTAATCTAGTGTGTTGCAATTTGAGTAATATCTAAACGAGTATAGACTTAAACTTACATAAGGCTTCCAATTAATGAAGCGTAAGGAAATAATCTCACTCATCCTATTATCCTCTAAAAGAGAGCATTAATGTTTGTTACATATGTAAGGACCTATTTAATGTTAAACTTATGGAACAGAACTAATGTCCCATTGGGTCTATCTCAGTATGTTATGATATCAATCACGTAAGAGATATCTCTGAGATATATTATATCAAAGTTTGTGTTAACAATGCTTTGACTTATGTAACGTATACTTGTCAAAAGAATGTCATCTATATAGACAAGTTTAATTTAGTTGCTCCCACTCATCTTGAGGTAGGTACATTAATCCACTTGATTCTTGATGAAAATAATTACGTTAACTTTTCATCACATTATGATGTTTGCATTAACCCATACATGGATATTATTGGCTTACAAATAAAGTGTTCTTCAACCTTCAGTTTGAAACTTTAGGTTGTTTTATGAACATGTAAATGTGTCAGCCATTTGTTATGGAAAATTGTTTATAATGTTCATCTAATGTAGCTTTAAACTATTATAAGCTACTAGAACATTGATGATCCTTAAAGAAATCTTTTGTAAGAAAACTCTTTCATAATTTATCTCTTCCTGAGTATAACCTTTGACAATCAATCAAGCTTCTTTGTGTCTTAACGCTTATATTAGGATTTGGTTTAGTTATGAACACTCTTAGGTAATTCAATCAAATCCCAAACGTTATACGAACACATAAAATCAGTTTTACTAGAAAATAGTTTTATTCCATTAAGAATATTGATTTGACACTAATGGCTTAATTTGAAGAGATAGGATCAATAAACATTTCCAAAATCCATTTCAACTTCAATTAGGGAGGTTATGTAATCATCAAAGTTAGTAGGCTTTTAAACCTATATGACCTCCTGAGTTGATTATTGGGTTCATTAGAAGTTTCAGTTTTATGGATTAGCTCTTGGTTAGGTTGCTATCATTTTCATTCTAAGTTTGTAAAAGTTGGTGCAGTATGGTGTACAATAGGTGTAATCGGAGTTAAATTCGGAGTGAAATTTAATGACACTCTTCCCCCCGCCTCTTGTATTCCTTGCAACTCATGATAAGGACTTTGACTGCTCCCACTAACCTTAGAAATCTTTTGGAACTCAGCATGCTTATGGTCAATATGTAACGACCAACAAATTTTAATAGAGAAACAAGTTAATGACGTCAGTCGTTGTAGTTTCTCTTGTTGAGGATTATGTTAGTTTAGGTAAGAAATCTAAGTGCGCCCACAATTAGGCAACAATGACACTTTTGTAAGAGTAGCATTAGATTTAAGGAGATAAGTTATGATAGAACAGTGTCATAATGGAGCGGTGTCTTGTACAAGAGGTGCAATTTTAGGTAATGTAAAATTTTCACTCCCCCACCTCTTGCAACCATTGCAAGTTGTTATTAAGACACTTAATGCTCCCACTGATCTTTAATATCTCTAGAATGCTACAAGAAAAGTTTCAGTGAGCTACGTGACGTGGGAATCTATCATATATACGTTAGACTTTATTTGATTTCTTTAACGTCCAAATGTCATAAAAAACTTAAGGACATATTTAATAGAAATCTTAATAAGTAAACATATGAATAGATTTCTTCTAAGACTGTGGGCCATATGCGACAAAATTTAGATACAAGTAGATAGTCTTTAATTGATAAATGAATTATGTCTGAATATTCCATTTTGAATAAGTTCCACTAATGTCAATGAATGACTTATCATGGACCCATACTTATTCCTTAAGCCGAGTTATATTTTAGGGCTTTAATGTCATGATTTAAAATCACTTAGAATGAGATTAGATAAAAAATCATACTCATTAACCATGTCATGATTTCTCATGAATTTCGGTTATAATGGATCAAGTTTATAAGTCTCATTTTCCTTTTGTCAAATTCTCATTTACATGATGACAAAAGGTTGTGCAAGAGTAAGGTATCGTCTAGTTCCATCTTAGTAATGTTTCAATCCAGATATTTAGAACAAATAAGATGAGAGTTTAAGGTAAGTGTGACTTTATGTTGACTATGCAAACCTCACAACCTTCATGACATAGCCTAAATAATGATACTATATTCTGATTAATCTTCAGAATATGTAAGGTATCAAAAAAAAAAAACTTTGTTAGAAGACTGCTTATTATGGTTCTCATAGCCTTAACAATTAATTTTTTTTGTCACTAACTCTCATGTTAGTTATTTGTCGAGTTCTGGTAAGGAAACGTATGGAACTAGAGTCAACTAATCATGTGTTAATTGGAATATTAAAATTATCAGACTTAAATATCATTAGTAAGTAACTACCTAATTAACTTATCCAACTGTTCTTTGGAATAATGGATAGTCTCGTTGCTTATGCCTAGTCTAATGACATAATTATGCAGTGAGATTTTCCCTTGAAGAACCTTAGAGTTGGGATTAGCACTTGTAATTTGTCTATGGACCTTAGAACAATACTCTTTTAAATTATTAGTGGTTGTAAGGTGAATAACATCTTATTTTCCAGTTTCAAACATTTATTTCTTTGTACATATGTTGCTTATCAACACACTCGTTATACTTTGGTACTTTTGAGTGTTTTAGTTGATTTATAATGCATCAAATTGTACAAGTGAAAATCTTAGTATGTAATGTACTGGAAAAATGTACTTATTTCCATGCGTAAGCCCTTAACTTTATGGGTCATGGTATTGTACATTATTATGTATTCACATATACCACTTAGCTTTATAACTTATAATTTAAATGAAGACATGCATCTTAGGAGTTCTAGTGATTATTCCACAATAATAGATTAGTATTAGGAAAAACTTAATCTGGAATAACCTTTTAGTGACAGCACTTATTCTTGATTATCAAAAGAGACATCATGTTCGATTTATCCTAATCATCATGCTCTACTTTTCTTCTGTAGTGCTTTATCAGAAGAGAGCAATAGGATTATCGTGTCTTAAGAGATAATCAAGGATTTAATTTAAGAGCTAATTCTTATAGAAACTTTAAGCAAAACATATTATATTTAGGAATTAGAGTGGATGAGATATAGACTTATAGAAGAAACATTATAGTGAGTAAAAATTATGGGTACTAAGAATAAGGCAGATGAAATGATCATAAAAACTTAATTAAGGATCATTAATCTAAGGATCATTATGTGAAGAGATTGTGATATGTCTATTACTAACATCAAAATAATAGACTTAGCTAAAAATTCTACTTAAATGAAGACAAAACAGCTTTGGCCAGAAGTGTAATCATTTAAGTATATGTGCAAAGTGGTTGTAACAAATCAGCTTTGGCCAGAATTGAGACAATCACTTTATTTATGCACTTGTTGAGTATACCATCTATGAATGAATTAAATCAGCTTTGGCCAGAAATTAAGACATTCATGCTTATGATGCACACACAACATAGCTTTCATAACACTTGAACGATAAGTAGATGCATCAAATCAGCTTTGGCCAGAATTGATACATCAGAAGCTCATTCAAGTTAAGCCATTTTGGTTTTGTAAAAAACATTATTTGATCCTTATTAACTAACTAAGTGATTACAAAACCAATTATTTAATAGCAAACCACCCGTTAGCGCGGATCGAACTCCGCGGTGAGTTCACATTAAACAGCTTAAAAAAAAAATAATGAGGTTTCGAGTCACAGCCTTGTTGTCTCGAGTCGAGACCTTTGTTTCGAGTTGACACGTTATGGTCTCGAGTCGAGATCTAATGATCTCGAGTCGAGACCTCTACCTCAAGTTGATACGTTATGGTCTCGCCTTGTCACGTTATGGTCTCGAGTCGAGATCTAATGGTCTCGAGTCGAGACCTCTGTCTCGAGTTGTAATGGTTTAATGGCCTTAGTCGAATCCTCAGTGGTCTCGAGTTGACACGTTATGGTCTCGAGTCGAGACCTTTGTCTCGAGTTGAAAACTTTTGAGAGTCCTTATGATTTCGAGTTGAGACCTTGTGGTCTCGAGTCGAGATCTTGGTCTCGAGTCGAAACCTGATGGTCTCGAGTCCACTGTTGATAGCTGTTTCTTGTGATAACATAACTGAAATTCGAAATCTAAGGGATTATGAGATATTGTTTCCTGTTTTAAGATGATCTAATTTTATCAACATATTTCGAAAATTATGATATGTTTATCTAATAACAGTTTTTTTTTTTTTTTTCGAAAATCTATTGAGGACAAAATAGATCAAAAACAGAAAAAACACTTCATAATCCAAATCATATTCCAAATCATAACAGAATTTTCGAATTTCCTAAGAACATGTGATGAACCCTAAAATTAAAACATGAATTCTGGAACCCGGAACCTGAATTTTAAGGTTTTTTCTAAAACAGATTTCGGTCATAAAAAACATAACCCATTTAATTTCGAGTAAACATATGATTAATCTTTTCCGAAAACAGGGATTTCGAACATATACCTACTCGAAAACGGCTGTTGATTCATAATATTTCAAAAATTTCGTTTTCCAAGTTTCAATACCAGAATTATGGATACGAAAACAGAACTGACTGATCAACATATGCTCTGATACCACATGTTGGTTCAGTTCTGTTTATACATGAGGGAAAACAATAAACATACCTTTGATTGCATCAGCACAGGCTAGCAGAGAATCCAGATGGAGTCGCAGCAATAAGGTTTGACATGATTGTCATCTTGGTCTGGTTCCTCCTTAGGGTGCTGACTGATGATGGTGGCTAAGAAACCGAATAGGGGATTCAGTTATGGAGATGGAGGTCGATTGATGTTATGTGTTATTAGGGTTGTGTCTAAATGTGTAACTGAGTAACCCTTTAACCTCCACATAATTCTCCTTATATAAGCACCTAGGAGGAAACCCTAATTAGTTAATAAGGGTAATATGGTCCATCAACAATTACCAACTAATTATTTAATAGGTTATTATATATTTTGATCTATATAATGTAAATGATTATAATGGCTACTAGATTAAATATTAAACATAATATATTTAATCTTACATCACAACCTTTTTTAGTGGCAATGGTCATCACTCACAACAACCAACAATAAACCCTCACACCCCCTCACATCCAATTATCACATAATACCCCATAACGCGTGAAAAATTTCACGGAATCTCCCCTTCACGCGTTGAAATTGTAGGTGGCGGTGGTATCTTTGTTTGTTCCACGCGTGGAACTTGTTCCATCACGGACAAAATGTTGTCCATCCCCAGTCCCCTTAGGTATCTTATAGTCAGTCGGTTTAGTTGTAGAGTTCATTAGAGTTTGTTGCTCTTTTCTTTTCCTTTCACATAGATAGAAATGTGTATTCATTAAGTTGAGCTGATCATATGTTGAGCCTAAATTCACTTCCATTTTTCTCTCTACATTATATTACTTTCTAACTATGAATCCACGAGCTTTGTTATGTACCCAAAAATAGTAATGGGAAACAAACACAACTGGACTTCTATCCTACTAGCAACGATATAGTTTTTGACCCAGGCTACCAATTCAACATTAACGTGTCCCTCTGTTGTTACAAAAGAAAAAAAATGGCCTAAAACCATAAGAAATGTGTTTCACTTTAAAACTCATTTAGACATTTTCATGTGGTGCTACTTTTGAAATTTTCCAAACCATTACAACGAAGTATTGCGATAAGAAACATTGAATACAACAATTATAACCTTATAACTAACCATAATTGGTGCAAAGAAGATGGTGATGCTCATACATGAATCGACACTATAAGAAGCACCAAAAACATTAACGTGGTTTGTTTTCTTCAAAGGACATGTATGTGATGCTTGAGTAAGATTTCCTGTTAATAGTATCATTCGAAATTAAAGGGGCCTCATAAAGATCAGATTGCTCAACTTCTAGCGTTAAACTTCTAGTCTCTTGAAACGATTGTTGTTGAATCCAAGGATGAGTTGTGAATTTCCTCAAACTATCTAGTTCCATTGCCACCTCTTTCATTGTAGGTCTATCCTGACCTTGTGGACTAAGACATCTTTTTACCATATCACCTACCACTTGTATTTGCTCAAGTGTCCCTTCACGTAATATGCGAGGTTCAACAATTCCATATAAACGGTTTTCAGTAACTGAATTGACAAAATATGTTGCTAAGTTCTTTTCAACATTGGACCTATCAACACCAATTGGTTTCTTCCCGGTTATGAGTTCCGCAAGGACCACTCCAAAGCTATATACATCACTCTTCTCAGTTAGTTGGCTCGTGTTGAAGTACTCAGGATCCAAATACCCAAGTGTGCCTTGAATAAGAGTAGTTACTTGTTCGTGATCTAATGGGACTAACCTTGATGCACCAAAATCTGAAATTTTTGCGGTGTAGTGTTCATCTAATAATATGTTGGTAGACTTAACATCTCTGTGTATGATAGGCATAATAGTTTCAGAATGAAGGTATGCAAGTGCCCCAGCAACTTCAACAGCTACTCTTAATCGATTTTCCCATGATAACCAACTCATTCCACCCAATCTAGAATGAATGTGATGAAAAAGAGTATTATTTGAGATGAAATCATATACTAGTATAGGGACTTCCTCTTCCAAGCAACACCCCAAAAGATTTACAACATTTCGATGGATGACTTGTGTAAGGATCAAGACTTCATTTATGAACTGCTCTGCTTGACCAATATCCACCATTTTAGACTTTTTTATTGCAACTACACGTTTATCAGACAAAACGCCCTTGTACACTATGCCATAGCCACCTTGGCCAATAATATTCGCTTGAGAATAATTATAGTTGCTTTACGTAGTTGTGCAACACTGAACAAGGTCATTGCCTCCCGGGACCCTTGTGAATTGAACTTTTGTTTTAGCAAAAGGCCCCCATTTTGCTCAAAAAACTTTTCTCTAAGCTTCATTAGCTTCTTCCTCCTTATACCATAAAATATCCCGGATATACTTGATTAATTGCTAATGGGCCAAACACCATTGCTACAAGTAAATTGAAAAAGTAAAACACTTCAATTAGTTGTTTGATTAGCGGTTGTTGTGCTAAGTGAACACAATTGTTTAAAACTGAGTTATTTTAAAAATAGATTTTGAAAGTTATTATAGTTTACATACACATATTAATAAAAACGAACATTTTGAAAAAGATGATTTTCAAAGTTATACTAGTTTACATACACATATGTATACCTCCATGAAAAAATTTCCTATGATGAACATGGTTGAAGAAAACTTTGAGCGGTTAGGATATAGACACCCATTTTCTATTTTTGCATCACCAAAAGATCCTGGTGGACAAGTACAATTATAACGCCCTAGAGTATTTAAGCAATCACCATAGCAATGGCTGATTCCTGGATTCGTGCATTCATTGATGTCTATGAAAAGAAAATTGAATAGAATGGTTAAAGAATGTAGAAAACGTCATAATTTATATCTTTGTTTAACAACTTAGATATCATGTTGATTGACTTACAAGAAGTCAAGAACCTAACTCTGTGATACTATTGTAGCTACTTGAAAACTATCAAATTGAATTGGTTAGAAAACAATATATCATTGAAGGTTGCATGAGATGAGATGATGGACATGAATACATGAAATTAAGTCACCTAAATGGTGGACTTCATGTAAGAATCTAAGTTGGATAAAAATCGAAACATATAAAGCCTCGTAGGCCTCGTAGTTAATTTACTTGGACTCACATAATACAATTAAAAATGTTTATATTTTTGTGCCAAATTATGGTTAATTCAATTTCCAGGTTTTGTTAGGGAAATTGAGTAACACGTGTTTATTAAAAGTAGGGGTGGGTTAATGTACATCATGTACGTTATTAGTGTGAGAAGCGTATGAGCCACCGGAATGCGACATATAGCTTGAGGCGAGAGGTATATGTGTCCACACCATAGCTACGTACAAAATTAAATAACTACATACAAATTACGCAACATATATGAATAATTACACACAATAACTCGCAACATATATAAATAATTACTTACGCAACTTAAATAAATATTTACTCAACATTTTACTTATGGACTTATGCATTTATGTTTATACTTATGCAATCTTATGTTTATATTTATGCAAGTAATGTTTATAATTACGCACATATATACGTAATTACGTGCATCATACACATAATTCATTGGCGTTTTTTAAATGTTGACTTCTTTTAGAAAAAGGTATAACAATCCTATAATTAAATTAAAGATAATAAATGTTCAATGGTATATATTTTTAAACAAATAACAAAATATATAAAAGTAATATGTATTTGAAAAAAATGGTGAAACTAGATACAATTTTTAATTTATATTTGATTTTGTCTGTCCAAATAATGCTAATATGGCACCCATACCACTTGTAGGTCCTTATAATGATCTTATAACACCTATTCCTTGTTGTTAATGCATAAACAATTGCGGAATCCAAGTTTATACACAAATCGAAACAAGAACACGATCAATAACAAGTGTTTATCACTTTAAAGTTTCTTTGTATTGATTTTACCAGAGTAAGAGTACAATGAATACAAAATATGACCCCTCTCTAAAATGTGCTCTCTCTCTCTTTCAAAATGGACAACTGCTTTATTTATAATGCATACAACAGGTCTAACAAGGTGATATTTATGAATTTTATTAGTTATCAAATAAGAGTTTGAATCTTTTTCTCATTGTAATCGAGTTATTTATGGTGGCTATATAATCCAATCGAGCTTGTGATTAGGATTATGAGAGATTAATCTAGTTTTGAGTTATTTTTTAGATTAATAATTTCGAAGAGCTTATTTCATAATTGTGTGTTTTTATTGTTTGATATCAACTGAGACTTGAATAAGTGTTTCATCTATTGACCTACATCATTTTACTCGGTTTCCCTATTGTTGATACATATTATGTGGTCGCGACTCGGTTCGGTTCAACTTGGCTCGGTTCGACTCGGTTAGGTTCGGCTCAAGCCCTACGTCACGACATTCCTCCGTCGTGGGTCCCAGAGTTCGACACGCGAAGCACGAGAGCCGAGAACGTTTCCCGCTTGACACATCATCATGATGATGTCATATCTTTGACTAAACTTCACATGTTTGAAAGCAATTGATTTCATTTACGTATAGCATGCATGTGGGCCGAAACATTTCACTTGGGCCAATCAGAACGCAGCATGGACTTCAACATTTGGGCCCAAGCCCATATTCGGCGAATCACAAGGAAGTCGACGAAACACATGTGTTTCGCCGACTGGATTCCATTTCGTCGATTGTTTCGTCAATGACATTGTGTTTCACCAAGCTTCTGATTCGCCAAGCCTGATTCGTCGAGTTAGTTCTGTTTCGTAGTGTGTGTTGCTATATATAGACAGTAGTTAGACTGAAAATGTCAGACACAAGTGTAGGTCCCTCGGAGGTTGAGGTTTAACCTATTCCTTGTTATGTCTAACACACTAGCGAGTGCGGAATCCAAGCTAGCATGCAAACCGGGATAGAACAAGCACAAACATAAACACAACACACAATATTCAACGATTAACACCACTTGTATTAATGCGTATGAAAGGTTCGGTTACAAGCACAAGGTTTACAGATGTATTCTATAAACTCTCTCTAAATTTCGTGTGTGTGTTCTGGACAGAATGCTCTCTATGTGTCTCTAGTGTCTAACTTGTCCTGCTTGAAATGAACACAACACATGGGTATTTATACCCGAACACAGCATGTCTGGTCGAAGGATCAGATAGATGATCGAAAGATCATCTATCGATCTGAAGCAGCTCGAATGATCCATATGTACCACGAAGGATGACATCCTTCGTGGTCCATCTATCGAATGCACATCTTTCGAGCTCATCGAAGGATCTCAACAATCCTTCGATGACACATCCTTCGACCCAAACATCTTTCAACTATTGTCTAACTGTTTGGCCAAGTCAAACCGGAGGATGGTTGACTTGGTCAAACTTACATCAAAGACATCGTTTTGTATCAAGACGAAATACAGACAAAGTACAGACACAAGTGCACCAACAAACTCCCCCTTGGCTGTAGCTTTGTCTCGATCTTTGTCTCGATCTTCGTGACTTCAAATCCTTGACGTCCTTTCAAGTCTTCAATGTCGGAGAATCTTTAAAGTCTTCACGTCTTGAAAGCAGAAAGTGTATCAACAAACTCCCCGTTTCATGTAGGAAGTGTGTTGACAAACTCCCCCTTAACATAAGCTCCCCCTTGAGTTATGCTCGTGAAAGTCTTGATCTTAATGAATTAAGATCCTTGAGGTGTTGATGATGGTCAGTGGCAACTCGATCATCTTCATCATTTGAGTGCCTTCACGTCGTGTCTTCATTCCGAAGCTTGTCATCGACCATGTTCTCCTTGCCTTTAGAGTCTGCACATGCAAGAAATCTAAACGCGTAATGAGAACAACTGCTTGGAATATAGTAAACATAAACAAACGACACACGTGTGACCATTGGTTAAACAAACACCGTCCGACAGTTTGAAAGTTTTAACAAATTTTATCAATTTCAAATTTTAACTTTCAACACTTGCAAATTTCGACCGTTTATGAAGATTCAGTCGTTTCGGTTTTCATTCAGGTTTCAGGTAACGAAGACTCGAGCTCCAACATCGTACGATCGAAAATAACATAGAAATAAAATCTTTTTGGTTTTTATAAAGTTTATATTAAAACACACCTAAAATCTTTTTGGTATTTTTGAATATTTCAAATGTAAAGACTGAAAGCAGTAAATAAATATTTACAGACATTCTTTTTGCGAGTTTCGAGGGTAAGAGAATCATATCAGTGTACGGTCATGCCAAAACGGTCTTTTTGTTCAATTAGTTAACATTAAGATAAGCATCCTATAACAATTATCGGTATTGTTGTCCACTTAAGCTCAACTTATCAGATGTAATCATGGCGAGGGGATACGTTAAGGTATGATTTATACTTACCGACCGGTGTTCATCCACATCACGACACATTCCCGTATCAAGGTATGCACGAGGGTTCTTCTTACCGGTGAGTATACCGATTATCATCTGTTTGACCGTATATGATGTGAGATACTCACTTATTTTGATGTGAAAACAAGCCCTATGTGATAGAATCACTTATTGATGAGGAACTTGATTTTCATATGCATGAGGGCACAGGAGCAAGTCCGTGAACAGGTCAGTACTTTCGTACAGCAGAGAGACGAACTTGACTCCCGGAAAGAATTTGTGATATATTATCACTTATTTTGAGGGGACATGTGATTGTTGATCACTTATTGAGGTCGAATGCAGTATGTACACGTATGTATAGTATCATGGAAGATCTAGACTTGCGTCCCCGTTATTTTTCGGTAAAAGATACAACCATGATACCCAGATGATAAGCAGCATAAAGACCGAATATTTCAGAACCTCGGCAATCTCTCAAACGAAATTTCGGTACTAAGACCATATGCCAATGAATGGTTCCCACCTGGTCTTCAGTCGATTTAAGTTTATATCACCCAGCACACTTTAAAATGATTGTGAGCCTACCGATACATCTTATATAGAGCTGCTTATCGTTTTTTTTTTTTTTTTTATTTAAGGTTTAAAGAGGTTTAGATAGACCACTGATGTACTATCATTTTCTCTTTTGCTCGCCAGGAAACTCATTTTTGTTTTTCTATTGTTTTTGTGTTTTTGAAATTTTTCGATTTAATTTACTCCCCCTAAAATCAACAAACTAAGATAAATTTAAAGACACAAAGGTATTTACAAAAATGATTTTCCGATGTTGGATTTACTCTTGCTTGACCTTAATGCCGTTTACCAATAATAAATAGTCAAATCTTGATTTGTCAAATGCTTTGGTAAAAAGGTCGGCACGTTGGTCATCGGTGTGGACGTAAGCAACATCGATTAGCCTTTTCTCAAAGCAATCACGTATGAAGTGATACTTAATTTCGATGTGCTTAGTCTTTGAATGCTGCACAGGATTTCTAGTGATCTGTAAGGCAGCAGAATTATCAACGTAAATAGGAGTAGTTAGGAATTCAAAACCGTAATCACGCATTTGTTGTTGGATCCAAAGGACTTGGGAGCAACAACTTGAGGCAGCAATGTATTCAGCTTCGCATGTGGATGTAGCGACGCACGTCTGCTTCTTGCATTGCCATGTGACTAGGCGATTTCCCAAAAACTGACATCCAGCCGTTGTGGATTTGCCGTCGATTTTGCATCCGCCAAAATCAGAATCACTGAATGCGATCAAGTCAAAGTTATTATCCCTAGGGTACCATAGACCGGTGTCAGGGTAACCCTTCAAATAACGAAAAATCCTTTTTACAGCTGCAAGATGTGAGGCCTTCGGGTTGACTTGATATCTGGCAAGCAGGCACGTTGGGTACATTATATCTGGTCTTGATGCTGTGAGGTACATAAGAGATCCGATCATCGCGCGGTAGTACGAGGGGCTAACAGCTTCACCCTTCAAGTCTGGAGTAATTCCGTGATTTTGCGGCAATGGGGTACCGATGGGCGTTGCATCAGACATCTGGAACCGGCTCAAGATGTCACCAACATATTTAGTCTGATGGATGAAAATCCCAGACTCAGTTTTTTGTACTTGTAGGCCCAAAAAGAAAGTCATTTCCCCCATAGCACTCATCTCGAATTTATCCTGCATGATGCGCTCGAAATTCCTACACAAAACATCATTAGTAGAACCAAATATAATATCATCAACGTATACCTGTACCAGTAGAAGATCTCCATCTTGTTCTTTGATGAAAAGAGTACAATCGATAAGACCTCTGCGAAATCCATTCTCCAGCAGATAATTAGATAAGGTTGCATACCAAGCTCGCGGTGCTTGATGTAGACCATAGAGAGCTTTGTTGAGCAACCAAACCCGATCGGGATGAATAGGATCTTCAAAACCTGGAGGCTGTTCGACGTACACCTCTTCTTCCACCACACCATGTAAGAATGCACTTTTCACGTCCATCTGGTATACCTTGAAACCTTTGAATGAGGCATAAGCCAGAAAGATCCGAATTGCTTCTAGACGTGCAACAGGTGCATACACTTCGTTGTAGTCGATCCCTTCTATCTGACGAAAACCTTGAACGACTAGCCTTGCTTTGTTTCGAATAACAACTCCACGGTCATCCTTTTTGCATTTAAACACCCAACGGGTACCAATCTTCTTGTAACCAGCAGGTTTCTCTACGAGTTTCCAGACACCAAGCTTCTGGAATTGTTGCAGTTCTTCCTGCATCGCTTCAACCCAAGAGCTATCTTTCAAAGCATCTTTCCAAGTTCTTGGCTCTTCCTGTGAGACATAGCACGCGAAAGACCAATCGTTTTGTTGACCAGATTCTCTGATATCTACATACAAGCCTGCATTGTTGTTGTTTCGCAACATGTTTCTTGTTTGAACGCCACTTTGTACATTTCCGATGATGTTTTGTTGAGGATGGGTATTGTGAATCCTTGTCTCTGGATTATCTTGAACTGGAATATTTGTACCCAGATTGTTGAGATTGAGATCAACAATCAATTCAAGGCCCGGAATTGACGAAGAGGATGATGCAGTAGCTTCAGCTGTTCTAGGGACATCCACTGGAGGTGTACCCTCTGAAGTACCATGTACTGCTGTTGTTGGAGCTTCTTGATCTGCATCTAGAAATTCATCATCCTCTGAAGATTCGTTCAAATCGGTAGCATCGTGAAAATCCTCATTGTCGAGAGCATTATTGTTCACTGAAGATGGTTCTTGATTGACAATAATGGGACGAACCAACGGTGAATCTGTAGCATTGTCACTCTCGAAAAACATCCTTGCCGCAGCATTTTCTTCAACGGCTTCAACATTGATCGAATTGAAAAAGTCATCGTACTCAAACATCCAAGGCTGACCAGGATTTCTGACTGGTAAAGTGTGCCTTTGTACTCTGACTTCAGACCATTCCTCGACCCTTTTAGTCTCTAGATTCCAGACTCTTAAGTTCGGGGTGGAATACCCAAGAAAGTATCCTTCAATGGCTCTTGCCCCAAACTTTCCATTAGGATCGATTATTGTGCACGGAGCTCCAAACGGTTCAAGATATGACAAATCTGGTTTCCGTTTGTTAATAAGCTCAAAGCAGGTCTTGTTGTGCCTTTTGACTGTAAGGACTCGGTTCAACGTGTAACATGCAGAGGACACAGCTTCAGTCCAGAATGGAATCGGCAATTGTGACTCTACCAACATTGTCCTAGCAGTCTCGATCAATGTGCGGTTCTTACGTTCAGCGACGCCATTTTGTTGAGGAGTATAAGCTGCACTAAATTCGTGAAGAATACCTTTTGAAGTGCAAAACTCCGCCATGGCATGATTTTTGAATTCAGTACCATTGTCGCTACGTATCCGCCTAACCTTCAAGTTATAAAGATTCTCAATCTGAATGATCAAGTTTTTGATAATACCGAAGGTTTCACTCTTATGTGCCATGAACGCCACCCAAGAAAATCTTGAATAATCATCAGTTATCACGAGGCAATATTGATCATTCCTAATGCTTTTGTGCTTGACAGGACCGAACAAATCCATGTGCAAACGTTCAAGAGGAACATCCACCGTGTTGATTTTCTTTGTCGGGTGTCGCTTCTTCGTTTGTTTTCCTTTCTGGCACGAGACACAGACGTCTTGAAGATGGAATTTTTTAAGAGGAACACCATTCACTAATTCATTTGACACCAAATGATTCATTTTGCGTAAGTGAATGTGACCCATTCGTCTGTGCCAAGAGATTGTGTCTTTTTCTGTGGCTTTGGAAACGAAACAAGTTTATTGTGCAGACGTTGTGATAGCTTGGCTCATATCAAGGACATACAGATCATTTATCCTTGGAGCAGACAAGAGAATCCATTCTTTCGGAATTTTGAAGCCGGGTTTCAGCACATAACATCCATTTGCATCAAAGTGTACTGAGAACTGCTTATCACAAATTTGAGAAACACTAAGAAGATTGTGATCAAGTTGTTGTACGAAGTTGATCTTATCAAAGCTAACAACCCCGTTGGAAATCATTCCTTCACCCGTAATATATCCGCCTTTATCTCCAGCAAAATCAACATAACCTCCTCTAATAGATTTGACGTCGTAGAGAAGCTTCATGTCGCCTGTCATGTGCCTGGATGCCCCACTATCAACAATCCAATGACTACTGATAGTTCCTCCTGGAACACCCTGCACATGAACTCACATAATTAGTTGGAGAGGGGGACCCAAGCCATTGTGGTCTTGGGTCTTCCATTTTCATCAACAACAATAACCTCTATTCTTTGATGATTCGAAAATTGTGATGGTCCCCCTGAATTTGTGGTTATTTTAGGTTTCCATGTCTGTTGAAATTTACCAGTTTGATTGTTTGCAGTTTTTGAAAATTTTGAACTTTCTGGTTTAACTGGAACCGATTGTTTTTGAACCACTTCATTTTTAAGTGCCTTTTCAACCACCTTGACTTGTTGGCGTTTCTGTTTCTTTTCCCTTTCTCTTACAAGTCGGGGATCTTGTTTTACAGACACAGATCGCTTTTGGTGATTGCGTTCACGGGGATCATCTTCTTTGGCTTTTAATTTATGAAGATACGGGCAATTTCTGACAATGTGCCCAATTGTACCACATTCAAAACATGATCTTCGTTCAACAAACCCCGAAGTATCATGTGGTCGTCTTGCCGATGATGAACTTTGTGATCCCGAGGTACTAGGTTTTGAACTACTTGGTTCATTCCTTTTCATCACAGTTGCTTTCTTGACAAAATCTAAATTAGATTGATTTTCAAATGTTGCAATTTTGTCCGTTCCCTTAGATTTCACAAAGTTCACATTTTTGTTCTTCTTCTGATTCGGCTTCCTTTGACTTTGAGTCGGTGTTTTACCTTTTGGTTTGGCATGATTTTGCTGTTTTTGCACTGTTGGTAATTTCTGATTGCCAAATTGTTTTCTAACTTCAGCTTTAGGGATAGGAGGGCACTGTGTTACCACAACATGTGATCCTTTCTTACCCAAAAACTTACTTATTGAATTCTCAAAAACTTTACTGATTAGGGATTGATTTACATTCTTAATCGGAAAATCTTTGTCAGAATAAATTTTATTATCACCAACAAGAGTGTACAGCAGATCCACACTCTCCGACCCTTTTTCAGACGAGGACTCGATTGCAACAGTCTTAGCGGGTTTTGCAGGAGGATCACACAGAATATGATTCTCAAGAGGTATGTCCTCTTCGTTTATCACCACATCAGACTTTGCTGAATCAGAATCATCAGACTCATCATCAGAAGAATCAGCATCCTCAATCACAACTGGAGGATCCTGATTCTGTTCAGCGGTTACAAATGTATCTGCTGACACATCTGAATCTGACGATACTTCTTTCTGGTATCCGAGTCCTGCTGCAAATTCATTAACATCTAGAGGAACAGATGGTTCAAAGTGAGTTCTATATTCCTCATCCGGCATGGCATCATAATTGTTTCTCACGGGTGGTGGACATTTCTTGTAACCTATGCATGTGACATCCCGTTTCTCTTTCTGAACATCAATGATGTGATCCAACACATAGCTAGAGCTCAAATTACTGTCTAACTTGAGTCGGATCGCCTCACTTTCTGTTTTAACACAAGCCATTTCCTTTTGCATTACCTCAAGACGAGTTATATACAAATTAATGTCAGTTTGTTTTCTGGAAACCATTTTTGTCAGCTCTGTTTTATCTTTCTTTAACGTTTCAATCATTGACTTAAATTCCTTTTCATGGTTTTCATAAAACATGTTGGCTTCTGTGCACTTGGAAAGATCAACGGTCAACTTTTGATTGTGGATGAATGTCACATCATATTTCTCTTGCAAAGCCTCATGTTTGCTTTGCAATTCACACCACTTATCATTCAAAGAAACATGTTTGTCTTGCAAGTCAAACAAACTAGCTTGTAAAGCATCATGTTTGCCTTGCAACTCAGACATGTTTGCCTCTAAATCAACACATTTGATACGCAAACTATCACAGTTATCACAGCTAACAGAAGTGGGTTCGTCGACACATACCTGACTTGATGAACTGTCGACATTAGCCATAAAGGCTGAATGGAGAGAAGACGAAGAATAAGCAGCTTGATCCACCAAGATAGATCTTCTTTCAGTTCCTGCTGCAGTTTCTTCCAAAAGCTCATCAATATCTGCATCGATTGACGCATTTGATGTCTCATCCACATGATCATCACCTGAGCTCGAGGATTCTTCATCCGAACTTCTGCTGTAACCAGAACTGTCTTCATCTTCAGAAGATTCATCACCATTGGTGGAAGATTCTCCACCACTGGCGTGTTTAAGTTCCTTGACAACTTCACCACTGGCGTGTTTAAGTTCCTTGACAACTTCAGCAAAACAAGCTGTTCCATCTGGAGCATCATTCCCCAACTGGATTGACCAATCACAGCCTTCATCTACTTGAACCACAAGTGCCTGGTTGGCATTAGATGGTCCTGCTTGACTCTGGTTGTTGACAGGTACCAACGTACGAACATTGTTCCTGTTCTGGTTCTGCTGGTTGCCTTAATTTCTGAAGGGATTCTGGTTTCCATGCTGAGATGGCCTTGTACATTCCCGTTTGAAATGACCACGTTCACCACAATTGAAACACTTGACAGCCTGCTTATCAAACCCATACTTGGTGTCTTTCTTGCTTTCCAAGCTGGTTCTGCCTGTTCTTTCCATGAAATCCTTTGCTCGCCTAACAGCACTGGCAAAGGCCCACTTGATGTCCATCATCTCCATCTCCTCTTTATCGATCTGCTGATAGTCTTCTTGTGTCAGATTAATGTTACCAATCTGACCTTCCACTAATCCACAGTATGCGCTCACCAAAGTGTTTAGCAGCTCCATGTGTTCCTTTGCTACTTCCACACTGACTTTAGAAAAGCTTGAGGTGTCGAGCCGTACTGTATTTGGCTTTAATTGTTGACCAGCAGATGATGTACTTCCATAACAAGCTTGCTGTTGAGGAGGAAGTGGATTCCCATACATGTCGGTTGGTACGGTAGATTGAGGAGGAAGTGGATTCCCATACATGTCTGTTGGACCAGTAGATCGAACAGGTAATGGATTTCCGAACATATCAGTTGGTCTGAGAGGTCGTTGGCTTTGTTGTTGTGGTACTGATTGAGGGACTGGTTCCAGCAGATTTCCATACATGTCTGTCTTTGGAGGGACTGGAACTTGGATAGTATTGCCATACATGTCAGTGCTAGTCACAAACGCTGTTTGAATTGGAGCATGCGAAGAAGGTTTCGTAGAAGTGCTAGAAGTTCCATAATACATTTCAGGATTTTGTGTCACTGGAACTCTTTTTGCCTTGAGACTTTCTTCCTGATTCTTGTTTTCCAGGATTTGAACAAAGTCGTTGAAACTTGTTGTAGCTAAAGTACCATTGTACTTCATGATTTCCAAGAAAGTATTCCATTGAGGTGGCAACGCATCTGCAAACCTTTTTACAATCTCTGCAGAAGTTGTGACAACCCCAAAATTTGCTAATTCAGTCAGCAAATGATTAAATCGACTTATCAAATCACCCAACGACTCATTCTCCATACAAGTAAAACCATCAAACTCTTTCTTCAGGAGTTCTTTTCTCAACTGACGTGTCGCTTCATTTCCTACCCCCCTTGTCTTCAACGCGTCCCACAACGTCTTTGTCGTCTTGTAACTGACAAATTGATGATAAATATCTTTACTTAACGCCTGAGTAAGAATGGCATATGCCTTCTTTTCCAAATCATAGACCTTCTTCTGATCTTCCGTAAGATCTGCAAACGTAGCAGCAGATGATGCGGCAACTTCTATTGTTTGATCGAAATCTGTAATGAACCGCAACCACAATTCTGTATTTTGACCAAGAACGTATGTATGAAATCTATCAATCCATCCTGGATATTCATATAAATGCATCAACTTTGGAGGCCGATTCAAACTTCCGGTTTCGCTCTCGCTTAAGAGAATGCTTTGAATACTTGGAGTTTGATTTGATACGAATGCCCATTGACCGGTAGAAGTTGCATTAGAAGATACCGGTGCGGGAGACGGAGTACCAAAATACATGTCTGTATTTACCGGAGTATTCCATCTTGGATTCATTTTTGATCAAAAATAATAAAACCTGAAAATCACAAACTTGTTAAGCAAAAACAGACTAAGGATCGAAAGATCAACACTAGTTCGAAGGATCAACTTGTTCGAAGGATCAACAGTGTTCGAAAGATTACTGTTGAGTTTCGAACAATTGTTTTCGAAAGACTCCCCAATCGTAGGATCCTGGTCTTTCGAATAAGAACTGTAGATCGAAAGATGTATGCTTCGATATGATTCCTTGGTTCGAAGGATGATGATCTATCGAACCTCCACTGATCGAAAGATGATCTTTCGACTTCGAAGGATATCTTTCGAACTGCTCTGACACAGTTGACAAATGTGACAGGTTGGTGAAAAAGTTGATGGGTTGGTAGAAACTTTCGGCAGAGGTATGGTCAGACCATGATTTTCTGCCAAAATCAGATTTTTGAACCAATAAAATAATATTATTCCTTATCCAGAAACCGGTCACCGGAGAAGCCGGAATTTTGGCCGGAAATTACCAAACCACTTAAAAACAAGTTTTTAAGTTACCCAACCCGTCTTTTAACACACCCGGTTAGTTTAGAACACGTTTTAACAACTGCAAAAGCGAGAAAATCAGTAAAAACGGGAGCTAAACCAAGTGAGTTTTTTTCAAACACTCCAAAGTCTTGTAAAAACCCGGTTTTTAACAAGGAAAAGAGCCACGGCTCTGATACCACTTGTAGGTCCCTCGGAGGTTGAGGTTTAACCTATTCCTTGTTATGTCTAACACACTAGCGAGTGCGGAATCCAAGCTAGCATGCAAACCGGGATAGAACAAGCACAAACATAAACACAACACACAATATTCAACGATTAACACCACTTGTATTAATGCGTATGAAAGGTTCGGTTACAAGCACAAGGTTTACAGATGTATTCTATAAACTCTCTCTAAATTTCGTGTGTGTGTTCTGGACAGAATGCTCTCTATGTGTCTCTAGTGTCTAACTTGTCCTGCTTGAAATGAACACAACACATGGGTATTTATACCCGAACACAGCATGTCTGGTCGAAGGATCAGATAGATGATCGAAAGATCATCTATCGATCTGAAGCAGCTCGAATGATCCATATGTACCACGAAGGATGACATCCTTCGTGGTCCATCTATCGAATGCACATCTTTCGAGCTCATCGAAGGATCTCAACAATCCTTCGATGACACATCCTTCGACCCAAACATCTTTCAACTATTGTCTAACTGTTTGGCCAAGTCAAACCGGAGGATGGTTGACTTGGTCAAACTTACATCAAAGACATCGTTTTGTATCAAGACGAAATACAGACAAAGTACAGACACAATGCACCAACAACAAGAGAGAACACAGAGAGAACACACACACTGAGAGAGAGTTTACAGAATAGATTTGTAAACATTGAGCTTGTAACTGATCTTTTCATACGTATTAATACAGAGGTGTTAATCGTTGAGTCTTGTGTGTCATCATATTGCGTGTTCTATCTCGGTTTGCTATCTCGGTTGGATTCCGCACAACCGGGTTGGTTTGTACACAAGGATTAGGCGACTAGATCCTCCCCTAGCCGGACCTACACCTATAGCTACGAATATTTTACTCAATTTCCAATTTCCCCTTCAATTTTTAAACTCTTACCAATTTTATTCTATTCAGGTAGTAATTTGTTAAACAATTAACAACAATAAAATTATTTTACGTATATAATGTTATAATACAACTAAAACAAGACCATCAAAAAATTGATATTAACAATTAACAACAATAAAATTATTTTACGTATATAATGTTATAATACAACTAAAACAAGACCATCAAAAAATTGATATTTAATTTATGTGTCATACGTAGTAATGATAAAAATGATGAGCAATCTTTGTTTTTTTCTTAAATAATCACTTTCGTTAAAGATGATGTATAACGGATTATTTAATCCAGAAAAAATAAGTTAATGTTGATGCAGATTTTGTGTCTGATGCTTGTCGAATATATTAGATTTATTTTAGACAAAATTGCAGAAAACAACCTTTATGTATACCCCAAAATGCACTTTATACCTTTCACTATGAAATCCGCCAAAACCAACCTTTACGTTCATGTTTTGTTACACATCACAACCTTTACACCAAACCTAGTAAAAAAAGTCAGTTAAGTTGCCCCATGTGCTACGCATGTGAGGGCATATATGTCTTTTCCTTTGAATATTATATTTAAATAAATAATTAAATCAGATTTTAAAAAACTAATATATATATATACCCCTTATCTTTTTCTCTTGGCTCTCTCTCTCTATTCAACAAACCTCCCCCCCCCCCACCACCACCACCAAATTCAACCACCTTCAGCACTGAAGATGTCGTGAAGCAGTGTAGAGGGAGAAACCTCTTCTTCAGCACTGATGTAGAGAAGCATGTATGTGAGGTTTCTTCAACTGCTTCACGAATGGTAAACTGCTCCATGACCAATTTCAGCCTACAATTTCAATATTATCATAAACATGAAATGAGGATTATGTGAAAAACACGATATCACAATAGTACTGATGTTATAAGACTACAGTCGGCACATATTGCCGTGATAAACAATCAAAACGGCACAAATTGCCGATATGGTTACAAAGATCAGGATATGCAGAAGTATAAAGAAATCTGCTGTAAACAAAGAACAAGGGAACAGTCTCTCAGCTCTCGAACAAACAGGGATGAAACCCTACACTTCAGCCGGATGACGAACCAGAAAAATTGCAGCGATGGATGGGAGTTGACCAATATTTATAAGCTAAGGGCTTTTGCCCTACATGAAGCGGCCCAATGCAGCAGCCCAAAAAGGTCCAGCAAACAGCAACGGTCATATGAAAAGGAAAAGGAAATGGTTAAATAAATTGCATATCACATATTGAATTGAAAGGAAAGAATGATATTTACTAAATATATAAGCAAATCACCAAATAAGTTTGTTGATTTGACTTTAGAAAACAGGATGTGATCTGTAGCAACTTCAGATTAGGATAAAGGCACTACGAGGCTAAAATTCAGTGTACTTTTGAATAATAAAAGGAAAGTAACAAAACCTTTGGAAATTCAGTGTACTTTTTGAATAATAAAAGCATGCTTCTCTACATCAGTGCTGAAGAAGAGGTTTCTCCCTTTACACTGCTTCACGACATCTTTAGTGGTGAAGGTGGTTGAATTTGGTGGTGGTGGTGGGGGGGGGGGGGGGGTTGTTGAATAGAGAGAGAGAGCCAAGAGAAAAAGATAAGGGGTATATATATATTAGTTTTTTAAAATCTGATTTAATTATTTATTTAAATATATTATTCAAAGGAAAAGACATATATGCCCTCACATGCATCGCACATGGGGCAACTTAACTGACTTTTTTGACTAGGTTTGGTGTAAAGGTTGTGATGTGTAACAAAACATGAACGTAAAGGTTGGTTTTGGCGGATTTCATAGTGAAAGGTATAAAGTGCAGTTTGGGGTATACATAAAGGTTGTTTTCTGCAATTTTGTCTTTATTTTATGATGAATTTGTAATAGTTAGTGAAACGGTCTAACGGACGTGTATAGACCCGCTCGTTTGAAGTGGTCAAACGAGAGGGTTATTTGTTTGACCATGTGTGTTTGAAAGACAAAGGGCTGTAGCTATGAATAGCAACCCTTTGTCATTTCAAACACTTGGAAGTTTTAGGAGGTCTCAGACCTCACCGGGAGAGATCACCACTTGGTCTCTCCCCGTATGTGTACCCCTTTGGTATGGTTCGGTTAGCTTATTAATCGGGCCGACTTGTTTTGTTATGTTACAAATCTATACAAGTAAGTACTTTTATCCGTCTCTAATCTTCCCGTCTATGAACATAATCATGACAATCACGGTTTCGGTCCCGAAAACGATCATACAATTGGTATCAGAGCCATGGTACCCGATTTAGTAAATCTAACAGTTTGCTAAGTCATATGTGCTCTAGATCTGTGATTTTCGTGATTTTTGTTCAAGATCTAAAAATGGTGAAAAACCCAGATCTGGACCGAAATATTCGGGTCTAGATGAAACAGAACATATACAAGAGTTGGGTTTTATGTTTTACACCTAAATAAACAAGTTTTCATCATCAAATATCATTTATACAATGATTTTCATCAGATCTGGAAACGAACAGTTAACTGTGTTCTTGAGATGAGTATGGCGGCTGGTAAGAAACACTAGGGTTCCTGTTGATACCCTACGACGAAATCCCAGCTGACGAAATCACCCAATTTCGTCAAACATACCAGCTGGACGAAAACTCTATTTTCGTTAACACTTGTTTGGACGAAAACCTCCTGATTTCGTCACACAATCATAGCGACGAAAACACTTAGTTCAGCGACGAAATCCCTCAAATCACTTGTGCTGGACGAAATTACTTTTGCTTGACGAAATCACCATTAATCTCAGTGGACGAAAACACCCAATTTCGTCAAACATACCAGCACTTTCCAGTCCACCGTGTACCTTCCGGATTGGCGGCGGAGATTCGGAACCAGTCGTTGTCTTTGAATTTGTTCACCGAGAAAGAGTAGAAGAGGAGCTTGAGATAGCTTCAATGGTGAAAAGGGCAATCGATTGGTGGTGGTATATTGAAGAAGAAGACAGAAGATGATATCACCGGCTGAAGTAATTGGTTGTCGGCTGGATTTTATGTAATTTGGGGATTTTGGTGGTGGTGTATGCAGCGAAAGAGAAGAGACAAAGTAAAGGAGAGAGAGAAGGGTTTGGATTTTTGGATGGTCTGTGTATCGAAGATGAGGGAAGAAGATGACTGCACAAATTTTTTTTTGGGGGTTTTGTTTTGTATCGAGACAAACAAAGAAACAAGATTAGGGTTGGTTGACTTTTGGGTTTTATTAATTGCCATCAAATGAAGTGGGCCGTAAATGCTTGTTGACAAATTTTATTTGGGCCATTCACATATTTGTTGGAGCATGTTCACATGGATTGCTTTTCTTGGCAGGTAGTAAGTGGTTGTGGGTTTTGACTAATGAACCCAAGTCTTCGTGGATAACCAATTTCTTTTCAATCATAAGTCTTCATGGCCCACTAGTGTTTGTGGCACAAGTGTTCGTTGGATTTCATCTTGGGCTTAACAGTTTGAGCCCAAATTCATTAGTTGACCAGTTTATTATATGGGCAAAGAATTCTAAGTGATTTGAAAAGAGGGGTCTGGTGTTCGTGAAGTTAATTTGAACCGCGCTTCCAAATTTCAACGACAAATTCTTACGGGTTCGGGAGCGCGCGAGATGATGCGACATGATGAAAATAGAAGATGATATTAAAAAAAATGTGGGGTAGTCACGGTTACCGATGCAAACGTCAAATATGGTGACTTGACTACCATGGGCCAAAAACAAAACGGTATGTTCACTTCCGCACGTCAATGTTTATGATTGTTATCGGTTATTCGAAAATGTTCGAAAGCATTTTGTTTATTGTCATATTCTCGCATTTGAAAACGAACGTATGAACCTGGAATGTCAATACCGGTCCTAACGAGTTCACAATGTCTTTGGAGGGATACAAGTCGGATCCTACGGGGTACTAGGCGAAATTTCTTTATCAACTAGAATATGCAACGAAGAAATCTTTTTGTTTATTGTCATATTCTCGCATTTGGTAACAAATGAATGAACCTAGAATGTCAATACCGGTCCTAACGAGTTCACAAAGTCTTTGGAGGGATACAAGTCGGATCCTACGGGGTACTAGGGGACGTTCTTATTCAACTAGAATATGCAAAGAAGAAAGTCGTTTTAGTGATTTTTCGAACATCCGAGAACAGTCAATGAAGATTGACGACAGTTCCGCTCAGTGAAGGGAATTGGTGAACATTTGAAAGTTGACGACAGTTTCTTTAAAGTGGAGGGAATCTGTTAAGGTTTAGATATCTTACCAAAGAAATTTCTAAACTCAATCACAGGTGGTAGAGTTGTGATTTTCTGGTGATACCAAAGGTTCGGCGTGGAATGTTTTGCACAGACACATATTTGAGGATTTTAATTAATTCTCCAGCCAGCGTGAAGAGTTTTGCACGGAAACATACAGGCATCTTAAGTCTACGGTAGTTACAAAAGCGCTGTTCACTGAAGACCTGGGGAATCTTTATGAAAGCTGATAGTTCAAGACTGAAGACCTGCAGGATTCGGTTTTGGGTTTGATGTTTCTTTGGGATTTTACAGGGATCTGGGGGTAACTCAATTCGTTGAGTTTGCAAACGATGTACTTGGTCTAGCTGACTTCCTGAGTACTGATGCTGAAGATACGTAGTGCATTACGTGGTCAACTTCACAAAGGCGACACAATGAGATCTGGATGTAGTTCAACTAAGCGTGCTGTAACAACTCTCATCAAAAGTACTATTTAAAGTATTAATTAGTCAAAAAGGAAACCCTAATTGAGAGACCCAAGTGATTCTGAACAAACCCTGAAATTTTCATAATTTTCAGAATCAGGATTAGGGCCCCTAAAACTCAAAGGGGGTAAACCCTAGTGGACGATTATCCACTTAATTTGTTGTCAAGTTACTGAATTTCGAAAATTTTAACTCAGCAAAGCTAGTTTCAGTCGTGGCTACCCTATAGCCTATTTTGATTCCATACGGACCGCAACACTCTCAACCTTACGGTCCGTATGATGCCTTACGGACCTCAACATTGTCAAGCTTACGGTCCGTAAGCTAGAAAAATTTTACCTATAAATAGCAGACATTGGCACTCGACTTCTGAACTTATTACGTCGACCAAATTCTCACAAATACACTGCTTACGTTCTGTTATTTCGAAATTATACCCCCGGGTATCGAAATTCTGCTACAAAACAGGGTATTAGCACAATCGCTGCTACGATTCAATTATCCGAAGATCAAGATATCCAATGCATGTTTAAATGCCGCCCACATTAGGGTTATACTTTATCGTTCGTCATTAATTTGACGGATTGTCGTTAATTCGATAGGTAAAGTATTATACTTTATCGTTCGTTGTTAATTCAACGGATCATCGTTAATTCGATGGGTAAAGTATTATACATTGTCATTCATTGTTAATTCAATGGATCATCGTTAATTCGATGGACAAAGTATTGCATTTTGACATTCATTGTGATAATTTGATTTCGTAAATTATCGTAATTGCTGGATTGATTACTAACCCAGTTTTGTGTGCATTGTATTTATATTAGGTTAACAAGGCTAAATCATAGATTAGACTCTGACTATATTAAATCAGCAATGTGAGTCATTCTCTCTTTTTATCAAATCTATTTACAAAAGTGTTTTATTCAAAGTTATAATTACGGGGATTAAGTCTTTGTAATCACCAAATTACAGCCGGTATGTGGGGTATTGTGCACAGTATTACAGTTTTATCACTTTAGGTGGGCGAACCTAAATTTAGTGATATTCGTCATTCATTGGGGCAGCCAATGGTGATATGACCACAGTCACCGTAAAGATTCGAGTGACAAATACTGTGGGTAATTGGCTTGATATCAGAAACATTGTAATCGCTCTTAATACTGTAAATTATAACAAATGTGTCATTTTAGTAAATAGAATGATTCACTCAGTATTTCCCGCTGACAAAATCTTTTTCAAACATGTTTCAGGTGATCTGATGTAATTCAGGAAAAGTGCTGGGAAACATTTCAAGCTGACAGATAGTGGCTCAATATAAAATAAATAAATACTTTTGTAATATCACGTTTTTATAGCAAAAACATACTATTGTAAATTATCGGGGTTTTATCCCGAATTGTGAAATAAAATAATCGGGGAAAATTTTTAGCTTTAAGCGATCCTGTTTCCGCTGTTAAAACTCAATTAAATCAATACCGCAGTATTTTCTGCCGCGGCTCTTGAAACGGGTCAAACCTGGTCAGGGGCCGTGACAGAAAAAGGTGGTATCAGAGCCACTGGGTTAAGCTGATACTCAATTTTTCCTGATTACAGTCACTGGGTTAAATTGATTAAGTATTTGGAAATACTTAAATTTTTCATGATTACTATTATGTGTATTATTAACTGATTATTTGATTATTTGTTAGTTACAGTATGGGTAAGAAAAAGCTGTCAAGCATTTATCTTAAATTAGAGAAATCATCTAATGAAAAAGGAAGTTCATCCCGAACTAAATCCTCGAGTCAGTCGGAAATTCCTGAAGAAGGAATATTCGTGCGTAAGGCACAATACGAGGAATCACTTTCTCCTCAAAGGAGAGAAATGATTATTAAGAAAAGTAAAGAGAAAATCCGAGAAAAGAGGATTAAACGGGAAACTCAAGAATTAATTGATAAATCACCTTGGGAAGATAAACTAGATGAGAAATGGGCTAATTTATATATGCTAGCCACCGTAGCAGAAAATATAAATCTTTAAAGATTAGCACCCTACTCTCATAAATCTAGAAACCTTGTGTGATAAATAAAACTTGAAACCTGAGTGTGTTTGTCAGTTATCTTTGTAAATCAACTAGTACACAGTATGAAATAAAATTACAAAAGTTTATTTGTAAATTTTAACTTAGTATTTTATGCATTTTGCATATATGCTACATCAGCATGAGTGAGATAACCGAAGATTTCCAGAATCTTAATCTGTATCCTGTAACTGTCGAAGCTTCCAAAGAATATATTAGCTACTATCCCGATATTGAACAACCAGTAGAATTCAAGGTTCCACCCCTGAGCAAGCCAAAACAGAAGAAAAGAACTTATGTAGGATGGAGGAAAATCCGTAAGAAGAAGCCAGCTAAGAAACTGCCCAAAATAAATAATCCTTTAAAGGGAAAAGAAGTCATAACCGGAGAGAATTCCAAACCACAAGAATTGGAGACTGGAGACAAAAAGAAGGGTAAGGAGGTAGAAATACAAATGGAGGAAATTACTAAAGAAGTAATAATGGAAGTTGGGCAAGGGTCTATACCAGCTCAGAGAGAAATTGGGGAGAGTTCCAATCCGACCCAGGAAAGAACTTTTCAAGACGAGATAGATTTTCTGTTGGAAAACTATGAGACAATTCAGCCTGTTCAAACAAATCTTTTTACCTATCCTATTGAAAACCAATTCCCTATGAATTGGGAACCAGCAGCAATTCCCGATCCAATAGTTCATTCCCAACCCATAGGAATGGACGAATGGTGGACGAACGATTGGCAATTTCAAAATATTGTCAACGATCCATTCACTTTTCTTCCACAATTCGATCCAGAACCATTACCCAATCCACCCATGAGCACAGAAAATATGGCCGAACTTCGCCACTTTGGCGAAGAGTTGTTTGATATGGGAAATAGAATGAGGGAGATAGGTGGACAGATTGCTTGGAAATACGACGAGAGGGAAATGCGTTTTTAAAAACAGCAAGTAACGAGAAATGGTAACAAGGACAAAATGGTAGTTGTATAATAGTACTAATCAAGTTAGTCTGTAAATAATCAATAAAACTCTGTATGATATCTGTGAGTAATGATGCATATTACAATAGATATATAAATAAAATCGAAAGATCGATTGTTTTGACTATATTTGTATTATGCAATTTTCTGATTATTTGTATATAATTATTATTTGTCAGTTACTAATAAAATTTATATATATACATTATCAGATGGCAAACAGTGGTAATGAACCTATTAATGAAGTTAATCATTCTGAACAACATTCCAGAGATCAATATATGACTCGGCAAGATATCGAAAACATTGTTGCTCAAGGGATAGCCAATGCTATTCCAGCATTCGTCGCTGCTATCAAGAATCCACCCGAACCGCAACAAATTGTTCCGAGCAAACAAATTACTGAAGATAACTTCAGTAATAGTGTAAATGGAGGCAATAATCATGTTAACCAAAATAAGGAACCACATCAAGCTCCATTAACCAAGAAAATGAAAATTGCAACGCCTGGTTGCACTTTCAAAGAATTCATTGCTTGTAAACCCACTGAATTTGCAGGCAATGAAGGAGCAACTGCATCACTGCGTTGGTTAGAGAAAACCGAAGCAGTCATTGCAATAAGTAAATGTGGTAAAGATGATCAGGTTATGTATTCATCCAATCTGTTTAAAGAAGGAGCACTCGAATGGTGGAATACGGTGTTACAATCAAAAGGAAGATCAATAGCTTATGCTATGACTTGGGAAGAATTTAAGGGTTTGGTGGAAAGAAAATTCTGTCCTGAGTATGAGAAGGAACAGATGGCGAATAAGTTTCTAAATCATCGGATGATGAGTGTGGATTGTCGCGGTTATACCTCGACATTCTTTGAATATGCTAGAGTGGTACCAACATTGGCTTCGCCAGAACCGGTACTTATTTCTCGCTATATTTGGGGGCTAATTAGCGAAATCCGCAATATTGTTAAAGCTGCGAGACCTCGCACTATTGATGATGCGGTAGAATTAGCCAACACTCTGACTGATGAATTGGTGCGCACAAGAGATGAAGATAGAAAGAAGGCACTAGCTCAGAAAATTACCCAAGGATTTCGTGTGGGTAATAATAACAGCTTCAAGAGAAAAGGGACAGGGCAATCTTCAGGTCCGTCATTCTGCAGGAAATGCAAAACGAAGCATTTTGGAAGATGCAATATTACTTGCAATTTTTGCAAAGCTGTAGGACATCGTGAAGAAAACTGTAAAAAGAAAACAGTAATCTGTTTTAACTGTGGAGAAGCAGGGCATTATAAAACAGAATGTCCTAAATTGGTCAAACCAGTAGATAATAAACCCAAGACGACCGAAGGAACTACTAAGAAGAATGCTAGGGCATTTCAGCTGACCACCCAAGAAGCAGAACTCATTTCAGATGTGATAGCGGGTACGTTCCTAGTCCACAACGTGTATGCAAAAGTATTATTTGACTCTGGTGCAAACCAAAGTTTTATAAATACTTCATTCTGTCAAGCTCTTAGTTTACCTTTAACCAATACTAGGCAGATTTTTACCATTGAAACCGCAGACGGAAATTCAGTTAAAATAGACAAAGTGTTGCAAGAAGGAAACATAGAACTTTTAGGACATAAATTCTCTGCAAGACTATTGCCGATGAATTTAGCTGAATTTGATGTTGTATTAGGAATGGATTGGTTAGTAACCAACCATGCTAGAATCCTTTGTGATCAGAATTCCATAGAAATTCAAACACCTTCCGGAGAAGTGATTAGGATTACAGGAGATAAACCACGGAAACCCATGAAGTTCATATCAGTAATGAAAGTTGCTAATTATGAACGAAAACAAGGAATAGTGTATATGATTTCAGTAATCATTAGCACTAAGGGAAAAGATCTAAAGGAAATACCAGTAGTATCGGAATACTCTGATATATTTCCAGAAGATTTACCAGGGTTACCTCCAGATAGGGAAGTAGAATTTAGAATTCATTTAATTCCAGGAACTACACCGATAGCCAAGGCACCTTATCGGTTAGCACCTACAGAAATGTTAGAATTGAAAAAGCAATTAGATGAATTACTAAGTAAAGGATTCATACAAACTAGCTCATCCCCTTGGGGAGCGCCAGTGTTGTTTGTAAAGAAAAAGGATGGTTCAATGAGAATGTGTATCGATTACAGGGAATTGAATAAAGTTACAATTAAGAATCGATATCCATTACCTAGGATTGATGATCTTTTTGATCAACTTCAGGGGGCTAGATATTTTTCTAATATAGATTTACGCTCTGGATATCATCAATTGAAGGTACAAGAAGAAGACATACCTAAGACTGCTTTCAGAACTAGATATGGTCATTACGAGTTTACAGTCATGCCATTCGGGTTAACGAATGCACCTGCAGCATTCATGGACATGATGAATAGGATCTGTAAACCGTACTTGGATAAATTTGTAATTGTTTTTATAGACGATATACTTATTTATTCCAAAAGTCAAACCGAGCATTGTGAACATCTTCATGCACTCTTAACTTTGTTAAGAAAAGAAAAGTTGTACGCCAAATTCTCGAAGTGCGAATTTTGGCTAAAGGAAGTGCAATTTTTAGGACACATGGTAAATCATGAAGGTATTCATGTAGATCCTGCTAAGATAGAGGCAATTACCAAATGGAAGGTTCCACAAACAGCAATGGAAATTAGAAGTTTTATAGGTTTAGCTGGGTACTATAGACGGTTTATTAAGGATTTTTCCAAAATAGCCGTACCATTAACTAAGTTAACCTGTAAATCCACTAAGTTTGAATGGGGACCTAAACAGGAAGAAGCCTTTAGGATTTTGAAACAGAAACTAACCCATGCACCAATCTTAGCCTTACCAGAAGGAACTGAAGATTTTGAAGTATATTGTGATGCTTCAAAATTAGGATATGGATGTGTGCTTATGCAACGCAAGAAGGTAATTGCGTACGCATCAAGGCAGTTGAAAAAGCACGAAGAGAATTATACGACTCATGATTTAGAGTTAGGAGCTGTAATTTTTGCCCTTAAGATTTGGAGACACTATCTTTATGGAAGTAAATTTACTGTCTACACTGACCACAAAAGTTTAAAATATATATTTGGGCAAAAAGAGTTAAACATGAGGCAAAGAAGATGGATGGAAATCCTAAGTGATTACGACTGTGATATTCAGTATCACGAAGGAAAGGCGAATGTAGTTGCAGATGCCTTAAGTCGTAAGTATTATGAGAAACAACGAAGGGTTCGTGCTCTCAGATTAAATCTACAAATAGATTTAATGGAACAATTGAAGAATGTTCAAACTACAGCAATCAAGGATGATGCTGAAGGGATGAAAGGACGAATCAAGGAATTAGAGCAAGGAGCAGATGGAATTTGGAGATTCCATAAAAATAGAATTTGGGTACCTAAGCAGGGAAACTTAAGACCTAAGATTTTAGAAGAAGCTCATAAATCTAGGTACACTATGCATCCAGGAAACAATAAGATGTACCAAGATTTAAGGAAGAATTTCTGGTGGATAGGAATGAAAAGAGACATAGCCAGTTATGTTTCTAAATGTCTTACTTGCTCACAAGTTAAGGCAGAACATCAGAAACCTTCAGGATTACTACAACAGTTAGAGATGCCAGTGTGGAAATGGGAACTTATAACAATGGATTTTGTTACTAAGTTACCCAAAACCAGAAAAGGTAATGATGCGATTTGGGTAATTGTGGATCGATTAACCAAATCTGCTCACTTTCTACCTATGAAAGAAACCTTTAGCATGGAAAGACTGGCTAAATTATATGTAGATGAAGTTGTATCCTTACATGGAGTTCCACTCTCCATTGTTTCGGATAGAGATAGTCGTTTTACTTCCCATTTCTGGAAAAGTTTCCAGCAAGCTATGGGAACTCGACTAAACCTAAGCACTGCATATCATCCACAAACAGACGGACAAAGTGAAAGGACGATCCAAACTCTAGAAGACATGCTCCGAGCATGTGTAATAGACTTTGGTGGAAGTTGGGATGATCACTTACCATTAATTGAATTCTCCTATAACAATAGTTATCATTCAAGCATTGAAACCGCTCCATTCGAGGCACTGTATGGAAGAAAGTGCAGAACCCCAGTTTGCTGGGCAGAAATAGGAGAAAGTCAGTTATCAGGACCTGAAATAGTGCAAGAAACAACTGACAAGATTACTCAAATCAAGGAAAGATTGAAAACGGCTCGAGATCGTCAGAAGAGTTATGCAGACAATAGATGCAAGCCACTTGAATTCCAAGTTGGAGATAGAGTACTATTAAAAGTTTCTCCTTGGAAAGGAGTAGTCAGATTTGGAAAGAAAGGAAAGCTAAGTCCAAGGTACGTAGGACCATTTTCAGTGATCCAACGTATAGGACCAGTAGCTTATCGTTTACAATTACCAGAAGAATTATCTGGAGTACATAATGTATTTCATGTATCCAATCTCAAGAAATGCTTATCAGATGAATCTCTGGTAGTACCTCTTCGAGATATAGAGGTAAACGAAAAGTTGAAATTTGTTGAGAAACCTCTTCAAATTGAGGATCGAAAGATCAAGTTTCTCAAACACAAACGACTAGTTTTAGTCAAAGTCAAGTGGGATTCAAAGAGGGGAGCTGAATACACTTGGGAACTGGAATCAGAAATGAAGAAAAAGTATCCACACTTGTTCCAGTAAATCTCGAGGACGAGATTTTTCTTAAGGTGGGTAGAATGTAACAACTCTCATCAAAAGTACTATTTAAAGTATTAATTAGTCAAAAAGGAAACCCTAATTGAGAGACCCAAGTGATTCTGAACAAACCCTGAAATTTTCATAATTTTCAGAATCAGGATTAGGGCCCCTAAAACTCAAAGGGGGTAAACCCTAGTGGACGATTATCCACTTAATTTGTTGTCAAGTTACTGAATTTCGAAAATTTTAACTCAGCAAAGCTAGTTTCAGTCGTGGCTACCCTATAGCCTATTTTGATTCCATACGGACCGCAACACTCTCAACCTTACGGTCCGTATGATGCCTTACGGACCTCAACATTGTCAAGCTTACGGTCCGTAAGCTAGAAAAATTTTACCTATAAATAGCAGACATTGGCACTCGACTTCTGAACTTATTACGTCGACCAAATTCTCACAAATACACTGCTTACGTTCTGTTATTTCGAAATTATACCCCCGGGTATCGAAATTCTGCTACAAAACAGGGTATTAGCACAATCGCTGCTACGATTCAATTATCCGAAGATCAAGATATCCAATGCATGTTTAAATGCCGCCCACATTAGGGTTATACTTTATCGTTCGTCATTAATTTGACGGATTGTCGTTAATTCGATAGGTAAAGTATTATACTTTATCGTTCGTTGTTAATTCAACGGATCATCGTTAATTCGATGGGTAAAGTATTATACATTGTCATTCATTGTTAATTCAATGGATCATCGTTAATTCGATGGACAAAGTATTGCATTTTGACATTCATTGTGATAATTTGATTTCGTAAATTATCGTAATTGCTGGATTGATTACTAACCCAGTTTTGTGTGCATTGTATTTATATTAGGTTAACAAGGCTAAATCATAGATTAGACTCTGACTATATTAAATCAGCAATGTGAGTCATTCTCTCTTTTTATCAAATCTATTTACAAAAGTGTTTTATTCAAAGTTATAATTACGGGGATTAAGTCTTTGTAATCACCAAATTACAGCCGGTATGTGGGGTATTGTGCACAGTATTACAGTTTTATCACTTTAGGTGGGCGAACCTAAATTTAGTGATATTCGTCATTCATTGGGGCAGCCAATGGTGATATGACCACAGTCACCGTAAAGATTCGAGTGACAAATACTGTGGGTAATTGGCTTGATATCAGAAACATTGTAATCGCTCTTAATACTGTAAATTATAACAAATGTGTCATTTTAGTAAATAGAATGATTCACTCAGTATTTCCCGCTGACAAAATCTTTTTCAAACATGTTTCAGGTGATCTGATGTAATTCAGGAAAAGTGCTGGGAAACATTTCAAGCTGACAGATAGTGGCTCAATATAAAATAAATAAATACTTTTGTAATATCACGTTTTTATAGCAAAAACATACTATTGTAAATTATCGGGGTTTTATCCCGAATTGTGAAATAAAATAATCGGGGAAAATTTTTAGCTTTAAGCGATCCTGTTTCCGCTGTTAAAACTCAATTAAATCAATACCGCAGTATTTTCTGCCGCGGCTCTTGAAACGGGTCAAACCTGGTCAGGGGCCGTGACACGTGCTGTTTGGTTGAGCTTGCAAGGGATACACTTGGTCTAGCTGACTTTCCTGAGTGTTGATGCTGAAGATTAAAGTGCATTACTTGGTCGATTCCACAAAGACAGTTCACCAGAAACCTCTACCAATGTAGTATGCTTGAAGATCAAGACTTGATGCAGTTTTTAAAGAATGGAACCCTTATCAAATGCCGGTTGGAGTATTGGAAGATCAGTGGAAGATCGGTCAATTGACCCTTTTGAGGAAATTGCACAACACCCAACACGGATACGCATACTTTGAGGGGGAACTATTATACAAGAAGCGTCAAGATACTACTTACCTGGATCATCGGTCAAGGGGGAATTTGTTAACACAGAGAAGATGAATACTTGACTGAAGATCGATTGCAGTTGCATTTTCGGCATTCGACAGCAACGGACAAGGGGGAATTTGTTGATGCAGATTTTGTGTCTGATGCTTGTCGAATAGATTAGATTTATTTTATGCTGAATTTGTAATAGTTAGTGAAACGGTCTAACGAACGTGTATAGACCCGCTCATTTGAAGTGGTTAAACGAGAGGGTTATTTGTTTGACCGTGTGTGTTTGAAAGACAAAGGGGTGTAGCTATAAATAGCAACCCTTTGTCATTTCAAACACTTGGAAGTTTTAGGAGGTCTCAGACCTCACCGGGAGAGATCACCACTTGGTCTCTCCCCGGATGTGTACTCCTTTGGTATGGTTCGGTTAGCTTGTTAATCGGGCCGGCTTGTTTTGTTATGTTACAAATCTATACAAGTAAGTACTTTTATCCGTCTCTAATCTTCCCGTCTATGAACATAATCATGATAATCACGGTTTCGGTCCCGATAAAAAACAATAGAAAACGATCCTACAGTTAATCTTAATCAAACTAAATTTAATAATTATACTATCCCATTATTATTATTATTTAACATAAAATTGTAATAGTCAACTTTAACAGACATCAATTTATAAAAGTAGCCCATTATTTCAAGTAAACCAATAATACTTGTAAATATATAAGTGTTGAGGTCGTCATTGAAAATGATTTTGATAGATATTTGAAACTGGCCTTGGCAACCTGGATCAAGATAGGGGTTACCCTTATAACCATTATTGCATCTACAACGATACCCGCCACCGTCTACCTCATAGCAGGAAATGTTTCCTTTGCATTCTGCAGACTCAGAGCAACCCCCTTCGGGTGCAATTACCCAATCTATCACAACCGGGACAGTGGCCCATATCCTCTCCCAAATATCCGAGGCATTATACAAATCATCAGCACCATGAAACACAAAACTGCCCTGCTCACCAAGAAACGCTAAGCCACATTGGTTGAAAGACCAAACATCTGTGTGGTTATTGAAGGAGTTAAGTGTAACATTATAGTAATCTAGACCCTTTGGTATAGATGTCTGACAACATCCTGATCCTGAGCACTGTCCATTATCAGGCTCATCTTGATTTGTGCTACATAGTCCCAAACAACCGCTAACAAAGTTGTTTCCTCTAATCAAAGAATAATCATCACACCCAAGGACTGTGAACTTGTTCTTTTCAAAGAAAGTGAATGGACTAGCTATAATAGTCCACCATTCAAATTCATTTCTTATAGTTCCATCTGGGTTGTAGCACCTAAAAGCAGGCCGAGTGCGAGTGCAGAACTCTGAATCTGAAATGTTGTATATTTCTATGTTGCTTGAAAGGAGGAACAATTTTGGATCTTCGTTAGACATGTTACAAGTCAAATAGAACGAGTTGTCAAGGGAACAACCCGTGTCTTTTCCAATACCAAATGGGTAAGGAACTGTCACATTCCCACAACGGCTTGGACAGTTCGGCTTTGCTATGTTGTTAATAGCACTTGTGGAGGAACCTTGAGTGTCCAAGGCCATTGTAAAAGGAAATGTAAAAAGAGAGAGGATCATAATATAATGATGAAGCATGTTTCTCCTTTGTCTCCTCTCTTCTATGAGCCAATACTTTTGTGTGAGTCTTTTCGTTTACAATTAAGTTAATTTATAGGGTGGCTGCAAGGAGCATATATAAATTACCAACTCTAAAAGGACGTGAAAGATTAAAAATTAAATGTTATGCCCTCACACAATCACTTACCAAGAATGATTACTTTTTTTTAAAGAAAACTTCATTAAAACGCACCTCCGACCCAAACGGGCAAAAGGCCAAACAACAAACCACACCCCCACCCAAACGGGCAAAGGGCAGACAATTACAACATATACAACAGGTATTTACACCATTCTACCCAACTAATATATTTACAAGGAGATCTATTTCTAACCCACGCAAAACCCCTCCTCGACTTTACCTCCCCTAAAATATCACGCGGGCTTCGTCTAATCTGCTTGAAAACTAATTCGTTTCTTCCTTTCCAAGTACACCAACACGAAATAATCACCAAACCTTAAATGAAACTCTTTTCTTTCTTACCTAGATGCATAGTCTAATATACAATCTGTAAGTGCACTTCAAGTTGATAAATGTTGGATGTTGCTGAAGTAGGAATCTTCAGGTACTTGGTCTGCATTTGTTGAAAGTCTATGTGATTTCTAAGCACAAATGCGGACTAGTGTGTCCATTAGGGTGTCCGAATTTATGAGATTTAGTATGTCAGAACTTATAAATTCATGATATGTCCGCATTTGTAGTTTAGGGTTGTAAGAACTTGAAGTTCTTGCAAAGTTGTCCGAATTTAGGATTTAGCTTGTCAGGACTTGTAGTTCTTTGTTAATAGTCCGAATTTGTAGTTCTTGTTATGTGTCAGTACTTGTTTGACTAGGGTTTCATTGTAAGGATTCAATGTGTCCGTATTTAGGTGTGTATATATTTTAAGTGATTGTACGCATACTAGCGATTTAATGATTTCAATGCAACATTGAATTTTTGGAGAAAACTTCTTGTGCAAACACACCCTAGCTTTGTATGTTCTTCATTCACTCTGTGTGATTGTTAATTGTGCATACGCAGTGTATTCACTGTTCTCTCATCTTCTACACCTTCTGTGCGAGCTCTACGTTGCGGTACAAGACACGCGGTGGTTTCCGCACATCGCGTGTGTGTTCAATCGATCCGGTTCGTGTGTTCGATGAAGGAAGACGACCTTACAATTGGTATCAGAGCAGGCTCTGTATAGAGAGTGCTCTTACCGCTGTAGACTTCGCGTTGGAGGTTAGATTTCGTTCGGTTTTGTTCGTTCTAGTGGGTTTTCAAGTTTCTAGGGTTTTCTCATACATTTCTCGTGTTTTTGATGGATTCTACACTTGTTTCTTGATTTTTCATCATGGATGGTGATTAGGTTTTGTTTGTGAGTGTTTGTGCTTGATTTGATTGTTGAGATTGTGCTTAGATTGTGTCAGATCTAAAGTTTTTCTTCATATTCTCTGGGTTTTTGAAGAAGATTGCTGAGGTAAGCAATCATTTGTGTTCAGATCTATCTTAGCCCGTTTTGCGCCATATGACAGTCCAGTCAGCAATGGGGCACTATGAGACGTTTTTTTTCTAAAATGCGTGTAGTGGGGATGTGGATATTATGTTAAAAGGGGTGTTAAACAATTAAATAAAAAAACTATAAAAAAAAGGTATTGGCCAAACAAAAAGAAGAATACCTGTCATTGGCCAAATAATTGAACAACAGGCGTGGAAAAAGAACCATCTGGACAAATTTTTTTTGAAAAAAACGCCCAGAGGGGCGGGAGTGGGACGTGGGGGGCTTTTTTTGGGAAAAAAACACTCAAAACCCCACTACGGGTGGTCTTTCGGTGAGTAGAGCAAGATACTATGTTACCAACCTGGGATGTCAATTACAAAAATACCCAGTTATTTTCATTATTATTATTTTTTACTAGTAACGTTCGTCATTCAATTTTCTATTTGTTAAAAACCGTAGACTTTGTACTTGGTACAAATGTTAACTTTGTGGTCTTTCTATGTTTTGCTATTATGTCACTAGTGGCAGTAAGCCAATAACTGTTTGTTAATAAGATCCACTAAAATAATGAAATGAATAATTTGCCCGTTTAGTATATATAAGTAGTGGTGAAAACGAATAAAACCTTTTCTGAGCTACTTGCGATCTGTTTTGTGAAAACGAAGTCGAGTTGAGTTTAATTAAACGAGTTCAAGCCTAAAAATAAGCTTATTTAATAAATAAGTTTGGGCTTCAATTATCAAGATTGAGCTGACTCGCAAGTGCAAACGAGCCTATTAATACAATTTAAAAATATATTTATATATTTTAGTTATTGTTATACATAAAACTGTGGTAAAAATTAATAAATAACATAATTGTGTTATATATAAAGAAATTATGACTAAAATATCTATTAATAATTTAAAACGTATGTAAATTAATTGAAAAATAATAAACGAGATAAAAGAAAGGATCCACTAAAAAATAGGTTTTCCCTAAATAAGCTAAAAAAATTGTGCAGATAACATGTGACACTCTTTATAGGTAGATGGCAGGGTACTTTGGTCCTAATTCAGAAACTCTTATGCTTTTGTTTTTTCTAAATACAATACAAAGATTCTTGTACAAAAAAATATAGCACAAAAAATCCAACATAAAAAAATGCATCACAAAAAAATATACCACAAAAAATATCTAGTACAAAAATGTAGCAAAAAAATTCAATAAAAAATCCAGTACAAAAAATTCAACACAAAAATGTAGCACAAAAATTTAATACCAAAAATCCGACAAAAAAATGTTATACAACAAAGAAATCTAAGACATTTTTTTTGTGTTTTTTAGATCTCGTATTTACATAGCAATATGGTGTTCAAATTAAAAATAAAAAGATGCTTGATTTTATGGTGCAATTAAAAAAATAGTACCGTATGAAAAAGTTATGAATGTTTAAAAACTATGAGGAATATGTATACGCCTTACATGTATTTTTTTGAAACGTAAACTTCATTCAAACAAACAACCAACCCGAAAACCGGGAGGCCAAGCACAATAACCGAACTACATAATTACAAATTTACACAAATTTTCCGAAGATAAATTCTTGAACTTAGTTCTATCTCTAGCCCAAAGATACACAACCGACTTCACCTCACTAAAGACATTTTCTATTCTTAAAGCTTTGTTTGAGTATCTAGCTTCGTTTCTCGCCTTCCTGAGACTCCAGCAAATGATAATTATTATTCCTTGGAAAATAGTCTTCTCTGACTCTTTAAATCAAGAATGCACATGCACCTCCATTAGGTCTTGGAAATAAAAAGCGAAAATCTGGGGAACCCGACACCATTTAATTGCCACACAACAGTGGCGGAGATGCACGCCGTGAACAGATGGTTAACTAACTCCTCTCCCTCGTTGTAAAAGTCGTAGCTCGTATCATCGATGTTCACGTTCCGTCTTCTAAGAGCATCCGTCGTTGGAATTCGGCCCAACCCCGCCTGCCAAGCAAAAATGTTACACTTAGCGGGGTCCACCTGCACCATTTAAAGCTAGAACTGTTGGTGTTGTCACGACCTTTCACTAGTAATCTTTTAAACGGCGCCCACGCTGAAATCCCCCGAGTCCTCGCCAAGCCAAACCATTTATCCTTCCTCTCCGATAGAACAACCGAATCCAGCAGGCTCTACAACTGGCCCAAATCGTCCGTCTCTAGCCCGTACTTCAGCGCTCTTTTCCATTGCCAGATAAAATTCTCCTGGCCGATCCCGGTTTGTAATCGATTTATGATTTTGCATCTTCTGTTTACTTCAGTTTGGAATAGTCTTGGAAAATTCTCTTTAAGAGGTTCACTCGTAGCCTATGGATCCAACCAAAAGGGTATGTTTTCTCCCTTTCTCGGAATTCCTTTGAAAAAACTTATGAGCAGAGCATGTGGAAAGAGAAAATCATCAACAAATCGGCTATTAGAGCATTCACAATGGATCTCTTTTAATTGTGTGAGTGAGTTAATTATATTTATAAGGAATGGTTGTAAGTGGAGAAGAGAAAATATATGACAATATTACTGTTCAACAATAAATATGTGGGAAACGTTGTTCACCCCATATATATATATATATATATATATATATATATATATATATATATATATATATATATATATATATGGGAGGGTTATCTTGAGAACGCTAAATATTGCGAGAACCGTGAGAACAAATGAAAAAAACCGCGAGAACTTTGTCAAAAACAATTCAAATTCAAATTTTTTTCTACACTTATCATTATTATTCGAATACAATGTTAGCAATTTAATTTACACGTTTAAATTTACGTGAATTCGTAAATAAAAAAAGTTTACACGTGTAAGTTTGCCATTTACACATGTGTAAATCTGTTATATTTACACATATGTAAAAATTTTAAAAAGAGTGATTTTGAAAGGAGAAATGAATTATTTGATGTTGTAAATTCGTTTTTTAATGTTGTATCTTAATTACAAAGAGGTTTTATTAAAAAAAAATTGGTTTTGAATGGTTTTTTCATTCGTTCTCACGGTTCTCACAATATTTAGCGTTCTCAAGATAACTCTCCCTGATATATATATATATATATATATATATATATATATATATATATATATATATATATATATATATATATATAATGATGGTTGTGAGTAAGGAAGAGAGAAAATATAATGATAAAGGTTTAAAAAATAATATTTAATTAAAAAATGGGAAAACAGTGATTTTAGTATAATTATATAGATGTGGATAAAGAATTAAATGTGAATGTTCTTACAGAAAGACCCTTACACCCATCTTAATTATGAATTTAAAAACTGAAAGGTAAAAGATTTTTTCTTAGTTAAACAAAATCAACTTTTTATTTAATGTTATCCATATAAAATATTACTCACGAAAATTAATTACACCTTTTGGGAATCTCATCAGGCCACACATGATTAATTTTATATTTTGTATTTTTTTTTTGAAAGGTAAAATTTCATTCACAAACAAGCCAACCCAAGCTGGGCCGACCAAACAACACAACTACAAAATTACATATTTACAAAAGAGCTCCACTCATCCCACTCAATCCCTCTATACTTCGACCTATTATAAAACCAAAAATAACCCAAAGCCTTAACCTCACTAAGAATACTATCAATCCTTACCGTTTTGTTGGCAAAAATAAAATTGTTCCTTGCACGCCATATACTCCAACACACTATCATAATGATACATTGGACAGCTTCTTTCTTTCTATCCGACGCCCTGAGCTCCTTATGAATGCCGAGAAGGTCCCTAATAGAAAAAGCATAAATATTGGGGATCTTACACCACGAGCTTATGCCATTCCAAATCACCGCAGCCACGTGACACGCAATAAAAATGTGATCAGCTGATGTTAGTGCATATGTCTGTTGACTTCGTCTTATGTCTTGTATCGAGTCATGTAACTAGAATAGATAGACCAGGACACGTTGTACGAGAGAAACGGGAAACAGACCTGAACCAGCCACCCCTCACGAAGTGGCTAGGCCACCTCGCACGAGGTGACCAAGTTCATGAGGTCTGGCAAGTTCATGCTTTCTGGCCAGTTCGTGCGACCTGGACCAGTTCGTGTGGTCTGGTTCGTGGGGTCTGGCATCTCCTATATATATGTGGTCTTGGGTCTTCATTTAGAACTTTGTTATTCCGGAGACGAAGTGCTGCCGAAGTGTCGAACGATCTGTAAACACTATCAAATCAATACAATCGACAGTTAACGTGATCCTAAGTGTGAATCTAGCTGATATAACATCAATACGTCTGATTCCGCCTTTCGTATTGATCGAGAACTCTTCTGAATGACTCGTTTGATCGAATCCCCGATCCTACAGCTGACTCTTCATCCGATCCACACAACTGACACGTAGAATCTTCAATCTGCACATTCCTTTTTTTTAAAGCCGCTCCTATGGGAATTTTCTCCATTTCAGATCTCCACAGATGAATGTTCACCTTAGCAGGGAGCCACTTACACCATTCCAGGATAAATCTGTCGCTTATATTGATTTCCGCACGAATCAGAAGTCTCACAGCCTTAGCCGAGAACTTCCCAGCCGAATCAGACACCCAAGACCACCGATCAGCCGCTTCCGATACCTGAATGTTATCCAGCATTGACTGAAGATGCTGAAAATCAGAGACGAGCCCCGGATCAATCATCGCTGACTTCCAACTCCACTGATACATAATACCGCTGCCAGAATTTAGAATACGATCCGCAACCACACATTTTTTATTAGAATTTTATATTTTGTATAATGTTAACCTTTTAATTAAACCCAAATACAATACCATTATATAATCGGTCGCTATTTACTCAAGAAAATAGCTCACCCTAATCTCTATTATTAATCATGTAAAGTGGTAATATTTTTAAATTAAAAAAACTATAACAATATCATAGTCAAATGAAAGAGAATAAATTGCTACTTTGTTGTGCAATTAAAAAGAAAACAATATCAACGTATGAAGAAGTTGTGTTTTTTTCAAAAATCGTGAGTGAAATTTAGTTTAAAAGAATTGTTTCATGTATTTTAAAATTCATAATTATTTAAAGTCTTAAAAGCCAATAATATATTATAGATTAAGACATCAACTCACATGAGGGTCGTGTCCAATGGCGTAGCCTTTGAAGTAAAAATGAAACTCTCCTTAAAGATCAAGAGTTCGAGTCTTCAAAGAAATATTGCCTTGAAAAAGACTTTAACTCCAAAGAAAAAAAGAAGAAGAGAGCATTAGGAAAACAAATAAATAACGAAGTATGATATGATCAATTATGACCCATATAACATGTAAGACCAGTATGACACATTTTAACCAATTGAGATCTTAGATAACCTAAATATAGTGCATAAAAACTGTTGAGATCAGCATGACACATTATACCTCATGAACAAATATCATAACTCCTAAGATTCGATTGGTCTATTAGCTTTTTTTTTAAGGTAAACTTCATTAACGAAAACGCCGACTCAAGCCGGGCCGACAAGAAACAACTACAACACAATTACATATTTAGAAAATAGCACCACTCTCCCCAATCTAATCCTTTGTGTTTCGATCTATTAGAGAACCATAAAAAGCCCAAGACCATAACCTCGCTAATAATACTGTCTATCCTGACAGGAGTGTTGCAAAATTTTGTGCGGTTCCTAGCACACCACAAACTCCAGCAGACGATCATAATAATTCCTTGAACCGCATCCTTCTTTTTCTCCGAAACTCTAAGCTCTTTATAGATGACAAGGAGATCTTTAAGCGAGAAGGCGAAAATGTTGGGAATCTTACACCAAGAAGTGATTCCATTCCACACTATCGAGGCGACTTGACAAGCAATAAATATGTGATCGGAGGAGTCTTCGTCCGACTGGCACAAGGGGCACGAAGAGTCTCCTATGTTAACGTTGCTTTTCTTTAAAGCTTCGACAGTAGGGATTTTGTCCATCTCCATCCTCCAAGAATGTATATTAACTTTGGCGGGGACCCAATTACACCAATCCATGACAAAACAGTTTTCCTGCATGACATCGTTCTTCAGTAAACATTTCACAGCTTTAACGGAGTATACACTGTCCGACTCCGAAATCCACTTCCACCGATCCTCAACCTGCGAGATTTGAACGCCGCTTAATGATGAACAGAGCTGATCAAAACTGGTCAGAAGATCCGAGTTTGACTGTTCCGATTTCCAGCGCCAAACGAATGCCAGCTCACTGCTCTGTCTTCTTAATCTTTCCGCTACTGAACATCCTTTGTCTGATTCCATTATGAGTAAGTCAGGGAATTTATTTTTGAGGGGCTCGTTGAAAAGCCAAGGATCAAGCCAAAACACCATTTCTTCACCGTTACCTACCATACCTTTCATGTAGTTCCTAAGAGGAAGCCCTCCGACCTTTGTATTTATGAAAATTTTGGCTATGTTATTCCAAACGCCGTTGAGCGCTTTTTTGAATGGAATGCATTCCCATCTCACCCTGCTCGAGTGAAGAGCAACAATTACTCTTTTCCAAAGGTTGTTTTTCTCCGTTTTATACCTCCATCCCCATTTAGTTAAAAGAGATGTATTAACATCTTGCAATTTATTCAAACCTAAATCTCCGTTTTTCTTGTGACGAGCAACTCTATCCCAAGCTACCCAATGCACCTTCCTTTCTTCCGAAGAACCTCCCCAAAGGAATTTTTTGATCAAAGATTCCAAGTCGGAAATAACTTTCTTTGGGGCTTTGTAGAGCGAGAAGTAGTAAGAGGGTAAGCTTTCCATAACGGATTTGATAATGACCACCCGTCCCCCAATAGATAGAAGGTGAGACTTCCAATTTGCAAGACGTGCCCGAAAAGTATCAATAACCGGTTTCCAATTGTTAATCCGGTTCATATTGGCTCCCACTCTAAGCCCAAGATATTTGAAAGGCGGACACTCCGGTTTACAACCCACCACATTTGCCATCTCCCTTATCTCAGCCAAACCCACTCCTATACCATATAGATTCGATTTAACAATGTTGATTTTAAGGCCCGAACAAATGTGAAAACAATGAAGGATTCTAACAATGTTCACCATTTCATTTCTAGACCATTCTCCCACCACGATGGCATCGTCCGCGTACAAGAGATGGGTAATTATCGGCCCATTATTAGGGGTAACAACCCCTTTAATAACTTCCGCTTCTTTAGCACTCTTGATCATAAAGATAAAGCCTCCATAACCACCAATAAGAGAAATGGAGAGAGCGGATCCCCTTGTCTTAAGTCTTTTTCACATTTAAAAGTGAAAGTGGGAGACCCATTAACAAAAACAGACGAATTAGCCGACTTTAGAATACCCCGAATCCAGTTGCACCACTTATTATGGAATCCCATTTGTTGAAGGATGTTCACCACAAAGTTCCAGTTTACATTGTCGTACGCCTTCTCAAAATCGATTTTTAGAATGAAGGCTTTGGACTTCATCTTTTTAATCCATGATATGAGCTCGTTAACAATAAGGGAACCGTCCAAAATAAATCTACCTTGAAGAAAAGCAGATTGAGAATCCGCAATAACACCGTCCAGCACCTTCCGCATGCGGTTAGCTAAAACTTTTGAAAGAGCCTTACTAATAACACCAACCAAATTAATGGGCCTGAAGTTGTTAAGAGAGACCGGATCAGAGACTTTAGGAACAAGAGCAATAAAGGAAGCCCCGCTACCTAAATTAATATCACCAGAATTATGAAACCAAACAAAAATTCTAGCAAAGTCATCTCTGAATAAATCCCAGAAGTGCTTAATAAATCTAAAATCCATCCCGTCCGGGCCCGGGGCCCTGTCATCCCCACACTCGAAAACTGCTTCTTTAATTTCCTTATCAGAAAAGGCTTCAATTAACAAGTTCCTTTCAGTTTCCGAAATCTTCTTAATATTGTTACATAAAACCTCAGGCCTGCCAGGACAAGAATCTTTAAATTTATTACGAAAAAAACGAGAGAACCTGTTTCTTGATAATAGAAGGCTTCGTACACCACTCTCCATTTATAGTAAGACCATGTATCGAATTCGCAGCTTTCCAACTATTAACCTTAGCATGAAAAAACTTGGAATTCTCGTCTCCCTCGATTGCCCACTTCGTTCGAGCTCTTCGCTTTATATCCGATTTTTTTTCTATAATCCACTTCTTTAACAATTTTCCTATTTTCCGCCATAACCCATTCTTCTTCCGTAAGGTCTCTCGACTCCATTTCGTTCTCCAAATTCTCCAGTTCCGCTAACGCTAGTCTTTCAGTTTCATTTTCCTTAGAAAGAAAATCGTCTCTCCACGTCTTCAAACAAGATCTAATATGAGCGAATTTGGAGGTAAGGCAAGCATCAGGAGGGTCAAAAGGCACAAAACCCTCCACTGCTGCCTTAACGGCTTCCTCGAACCCCGGCTTCCCGTTCAAGAGCTAAAAACCTGGAACGGACGAGGCCCAAATTTAAGATCAACTAGCTCTAAAATGATCGGACAGTGGTCAGAATGTCTGCTAGGAAGCACTCGCACACATGCCAAAACTCCGAGCACACCAAGAAACGGTCTAACTTACTAAGCTTCTTTCCGTTATCCCTAATGCAAGTGAACTTCCTTCCCTGCATTGGGTATTCCAACAGACCGTTATCAAAAATAAACTTGTTGAAATATTCGGCAGATAGCAGTTTAAACTTAGACTTCTTCCTTTCCTCTAGAGACCGAACCGCGTTAAAATCTCCTGCGAGAATCCACTTTCTATCGGAGGGGTTAATCAAGTCTGAAAGCTTCGACTATAACTGCCGTTTAGCCACTAAATTTTGGGGGGCATTGACGTTAATTAAACTTATAGGATCCGTATTACCGACCAGCGAGCCCTTAATGATCAGGAAAGATCTATTCTGGATGACAGAGTCAATATTTAGAATACTTGGATCCCACATCCAAATCAGACCCCCAGAGAGACCTACAAACTCAGCACAAGCATACTCAAACTTGTTGTTACCCCAAAAGCCTGTTAAGACCGACCTCGCAACGGACTCCACCTTAGATTCTTGAAGAGCAATGACCCCAATTTTGTTAGACAGTCTTAAATCCTTTACCCAAGAAGCTTTGGAAGCCCTGAAAATACCTCTGATATTGATTGACAAAATATTCATTGGAAAACTTCATTCTGGCCTTCTCCTCTGATTGCATCTCTGATAAAATCGTTGTGGTTGTTGAGGTCGACTCCCACTAACTTCCCGATGTTAATCGTTGCCTCGATCTCGTTATTTGTCTGGGGTTCATAAGTGTCACTAACCACCTCCGTCGGATCTACCTCCTGACTGTTGATTCCATTGATCGCCTCATTAAAACTTGGAGCCTGGGAGGGAACACTGTCCGTTCGATTTGATTCCAGAACCTCCCTTGTCGAAGCTGGGTAAACCTTATCTCTAGGATTCTCATCCTGTGGAATGTCACTGCTATATTCAACCGCATTCAAATTAAGGTAAAACCTAAACTCATCATCGTCCCTAACCCGCTTTCTGGGCCTCTCCACAGAGTTTGGGCTTGAAATCCCAGGTTGTGTATATCCTTTGTACCTGGGCCTGGTTTTAAAAGATCTTTTTTTTTGGGCCTCAATTTCTGATTTGCTGACTAAAAAAAATAAGTATCTTTTCCTTGGGTATTAGCCACTCTGCTGGAGTCCTAGGCCCCTCCCAAGATAGAATGCGGCTCCCAAGCATCCTTGGAAACACAACCGTCATTGACCTTTCCAATATTAAAATTGTTGTGATTTCCAAAAGTTACGGTTGCATTAATTTCCCCAGGCTCTTCAATTTCCGCCGTCGACTCCTGCTCTTCCGACCGCAGATTAACCGGAGGGCCTTGGAAAAAAGCTCCGGAGGGACCAGCAAGATCATTAGGCGGCTGATTTCCGTCCGGTTCATAACCGAAGGCGATGTAACATCTATCGGAAACTCCACTTTGCTAATAGAGTCCGGGACCCAATCACTGATTTCTTCTTCTATCCGAACACGAAATTGCTTATTCTTCCACCGTAACGTAGCATGTTCATGGATCCTATCTCCTTCCCCTACCAAATACCCGATCCAACTAACTAACAAGTTTCCGTCTTCCGCTTCCACCTGAAAACCATGCACAATCTTCCCGAATTGTTCTGCCACCTGTTGAAAACATCGTTCCCCGCCAAGTGCATTGGAACTCCTTGCACCCTGACCCAATCCAATCTTTCGAACGGAAGAGATTGGCCACTCCAAGAGTCTACATTAGAAAACCAAGCATTCTAGATATCGTGATCAAGTAGAAAATTGACACACATTTCTTCGTCTTCAAACTTAAGCAACATAGAGAGACCTCCCAAATAACTTAGCGAGACCCCCGGGATTCTATTCTCCGCTAGAATTATTTTGAGCATCCTCAATACCGTGAGGTCTTTACACCTTCCCACCAGGGCTCTGCCTATCACCTCCTTGAACCCTACCGTGTCATCGGGGATTAGAATAGATTTACCGACCTCCTGTTTCGGAATATTCTTATCTTCTATGTTGAAAGTTTCTTTGGTAAACAACTCACTAAATAATTTTCCCCTTCCATGATTGACGTATGCATGGTTATGGATCTTATACTCCTGGAAAGGTTTAAGTGGAGCCTTATGAATACCTGCATATGCTTCGGAATTTCCTCCAAGAATACCCATATTTTCTTTGGAGAATTTGGAAAGATTTTCTATTATTATTACCCCCCCCCCCCATCTTTGTGCCATTAAGAGCTCTTTACATCTCTTTAACATCAACCACGTTTCTAAAGCTAATGAAACCAAACTTCCTCCTTTCTTTATCCGTCTTTATCCGTTTTCCTGGCAATGTATACCCCCGCCACATCTTTGAACACCTTCACGAACTCTGTAACGTCCCATGGTTTGCATCCAGCTGGAAGGTTGGTGATATAGAACTTCGTGATGTTTCCTTTGAAGCTCCTCTCACCGGCAGGTCCTTTATTTCTGTAATTCTTCTTGAGTGGGACGTCTTTCCAGCTCCCTCCATCATCTCCCACGTTCATGGCGGAAGAACGGGATCTAAGAACTGCCCAAGGGGCCAATGGATGAAAGCAGAATCTAATTAGAATGAAAGGTCGAATCCTGATTGCTACCAATAAGCAGATTGATAGGACCACGCACGCTAATCGGAGTTATGCCAGCATCGTCGAGCACCCTCGCAACAGCGTTAGAGAGAGAGAGAGAGAAGAGAGCGTATGGTTGTTTTGATTCACGATTGGTCTATTAGCTATCAAGACTCTTATGACCTCTATCCCTCTCTCATCCTTACTCACAAATTCAGCCCCTCACCACCCTTGGAGACATGAATTTCATCCATGGACGGAGCACTCCATTGCATCCCTTTGGAAGGGCGTTGCTATACATGGGCGGGCTTCTATAGAAAGGTTTGGAGATAGTTTTATAACTCATGACTCATCATAACGCAATTTAACTTAGACCTAATCTGACATATTAATGCTCATGGTGATCCATTCATTAATTACAATCACTACATTTAACATACAATATTACCTACTGAGTCATAACATTACCTCTTAAGACAGTGTATTATTTATGAGACACATATATCTCACCACGATATGGCCCAATATGACACATTGCAACTCATGACGACCTAATATGACTCGTTATAATACAATCTAACCCATTAAGACATAATATTACGTATTGAGGCCCATCATACCCATTATACGATTCTATGACCTATAAGACCGACTATGATGTATATCATAAAAAAAAACTTAATATACTCATTACAACACAATGAATCAATTAAATTCCATAGTGACTCAAATAATCCATATGACCCATTCCAAGCCAAGTGGTACACTAATACTATGTTGATCCGACAGCTAGCCGGACACATACATGGATACTGTGCACTACACACTTTCCAACTTGTTTGATATTTGGTAACGACTTCTCATTTCGTCACTAAGTAAATCCATATTACAGAAAATAGCTAGATGACACCAAAATCATCAACATACTACACTTATATCATTGTTATCTAATGGCGAAAGTTCCTGGCGCTAAAATGTAGAACTTGAGGTTGCAAAAGATTATTGTTTTTTCTTGACACTTTCTAATAAAAAAGATCGAATTTTCTGGATTGTTTTTGCTTTGGTCCTCCTCATTTTTTCAGGTCATACTTCTCAAAGTTGGTATAATTAGATCATTGTTTATGCTTATTGTGATACTATGCATATAACCTTAGATATATCTACTTTGGTTGAGGGAGCACACATGCTTACGCCGGGTCTGAGAAAGTTGTACTCGGAGATGATACATTTATTAACATCCGTATATTACTCGTATCGCCATCTCGGCCATTCCATCATCACACTTCTTAAATGCACTATAAAGCTTAATCACGTGTTATTTTATATTATATTGACAGCGGATCTTCCAACCAAATTTTGGGAAGTCTATGGCGTAGTCTTGAACTTTTAATTTCGACCGTTCAAATTCCCAAAAATTATTCTAGAAGTGGTGGTTCGCGGTGGTTCACCAATTTCTCTCCTGTTTTACAGCGGTTATCGACAATTTTTGTTTTCTCCAATTAATTCCTCAGATTTTGAATCCAAATCTTCGCCAAAGTAACAAAATCTCATCAAGTCAATCGATCATTTATAATTCACAGATTAATATTAGTACACATATCAACTAGAACAAAATCTGTAATTGTATTTATTTTGTCATTCGCTTATTTGATTCACAGTGTTCATAGCAGGAAGATACAGAAAGCACAACTACAGATGTTGATGTTTCAATGGATCAAGGATTAACCGGTGTACATCTGTTTATATGCTGTAACAACACAATAAGTTGTTCATGAAGTGTCTAGATTAAGTACGTTTCCATTTATTTAGTTTACACACCAAGTGTTTGATGAATTGACTGAGAGAAAGGTATCTGGGTCCTGGGATTGTTGTATAACCGATTAGCCTCAATGTACATCATTGGACAACGGGTATTTAAATGAGTGTGTGCCTCCAAAGATAAAAGAAAATCCAATCTTTATACATAGTACCCCTTACCAAGGGTTCAACGTACGCAGGACCGTAGAATAAGAAATATACTCCTGTGCAGGTGTTCTTAACTCTTAAGTCTCAACGCATCTGGCCATATTGATGGAGTACACAGATGGTGGTACTAGCAGATTCAGTGAAAACGAGGTTCATACATGTCATGACCACTTTCTCTATTGTACAAAGGAAACAGCTAAAAACTAACACTTTGATGTAATATTTTTAAAACATGCTCAGTCTTTCTTCCAACAACATGTATTTGGGGTCAGCTACTCTCTTCACTGGTAAAGATTGGTTCTTTAGGACGCTACTTAACTTTGGTAATTTTGAGCTTCTTGTATCATTTCTGTTTCCAAGAAGCTATGGGAACTCGACTAAATTTAAGCACTGCATATCAACCTCAAACAGATGGACAAAGTGAAAGGAAGATCCAAACTCTAGAAGACATGCTCAGAGCATGTGTAATAGATTTTGGTGGTAATTGTGACGACCATTTACCTTTAATTGAATTCTCCTATAACAATAGTTATCATTCAAGTATTGAAACTGCCCCATTTGAAGCACTGTATGGAAGAAAGTGCAGAACTCCAGTATGTTGGGCAGAAATAGGAGAAAGTCAATTGTCAGGTCCTGAAATAGTACAAGAGACGACCGATAAAATTTCACAAATCAAGGAAAGACTGAAGAGGGCTAGAGATCACCAGAAGAGTTATGCAGACAATAGATGTAAGCCGTTAGAATTTCAAGTTAGAGACATAGTACTATTGAAAGTTTCTCCTTGGAAAGGAGTGGTTAGCTTTGGTAAGAAAGGAAACCTAAGTCCAAGATACGTAGGACCATTTCCAGTGATCCAACGTATAGGACCAGTTGCTTATCGTTTACAACTACCAGAGGAGTTAGCTGGAGTACATGATGTATTTCATGTATCCAACCTCAAGAAATGTCTATCAGACGAATCTTTGGTAGTACCTCTCCAAGATATAGAGGTAAACGAAAAATTAAAATTTGTAGAGAAACCTCTTCAGATAGAAGACAGAAAAGTGAAGTTTCTCAAGCACAAACGACTAGAGCTAGTTAAAGTAAAATGGGATTCAAAGAGAGGAGCTGAATACACTTGGGAACTGGAATCAGAGATGAAGAAAAAGTATCCCTACTTATTCCAGTAAATCTCGAGGACGAGATTTTTATTAAGGTGGGGAGAATGTAACAACTCTCATCAAAAGTCATATTTATTAAATTAATTTGTCCAATAGGAAACCCTAATTGAGACACCCAAGTGATTCTGTACAAACCCTAAAATTTTCAGAACAATCGGAATCAGGATCAGGGCCCCTAAAACTCAAGGGGGGGGGGGGGGTAAACCCTAGTTACGATTATCTTAAAATCTCGTTGTCAAATATCAAAATTACAAAACTGTCAATTCAGCAAGGCTAGTCAAGGACGTGGCTAACCTAGGGTGAATTCGTGTCCCTTGCGCACCGTAAGGGAATAGGCTTACGGTGCGCAAGGCTGGTAAAAATTTTACTATAAATAGCAGACATTGGCAATCGAAGTTTGGCACTTGAACGACGTAAATTCTCGTTACGAACACTGAGATATAGTATAAACAGTCCAAAACACACACACGATTCACGAAGTGCTGCCGCAAAACAGGGTAATAACTCGATCGCTATTACGATTCATTGTCCGATCGATTAAAATATCCAATGGATGTTTAAGTGCTGCCCACATTAGGGTTATGCTTTGTCATTCGTCGTTAATTCGATGGATGTTTAAGTATCGCACTTTGTCATTCGTTGTGAGGGTTTAATCTCGTGAGTTATCGTAAATGCTGTATTGATTACTAACCCAGTTTTGTGTGCATTGTTATTTAAATTAGGTTATCAAGGCTAATCCGTAGACTAGACTCTGTCCGTGTTAAATCTGCAATGTGAGTCATTCTCTTTTTATCAAATTTGATTTCAAAATCATGTTTATTTTCAAAGTTATAATTACAGGGATTAAGTCTTTGTAATCACCAAATTACAGCCGGTATGTGGGGTTTTGTATACATTACTTGATAATCTTCACCATTGGGGCAGCCAAGGGGTGATATGACCATAGTCACAGACACCATTGGACGAATGGGCCAATGGGTCGAGTGACAAAATACTGTGGGTAGTTGGTTGATATCTGAAACATTGTAATCTCTCTTAATACTGTAAATTATAACAAATGTGTCGTTTTAATAAATAGAATGATTCACCAGTATTTCCCGCTGACAAAACCTTTTTCAAACGTGTTTCAGGTGATCTGTTGTGATTCAGGAAAGGTGCTGTGGAGCACTGCAAGCTTAAGAAAGTGGCTCATTATAAAATAAAGAAATATGTTTTGTAAAATAAAGATTTCTCCGTGAAATCATAGTATTGTAAATTACCGGGGTTTTATCCCGAGTTATGAAATAAAATAATCGGGAAAATTTTAGCTTTAAAAAGATCCTGATGATAAACTTCCGCTGTTAAACTCAATTAAATAAATACCACGGGATTTCTGTCCCGCGACTCCTGAAACGGGTTAAACCGGGTCGGGGGCCGTGACACAAAAGGTCAACCTAATTCCTATAAACTTAAAACAGATTTCGTGAGATTGTTGCTACAATCTTAAAACCTTATTTATAAGGATTTTGGGTTCACAAAAGGATTTATAATATATATGTATATATATATATATATATATATATATATATAAAGATTATGATCTAATAAATATTTTTTTTGGGAAATATGTATCTAGTACTGTAACATCCCTATTTTTATCATATAATAATTATAGGATTATTTAAATTTATTAACCACTAGTAACTAGTAACTAGTTATTTTTATTTAACCCAAATAGTTTTAAACACTATTTTATATAGTTGGTTGAAATATTTAATTGGCCTGTATACGGGTTGACCTTTCTATTAAAATAAAAGTATATAAAAACTTATATTATTAGACGGGTAGATTACGGGTAAGTCAACCGTTAGAAATATGAATTACCTAGACGGGCTAGGAATAGTATAATAATTAAATTATAAAAAGACATTGTATTTTGAACCTACTTTATTTTTAATAAAACTTAGACCCAAATGTAGACAAAAATATACTCGTCCTAATGACATATTTATTATTTTATAAAACGTCATATTTTAGAGATGATACACGTCAAAAGTATAAAGTAGTTAAATTAATAATAATAATAATAATAATAATAATAATAATAATAATAATAATAATAATAATAATAATAATAATAATAATAATAATATAATGAAACCAATACAAATGAAATTACCTGTCATGTTTTTCCTTTTCAATTTCGTATACCAATTTTAAAAAAATAATTATAAAGTAATTCTTGTTTACATATGATGATAAGAATGATGTAACTTTAATATAAGAAACTAATAATAAAAACTAAATTACATTAAATAATTGTGTACGTGTGCATGTGAAATTGCAAATGAAATTGATTTCATTATATACGTGTCCCAAAGAGGGACTTCAAAATTAAATACATGGATGACTAGCCTTTTTAGTAGCTTAGACATCACGCCAGTTTCAAATATAAATAGAAGATAGCTTTAATCTTTTCAAAGTTGTCCAGCTTCCCTCTTCCTTCTCGATATCACTTTCTACACAATTTTCTTATCTTTTTATTTATTTATTACTTACACTATAATAAATAATAAAGCCATGCCCTGTTTTAAGTGTTTTAACTCCCGATCACCGCTACCCTTTCTGATTGATCTGAACCCATAGCGCATGTCAGGGCTCTGCCCGACTAAGTTCGTTGGGGTTCTGTCTCGAGACATCGGGATAAGATTAATTAGGGGTACTATACTTAAATTACAAATATATATTTTTATTACTACCAAACACACACTAGCTCAAATTCTGCTACGATACAGGGTATTAACTTAATCGCTATTACGATTCATTTTCCGACCGATCAATATATCCAATGGATGTTTAAGTGCCGCCCACACTAGGGTTATACTTTATCGTTCGTCATTAATTTGACGGATCATCGTTAATTCGATGGATGAAGTATTATACTTTGTCATTCGTCATTAATTTGACGGATCATCGTTAATTCGATGGATGAAGTATTGCACTTTGTCGTTCATTGTGAGAATTTGATCTCGTGAGTTATCGTAATTATTGTATTAAGTTACCTACCTAGTTCGTATGCACTAGGTTACAAGGCAAAATCAATAGGCTAAGCCCTGCCTGTATAAATCTGCAATATATCAAGGCTTATCTGTAGACTAAATTCTGTCCATATGAATCTGCATGATTATCTGTGAGTCATTCTCTCTTTTTATCAAATCTGTTTACAAAATCATATTTATTTCAAAGTTATAATTACGGGGATTAAGTCTTTGTAATCACCAAATTACAGCCGGTATGTGGGGTTTTGTATACATTACTTGATAATCGTCACCATTGGGGCAGCCAATGGGGGATATGACCATAGTCACAGACACCATTGGACGAATGGGCCAATGGGTCGAGTGACAAATACCGTGGGTAGTTGGCTTGATATCAGAAACATTGTAATCGCTCTTAATACTGTATATTATAACAAATGTGTCATTTTAGCAAAATGAATGAACTCACTCAGTATTTCCCGCTGACAAAACCTTTTTAAAACGCGTTTCAGGTAATTACAGTAGATTGGATTAAGAGATGGATACGGCACTGAAAGGCATCAAGAAGTGGCTTATTTATTAATTAAATAAAAATAAGAAATATTGTTTTATATAATAAAATTTATTTTTATTAAAGCTACCATTGTAAAACATGGGTTTATCCCATCCATTTAATAAATAAAATCCGGTGTTTTCTAAACTCTGATATTTTTCCTAACTCACGGTCCTGATGAAATTTCCGCTGCAATATTTTTCAAAATAATCACCGGTACCACTGGGCTGTTCGCGACTCCCGATTCCGTCCAGGGTGGGTCGGGGGCCGTGACAGAAGGTGGTATCAGAGCCACTGCTTTAAGCCAATAGGTGTTGTGATAATAATACCTAAATTCATATAAAAGAGTTAGGAGATTGATGTTAACTGGTAGCACACATGATAGCATTTAGACTTGAACTTAAGAAAAGATGCCTTAGTATAAGCTTCGAGATAAGCTAAGTACTGGTGTAAATAAAGTATGATGGGTTTTGATATACCATAAGAATGGTAATTAGAATATTGCAAGATATGATAAATAAGAAAGAATTAATAGTAATTATTGCTTATTGATATTACTTGGGCTAGAATAAGATATGTTATGGGAAATACAATTTTCTTTGGTTATGGATAAAAGCCCTAATAAAAGAGGCACTTTTGAAAAGACACTATTTATGGGAAATAGAAAATTTTTCCGGCAAGACTGGGTATGGTGTAGCAGACTCTCCAGTTGTCCGGATATAATGAGATTACCGCTCCGGCGCGAATCGGATAAGACGGGGTATATAATATGTCAAACAAATGACAAAATTTCCCTAAATAGTATCTTGACCAGATATTTGACTGGTTTTTTTTGAAAATATGAATCTGTTAAATGCATTGACTTTATGAAGGGTATGTGAAATAGATGATTATATAGATAGTTATATCTATAAAGAATTCCAAAAGTCAAATAGGAATAAAGCACAAGTATCTGTGTCTAGATTTCTTTATCAGGAATTTCTTTTCCGATACCAAACATTATTTCGTTTAATTATCTGTCTCGTAGCTCGTGTGATAAAATAAAATAATGGAAACCCTTTAAGTTAAAATGCCATCAAAAGAATTTCTAACACGTTACCATAAACTATTAACGCAAGTAAGAACCATGTAAAGTTGTGCTAGTGTACAAGAAAACACATGAAAATTTAATTATAAGTCCACAGAAGATTAAGTATATTCCACACAATTTCCAAGGCAAGACCTTTGAAAAATATAATTAGGTATAATAACATCTATGTGGATCCCGTCAGTAGAAGAACTAGTAGCACTGGGCCACGTGATCCTACAAATAACATGAATCTCGCTGAGGTACTTTGAAACAAAATTTCACAACAATCGGTGCACAGTCTAATCAGAGTCATAATTATTAGCACTACAAAAGAAGTCACATACTTTATAATTTCCCTATTTCATTTATTCGACATTCCCTAGTAATGTCATTTAGCAACGGTTATCACCCGAAAATCCAAATAAAATTCTTAAATTTCTTTTGTAAAATTCTGACCTCGGTGAATAGACTTTTGCATTGCTACTCCCCTTAATGGTCATCATACCATGAGAATTTTTCATAGTAACGAATATTAATCTATTTCATTTCTTAATAAATCCACACATTACACATGCATTGTTGGTTGCGCATATGGTTCGATTAATTTATGAAACCTACTGGAAGACTTCATTCCAATTTGTTGCTTATCCAAACTCAAATATCATTTCGCTATACTCACTATATACCTCAGTAATGCAAAACGATGACCCTTTGATATTGAGTCAATAAATTTCTTGAGAAATTCAATTTTCTTTGGCATACATGATTTTGTTGTAACCATGTCCGAATTTTTTTATTACATGAACTCGTTGTGATTAAACCAAGTTCAATTGCTTGAACTTGTTCGCATTATATATTCATTTCAAATTCCCATATGATGGATTAAAGCTATCATATTCAACATAATCCCAACAAACACTTCAATTCTCTAGAACTATAAAATGATTATTTGGTCTTCGACTTCACTAAATCATTTCTTTGATCACGGTCACCTTGTACGAACGTTTTCATAAAATTTAAAACTTGCACTAATCTCATTTATATATATCATATACGGATATTTATAAAAGTTATCTTAACACAAATCGTGCGTTAAGATAATGATACACAATTTCTTGTCATATGTTAATGTATCTCTTAAATGATTTTTACAACATCAATCTAGCCTTTCATGATAAATTATTACTTTAACATCTTCAATCGAAAAACATTATATAAAATTTATTTTATATATGGAAACTTACATAAGTAATTACCTAATTTACAAAAATAGTATTACTATATTTTATTAAGACAACATAAGGAGGATAAGTAGGTGACTTATAATAAGAAGTATAGAATTTATTGTACATGTGTTTATATTTAACCAAAATGGAAATTTCACAAACTAGGCACCTAGCTCGGTTGGCTAGGCGCGCGAAAGGGTGTGGCCTAGACCCGGGTTCGATCTTGGGGACGGCTGGTTTCACCATTTTTATTAGAAATTTTTCCATTTTAGTGTATATTTAGTTATGTAATACTAATATCAGTTTTATTATTAGTAAGAAAATATTAAATAATAATAGTGTTAGTATTATTTTAAAATACTAGGGTTATTGTCAAGGGCAAATATTGGGTAACCTAGCCTTAGTTAGGCATGGACTGGCCACCTATGCTTAAACAAGGCAGCACTAACCAATATCTAACCATGATAATGGCTAGTTAAGGTATATAAATTAAGTCATCATACTTATTTAGCAAATTTTAGTTAAAAAAAAAAAAAAAAAAAAAAAAAAAAAAAAAAAAAAAATTTGACAAGACCGTACTATATTTACCCCACCATATTAAAAACCCTTACAAATAACAAGTTTATTAGGTTGCTGGTTACGAAAGAAAACATATTAAAATCATAATCTATTTACTCAAATCTTTGATTTTCATTATTAAATGGTGAAGGTGTTAAGATATTTAAAAGTGATAAGTTGATAATATGATCGTTAATTCAATGGGTTAAAGTAAATATTATTTTTATCAACATATTAACTATTACAAACTAGTATTCTGAATTTTTCTAATTAAAGAAAAAGAATGGCTACTACTATGCTCTTTAACCTTTTCAAACAAAGAAGATGACATTATACATAATCATTATTATATTATTTTTAAATGGCCCACTTAAGTTTAACAACTGTATTTTGATTCTCAAAATTTTATATTTAGCATTCAATTATTCATGTTATAGATCTTATCATCTAACATTCGGTATATGTCGTCTTTAAAATTTCTTGTTAGTTCGTTGAATTAAATTATCTATTATGCGTACACGTTATCTTTAAAAAAAAAAAAAAAAAGTTATATATATATATATATATATATTCGTTTTACTTCAATTATGTACACTAACTCTATCGTCTTTTCAATTCACTCATCTCATCATATTGATTTTCTCATAGCAATATTTAACAAATTATTTTTCATGCTTTTATTTTGAACCTATCAATTCTAAGTCTTCCTCAGTTGCCAATCCAAGTAAGCCTTCTTTTGACAAAAAATTTTTATTGATTTTAAAAGTTCTTCACATTCATTTTAAATATCTATTGCTCATATATCTTTTGGCTTGAACCTAGTCACTTTGAAAGTTATATCATTTCATCTCATTCATTTGCCATCGAACTAATTCAATTGAACCATTGAATTCTACCTATGATACAACTCATATTCACAAAATTTGATATTTTAATTCTATGTTATCTACTTTAATATTGTTTTTATTGACTAAAATATGACATAAAGTTTAAAAAGAAATATCGTAACCCAAATCTCGAGGACGAGATTTAAAACAAGGTGGGGAGAATGTAACATCCCTATTTTTATCATATAATAATTATAGGATTATTTAAATTTATTAACCACTAGTAACTAGTAACTAGTTATTTTTATTTAACCCAAATAGTTTTAAACACTATTTTATATAGTTGGTTGAAATATTTAATTGGCCTGTATACGGGTTGACCTTTCTATTAAAATAAAAGTATATAAAAACTTATATTATTAGACGGGTAGATTACGGGTAAGTCAACCGTTAGAAATATGAATTACCTAGACGGGCTAGGAATAGTATAATAATTAAATTATAAAAAGACATTGTATTTTGAACCTACTTTATTTTTAATAAAACTTAGACCCAAATGTAGACAAAAATATACTCGTCCTAATGACATATTTATTATTTTATAAAACGTCATATTTTAGAGATGATACACGTCAAAAGTATAAAGTAGTTAAATTAATAATAATAATAATAATAATAATAATAATAATAATAATAATATAATGAAACCAATACAAATGAAATTACCTGTCATGTTTTTCCTTTTCAATTTCGTATACCAATTTTAAAAAAATAATTATAAAGTAATTCTTGTTTACATATGATGATAAGAATGATGTAACTTTAATATAAGAAACTAATAATAAAAACTAAATTACATTAAATAATTGTGTACGTGTGCATGTGAAATTGCAAATGAAATTGATTTCATTATATACGTGTCCCAAAGAGGGACTTCAAAATTAAATACATGGATGACTAGCCTTTTTAGTAGCTTAGACATCACGCCAGTTTCAAATATAAATAGAAGATAGCTTTAATCTTTTCAAAGTTGTCCAGCTTCCCTCTTCCTTCTCGATATCACTTTCTACACAATTTTCTTATCTTTTTATTTATTTATTACTTACACTATAATAAATAATAAAGCCATGCCCTGTTTTAAGTGTTTTAACTCCCGATCACCGCTACCCTTTCTGATTGATCTGAACCCATAGCGCATGTCAGGGCTCTGCCCGACTAAGTTCGTTGGGGTTCTGTCTCGAGACATCGGGATAAGATTAATTAGGGGTACTATACTTAAATTACAAATATATATTTTTATTACTACCAAACACACACTAGCTCAAATTCTGCTACGATACAGGGTATTAACTTAATCGCTATTACGATTCATTTTCCGACCGATCAATATATCCAATGGATGTTTAAGTGCCGCCCACACTAGGGTTATACTTTATCGTTCGTCATTAATTTGACGGATCATCGTTAATTCGATGGATGAAGTATTATACTTTGTCATTCGTCATTAATTTGACGGATCATCGTTAATTCGATGGATGAAGTATTGCACTTTGTCGTTCATTGTGAGAATTTGATCTCGTGAGTTATCGTAATTATTGTATTAAGTTACCTACCTAGTTCGTATGCACTAGGTTACAAGGCAAAATCAATAGGCTAAGCCCTGCCTGTATAAATCTGCAATATATCAAGGCTTATCTGTAGACTAAATTCTGTCCATATGAATCTGCATGATTATCTGTGAGTCATTCTCTCTTTTTATCAAATCTGTTTACAAAATCATATTTATTTCAAAGTTATAATTACGGGGATTAAGTCTTTGTAATCACCAAATTACAGCCGGTATGTGGGGTTTTGTATACATTACTTGATAATCGTCACCATTGGGGCAGCCAATGGGGGATATGACCATAGTCACAGACACCATTGGACGAATGGGCCAATGGGTCGAGTGACAAATACCGTGGGTAGTTGGCTTGATATCAGAAACATTGTAATCGCTCTTAATACTGTATATTATAACAAATGTGTCATTTTAGCAAAATGAATGAACTCACTCAGTATTTCCCGCTGACAAAACCTTTTTAAAACGCGTTTCAGGTAATTACAGTAGATTGGATTAAGAGATGGATACGGCACTGAAAGGCATCAAGAAGTGGCTTATTTATTAATTAAATAAAAATAAGAAATATTGTTTTATATAATAAAATTTATTTTTATTAAAGCTACCATTGTAAAACATGGGTTTATCCCATCCATTTAATAAATAAAATCCGGTGTTTTCTAAACTCTGATATTTTTCCTAACTCACGGTCCTGATGAAATTTCCGCTGCAATATTTTTCAAAATAATCACCGGTACCACTGGGCTGTTCGCGACTCCCGATTCCGTCCAGGGTGGGTCGGGGGCCGTGACAAGTACAACTTGTTGTGTTTGGATTTTTTGAGATTGAGATACAATCTTAAATCCTATACCGTGGTACAAAACAAATAGTTTTGGTTCCAACGTTTGGTTTTGAAACGATTTTGGGAATCGTTAATTTTTCTAACTTTTGTGTTAGATCGGGTTTATTAGTGTAAACCATACGTTTTTTTGTAAACGTTAAATTCTCTAACATGTGTGTTAGACCGGAATTATTGGTGTAAACCATACGGTTTTTGTAAACGTTAAATTCTCTTAAGTGAAGTTTTTTATGTCTTTAAGTAAGAGTTTTATGTTACTTGATTAGAGTTTTATGTCTCTAATTGAGTCTCTATTTAAAGTAGACTTTTCATCCACCCATGGATTGATATGAACAAATAAGTCTTATGATGATTTTTGTAATCATTTGTCTTCTAACATGTGTGTTAGAAGCGTTCATGAAACGCGTTAGTTTGGAAGCAATTTTAATTGTTTAGTTTCTAACGTGTGTATTAGAAATGACTTATTTATTTGAACCATATATGTGCTTTTAGCGAGTCGAATTAACATTTTGTGAAAATGTTAATATTTCTAACGTGCGCGTTAGAATTTCTTTCATTATAACATGATTGTTAAAAATACAAATGCTTTGAAATGTTTTATCTAAACATTTTATACAAGTAATTTGTTATAGCATTGATTTTAATGCTTTGTATGATTTAGAAATAAAATGTCATACATTGAAGTTGATGTTTGATTGGCTTCAACAATTAAATCACCAAAAAGTGATGGTGTAGTTGTGTGGGATTTATCACCAACTTTAGTTTGTGATTTCTAAATCCATTTGAGTGAAATTTTAATTTCTAATTAAACTTTTCATATAGTGAAACTCTTGAGTAGAGTTTTAATGATGACATTTGATGAGTTTTATTAGAGTTTAAGTCTATAATTATTGAGACTCTTAACTCTTCATATGGTGAAACTCTTGAGTAGAGTTTTAATGATGACATTTGATGAGTTTTATTAGAGTTTAAGTCTATAATTATTGAGACTCTTAACTCTTCATATGGTGAAACTCTTGAGTAGAGTTTTATTAATGACATTTGATGAGTTTTAATGATGACATTAATGCTTTAATTTGATTATGTTTTGTATATATAAAATGACTTAAATTTTCTAACACGTGTGTTAGAAAATGTGTATCACGAATACGAGGTTAGAGATTGTTCATAATGAACAATAATGTTTTATGTAAACATTTAATTGTCTATGTGTGCATTAAAAATGATGAGAAATGGATTATTTTATAAACTATATCTTTGGAAAACGTTTTATGTAAACGTTCGATTCTATAATGTGCTTGTTATAACATTTTTTTTTTCTAACATGCGTGTTAGAAAATGTTTAGTACATGTGTAGTAAGACTAAACAATATAAAACCATTTGATATTTTGGGTTTGATCTATGTTTTTCATAACTCTAATTGATATTATTAATATTGTATATTGCAAAACTAAAAAACTGTTTTGAATTATTTTTAAAACAAAGTTTTGCATAACAATAATAATTCAAATGGTTCTCTACTCTTACTAGAAGTAGCATATGGTGAACAAAGTAACAATCTGATGGATGTTATTTGGTGAAAAACAACTTGGTGTTGTTGTGAACAAATTTAATTGTTCAAGTTTACTACTTAAATGTAGTATTTGTAACAACTTGGTGTTGTTTTGAGCATAATTGTCCAAGTTTAAAGTTTCAAGATGAAATGGGGAACTTGTACTTACAAGTGCATGGAGTCTTTTTGAGAGAGTACCTCAAGACATGCCATGGGACAATATTGTTGAGAAGATTTCGGTCAGATTATAAAGTGTTGAAGATAAAAGCACTTTGCTATTTGATGTCTACATATTGTCTATGCTTCTGTTTAAATTTGAAAAGTGGTTGACACTTATGATTTAGTTTCCAATGTATTTTATTGTTTTGTGTTCAATATCTTCGGATAACACATTCAATTTTTTTACAAAGAAAGAAATCACTAATGGTTATGACGTATAAATTATTTTTGTGGAAAATAATTATAACGTCGGTTATACATTGCTTAAAAGAATATGGTTTTAAATGGATAGTACATGAAAATACTTGGACATAAACAACTTGAGAGTTGTTACATTGACTAAAAGTCAAAGACGAAACATCAAATGTATAACCACATCATGAGTGAGTAATGAAAGAACGTAGTGAGTGTATTGAGATGAAATACACTAACGACATTCATGTCGACATACTTCATTAGAAGTCATTGGAAAATTCACAAGTGTGAATTCTAACATATGAAAGTAAAAGTACTATATGTTATTGTATACCTTTAATAAATCTTGCGAGATTTATAAGTAGATGCGTCTACCACTTGATTATTGTTAGATCTATATGGATATTTTACCTTCATTTGGGAGAGCATCTTAAATATACATATCTCTTAATGAATAACAATAGATGTGTGCAAATCACTTATGGCAAAATTATGAATGCCATGTTGTTGAGTGTCGATCTAGTTGACTCTATCTCACACATAAAAGTGATTGTAGACGATAAATATTCATCTTGTTGGTGATGAATGTGTTCACCAAGTGACTTGGATTATGACTTATGTTTAAGTACTTATGAGTCAATGGTAGATTGTTGGAGATCAAAGGTAAACAAGTTATGTTCCTTAAATGAATGATGAAATTTGTGAGACATTCCTAAATATTGATGTTTTAGGATTATGATTAAGTCTCATTATTTTGTCTTAACAAGGGATGAATGTTGCAAAGTAATATTATGATATCCTTATGGCTGTGAAGAATCAGAATGATGCATCTTCTGTTCACATGCTAAAGTATTGTAGTCTAAAGCATGCTAGACTAGTACTTGGTTAATTATGGGTCTTGATGGAGAGTAATTAACTCTAAACATTCAAATGTGTATGAACACAAAAAGAATTTATGTACAGACAAAATTAAGGGAGAATTTTTCATTCATTATAAGGAAAAGACATGTAACTATTGAAGAGTTTGTTCGAAAAGCTAATGAGGAGAACTCATTGTCTAGGCTTATTCTAGATGTTAAATTAGAATTATTCTAAGTTGGTGACAAACTTATGACAATGGCATGTGTTGCTTTGGTTAGCTTGGAAGCTTATGTAAGCTAATGCAATATGAGTTGAATTCACTGATACAATGAGGTTGATCTTGTTCAATCATATGTGTATAAATGTCGTCATAAGTGAAGTTACATAAATGTTGATCAAATGACAAGAAATGTGGGGGTGGACCCATTTAGAAACAACCCTATAAGGGTATGTAGAAATGGTTTTCATTACCCCATCTGGATGATATCCTATAACACTTAAATATGACGGTGTCTTGCATTTGTATCATAAAAGTTTGGCAATAAGGATTTTGTAATCCAATCTAACATTGCAAACAGACGACTATGTGGAGGACACAAAGATTGTAGTGCATAATGGAGATGTGTTTGCCTTAAATGTTAAGCGTATCTTACAAAAACATATATTATAACCAGATTCAGATGGCCACTGAGGTTATAGTCTTAGAAGTTGACAATAGGAAAAATTAACTTACGAGTTAAGAACACACCATGACAACTGATCTCAAATACGCAAAGTTATTTGTTAATGTTATGAATCCAACAACCTGAGGGTTTATTAGAGATCAAGTTGTGGAATGAGACTGAAGCCCATGGAAAAAGGGTATGTGAAGGACACCTAACTTAGTTGACTTGAGATCCCAAGATCTAAGTTCAATAGGACAACTAACTCATATGCCTAAAGGTGGTCACTGTCGGGGCATAAATGATATGCATAAACTAGGATATATGGTTATACATACCCCCAAAGTATAAAAGGGTGTTTAAATACGCCCTAGTCTATTCCTATGATATTCGGTGACAAAGAGTGTGGCTAAGCATAATATGCGGTAAATGATTTGGATAAATCACGATAACCATAATGCTTTTAATGATCTAAGGAGAATCACCTATGTTAGAGAGAAGTGGGGTCATTTCGAATGGAATTGAGGGCAGAATTCCTAGAGCTCTCGCAGAACCAGGAAAGTGTTCCACGACCATTATTAGGCACGACTATGAGGAGATGACCCGGCTAAGGAGAGTATTGTGTGAATTGTATTGTCGTCTACACAAACGGCAGACGAGTTCAAAGACATCGAGATGTACTCAGAGCTAGTGGGCTAAGTGCATTTCATGAGCGAAGGTTCAAAGGGTAACACCTACTTATCGTATGAAAAACTCAACTGTCGAGGTTACATTGGAAATTTTAAGTGTTTTGAACGATCTCCATTCATGTGGGGGATTGTTGGAAATTTGGTGAATGGATATTTAATATATTTATAATTTAATGAAATTATAAATATTAATTAGAATCTTCATGTGGTAAATAAAAGAGAAACTTTTGAGTAGAGCTTCTTGATGACATTTAATTAGTTTTATTAGAGTTTTTAAGTCTCTAATTAAGTGATTAATTAAGTGAAACATTTCACTAATCCTTAAGTCTTGTACAAATAGTAGGCTATGTGCTTCTTTTGTTACAACAAGAATATGGTATTGCTTGATACATGAAGAATACTAGAAGGATGATAAACACTTGAAGACCAACTAGAGAGATGAGTACTCTCTACTTGTTTTCTACCACATGAGTTCAAACACTACAATTACCGGATGTAACCTTGGGCCCGTGAGCCGTCTCCGGCAGTACAGACTGCTTCGGCTGTTGTACCCTGAGAGACAGACGCGTTGTCTTTAGTAGAGGCGCGGAATATGTTTTAAGGGAAGCGTGTTGAACACGTGCCTCAACCAAAATCGTCAACGTTTTAGTGTGTTCTTTGTTGGAGTCAAGGAGTATTTTCAAGACTCTAGATGATGAATACTCGAGTCTAGGATGCTATCAAGTGCGCGTGAATGACCCACCAGAGATGCGACTTGAATCAAGACTGATATATATAATTATATTTTATATTCTTTTTATTTAGTTATTGCAACCGGTATTGTACTATGATATTTTCTACGAATAACGAGAGTCTCGTTATTATATATTTTGTAATTATATTTTACAAACGGTGAACCTAATTCCTACATAAACCACTTTTGTTAGGACAATTTTACTTTTTGATGTAAAGTATTTTATTATAATGCACATTTTGGTCATATATTCAGTCTGGCTTATTGCACTTTCAACCAGAATCGAAAGTGGAACATGACTGCAAAGTACTCTTTTTCATCTTTTGGTTAATTTGTTTTGTAGGAAAATACTTGTATTGGTAAAATGTTGGGTCACACGAGTTAGGTAACGGGTTAAAATGGATTTTTTTATGTATGGGTTGGATTGAGTATTGACCCGTTACTGTGTCAGATATGATCATAGAAGTTACACACTTTAGTAATAATATAGTCATATGAGTAAAATAATAGGATTTTTTATCCTTTCCAATTCGATATTTTCCTTCAGAGGTATCGGGAAGGAAGTGGAATGGAATAATAGGATTTTTTACCCTTTCCAATTCGATATTTTCCTTGAGAGGTATCGGGAAGGAAGTGGAATGGAATAATATCGATTCATGCATTAAAATACACTTTGTTTGATCCGTTTCCTTCATAAGTTTAATAAAGGTTTTTTTTTTTTTTAAATTTACCCTCTTGTTCCTGATATAGAATAAGCATAACACGAAACAACCATTTTATAAGTAAATGAATTTTCATACATACAAGCATACTATAGTTTTGTTTGATTGTCTGTTTTGTGTTAGATTGCAGATCTTTGGTCCTGTGCATGCCCAAGAACTATAGGTTTTTGTTAATATACTCAAAGATGGTGCTCATGAATATTTATGGGTCTACATATTTACACACCTTAATGCCTATTTTGACACCCTTCAGGACACCTCGTATAGGTCTATACGAGGCGTATAGGGTTACTTTTCCGACCAGCTCTGCACCAAAGCACAATGTCAAATCAGTCACATCAGACGGGGAGTCTAGGTCTGTACGAGGGATGGATACGAGGCACTAAGACGCCTCGTATGTATAGGCCTATACGAGGCGTCTTCAGTGACTGATTTACTATACATTTGACAAGTGACTTAAAGCTATACGAGGGGTCTAGAGCTATACGAGGCGTCTAAGACTTATGAAAAAGTGCAACATACAGTGTATGCTTTGTCCACCCCCGAGCATTCAACATTTAATTCTGTCTGCTTCTTCTTCTTCTTTCATTCTGCTGCTTCTTCTTCTTCTTCTTCTTCTTCTTTCATTCTGCTTTGCATTTGTGTTCTTATCATCCCGAAGTGTTGAAATGTCATCATACTGGGACGGCAACTATGTCTTCGGGCAGTATTATAGCGAGAACTGGGTGCCCGAAAGCGATCCGGTAACAGTACAGGTACTTAAATGTTTTAATTAGTTTTTGTTTTAGTTTATTATTTACTAATGATGATACGGTTCTTTATTTTGGAGGAGTCTTGCGTTCCCGATTCTAATGAGCAAGAGGAGGTTGTGTCTAGTATACAAGGAGAACAAAACAAACCGTTTCTAGATTTGAACAATCATCCCCCTATTGATGAAACAGCCCCTGTAGATGACTCATACCATGCTTGTCAACCAAGTTATCCGACGCAACAAGGGTATCCGGATTATAGATACGGGTGTGGATACGGAGGAGACGGTGGATACGGAGGAGACGGTGGATACGGAGGAGACGGTGGATACGGAGGAGACGGTGGTTACAGAGGAGATGGTGGATACAGTGGATACGGAGGAGACGGTGGTTATGGTGGATATGGTAGATATGGTGGTGAGAGACCTCCTATCCAGGACAGTCCGCACTTAAAAAAGCAGGTATTAATTACTATTTTTGTATTATTTAATTATTTTTATTATTATTAGTATTATTATTAGTATTATTATTAATATTATTATTATTAGTATTATTATTATTATTATTATTATTATTATTATTATTTATTTATTAAAATTATTTATTATTATTGTCGATGTTACAGGTTTTCAACTCTTTAGATGAACTAAAGAATCGGATACAAGAAATAGCAAACGCGGATGGTTTCGTTATTGTCACCCGTCGATCAAAGAAAACCGGTGGAAGAATCGGGAGGGTATGGCTTGAATGTGATCGTGGTGGTGAGCACCAGATTAAAGCAACACTTAGAAAAGCCGGAAGCAAAAAAACCGGTTGCCCGTTTTACCTGCTGGCTGTGCGAAACCACCCGTATCAAACCTGGGAGATTAAAGACAGAAAAATTGAACATAACCACGAACTTTGTGAGGACCTGTCGGCCCACGCGTTTGTGCGAAGGTTTACTCCAAGCGAAATGAAACTGATCGAGCAGCTGACAGCTCAAAACATGGAGTCGCGCAAAATATTTCAAACGATAAGGAAGCATGACCCCGACAGGTTTCATGTTCTGAAAGACGTTCAAAACGTTGTGGTGAAGATTAGAGCCGAACAAAGACAAGGATTGACTCCCATGCAGTTACTAGAAAACAAGCTGATTAACAACGACTTTATTTACGAGACACGGGAGGAACCCGGAACAGAGATCGTAACAGAGATCTTCTTTCTTCATCGGGACTCGAGATGCATGTGGCGTGCATTCCCCCACGTCATGCTGATCGATGCGACGTACAAGACAAACATATACAATATGCCCTTTAACAGAGATCTTCTTTCTTCATCGGGACTCGAGATGCATATGCCCTCTATCCAGATTGTTGGTATGACGCCTACCAACAAATCGTTTATTATCGCGCATGCCGTTGTTAGTAAAGAACGGGGTGATAACTTTGTGTGGGTGCTTGAGAGGGTCAAGTCAATGTTGGATGAATGCATGGAGCCACGTGTGATTTTAACCGATAGAGACCTAGCCCTTACAACAAAGGTTGTCCAACAAAATACTCGTGGCCGACCAACAACAAAGCAGGTACAACAAAGGTTGGACGAGGCCTCTCGTATAGATGAAGAATTGAGGAGAAGCTCATTCGGTGATGCAAACACGTGCTTTGAAGGTTCCCGACAAAGTAAGAACGATAAACCTCGCCACAGCTCGTACGTTCCGTCACAGGCCTCTCAACAGTCGGTTATAAGGTCCCAAAAACCCACAGCTCGTACGTTCCGTCACAGGCCTCTCAACAGTCGCCACAGCTCGTACGTTCCATTTTTCCCCTGAATAATGCCTATACTGGGGGCATAACAGGGGCTAAATGGTCATTTCAGAAAAAGATACGACGACGCGTATAGCCCTATACGAGGCGTCTATGCCTCGTATAAGGCAGGGGGGGTCTAGACGAGGCTGGTTATAACCCCCAAACAAAAAACAAACAAACATACGGAGAATACACCTCTATACGCCTCGGATACGTATTTCGACCAGATTCTCGAAGATTTGAAGCATCACCGGTACGTATTTCGCCCCGTAGTTTAGTATTTTTGCCACGTTTTTGCCTTTAGACCGTAGGTTTGCCCTGAAATTTGATTTTTGTGGGGTTTGGGGGTTTGAGTTTGAGGTTGAAGATGAATGGGGAAGAACAGGACGCCGAGTATAGCCCTATACGAGGGTTATACGAGGCTCTGTAATTTTTTTTTCTTATTAATTATTATTATTAGTATTATTATTATTGTTATTATTATTATTATTTATTTATTTATTTATTATTATTATTGTTATTATTATTATTGTTAATATTTATTTATTATTATTATTATTATTATTTATTATTATTATTGTTAATGTTGTTATTATTATTGTTATTATTATTATTATTATTATTATTATTTATTAATTATTAGTATTATTATTGTTATTATTTATTTATTTATTATTATTATTATTATTTATTATTATTATTGTTATTATTATTATTTATTAATTATTATTATTTATTATTATTATTGTTATTATTATTATTTATTAATTATTATTATTTATTAATTATTATTATTTTTATTCTGATTTATTTATTAGTATTAGTATTATTATTGTTATTATTATTATTTATTTATTATTATTATTTATTATTATTATTCGGATTTATTTATTATTGTTTTTATGCGTATACGTTATTTATTTGCAGATTGATTATGGAGGGCGATGATATTGAGATAGAGCTTGAGGGGGGTCAGTCGGCTCAGCAGGTTCAACCAGTTCAGCAGGGTCAGCCGGTTCAGGAGGGTCCACGACGGAGACGGCGGCCGCCTCTGGATACGCTGCAGGGTTGTCCGTATCTAGAGTTTCCCGCGGGCACCGATGCCGCCCGCCATTGCCAGAAGCTTCGGAGGATGCACATTGGATCGCATGCATCGATCGACTGGGATGCGATGGACCAGCTTGCTGAGACGGATAGAGTGCGTCGGTTTGTACCTCTCGATTCGCCGTGGCATCGCCTTTTTGATTTGGCGCACACGCCGACCTACAGGGAGCTGCTGGTCGAGTTCCTTTCGTCATTCACATTTCACCCTCCTGGGGTCCCAGTGCCGCTTCCGTACCCAGGTGCTCCCCCTCCGCCTGAGATTTCTTTCAGGCTCGCTGGCGTTTTGCGTACGATGACGCTAGCAGACTTTGCGGTGTGTTCTGGTTTATACATGCAGGGGGAGATCGAGACTGAGGTTTACACAGCGGGGCTAGTGGTGGTTGAAAAACCAATTCTTCTAGGGTTTTGGCAGGTGATTGCGGGGCCAGATCATTGGGAGCACGATAAGTCGAAGGGGAGGGTGTCGTTTGTTACGGACCCACTGTACAGGTACGTACGTTTATTACGGCAATTATTGTGATTATGTGCATTGTTTATTAATCTCTGTTTCTGTATTTCGCTAACACTATCTGCAGGTATCTGCACCATTTGCTCGCTACTTCTATCTCAGCGCGCGGGTACAGCCGTGAGTGGTGTACGACCACAGATCTTTTTTTCCTTTATTGTTTGTTGTATAGGAGGCCGTGCGCGCTAGCACACGGTCTAGCCCAGTACTACACCTCCGCCCATCACCGGCAGGAGCGCGGATTTTTGTATGGCGGGGCGTACGTGACCGTCATTGCCCGTTCATTTGGCCTCGTACTGCACGAGGACCCACATCTACGGACGCCGCCAGTCATGCCGACACGGATGGGCATGCAGTCGCTTTGGGGATGAAGGTAATCAAGAGGTTCGCAGTTGGCCCGCGGTTTAAAAACCGCGACACCGGGGGCATATGGACAGAGGAGGCACTACCAGAGCATTTCGAGCCCGTTTATCCTCCTGTAGATCCTGCTGATGTAGTGCCTGTGGAGGAGCCTCCGGAGGATGTAGACGGTGCAGCGGTGCCACAGCCACCGCCACCTGCCGGGGCGCCTCAGTTTCCACGTCACGCTATTCCAGGTCGTGCCCCAGGAGCTGCGTTACATCCGGATGTACGAGCCGAGCTTGACAGGCTCAACGATTTGGTAGGTTGGCTGGTACAGTGCGAGCAGGATAGACGAGAGAGAGAGGGATGGCCCCCGATACCGCTTCCACCGGCTCGAGCACCACATCAGCAGCAGCAGCAGCCGCAGCAGCCACATCCAGATTCGGATTCGGATTTGGATGCATAGACCTGTTGTTGTTTTTATTTTTATTATGGATGTACAAACTTATCTTATATATTTTTGTTACGGATGTACAAAGTTATCTTATATATGTTATATTTATGTTTTTTTCAGTTATTCGGTTACCTAATGATTGTTGTCTTAAATTGAGATAATACGGAAACAAAATATGTTTTGAATATAATACAGAAACAATATTTGAACGAGATAAAATTTTAATGGGGAAAATAAAAAAGTAAAATGTTAAAAACATTAAAGAGCCGATTTAATCGGAAAAAATATTTAATCGATATAATATATTTAAAGAGCCGATTTTTAAAATAGTTGATTTTTAAAAAACAAAACTTTTTTAAAAACCAAAAAAATTTTCAACCAAAAAACACATCTTCAAAAACTATCAAAAAAACCATACCAAAACCCACCAAAACACCCCTCATTTCAGTAAAAAAAAAAACCCAAACCTAGACGCCTCGTATAGGTCTGTACGAGGCGTCTAGGGTTCCTAAAACTTTGATGCGGGCCCAAGTGTGGAGGAGCGGGCCATCTTGTATTTGGAGGCCCAAGATCCGCGTAACAAAAGAGGTTTCACTAAAATGGCTCTAACTTGGGCTACGGAGGTCCGTTTTGGGCGTGCGACCAGGCGAAACGAACGTGAGAAGAAGCTCCATCTTGCTGCAAACGGCCTATGGCGGTTTGGGTCATCGTCCGGGCCAAAAAACGCTTATTTCCATTAGTTATTTACATTTTTATGTTTTTTTAAGTATTTTGGGCATTTTGTTTTTGGGCTTGTGTTTGGCCCGTTATCTTTTTTAGGCCCATTTCGAATTTCTGTTCTTATTTATATGTCCCTTTAGTAATTGAAACAATCAGACTTGAATTTTGAGAAAACTGATTTTTCACTTCAAATTCCGTGCCCTTTGGGTTGAATTTTGGGGTTGGGGAAGAACTACACGGGTATTCGCAGAATCAACGTGTTTGATCTTCATTATCGTACCGCGCACTACATCAAACTTTGTGCCTGACACCCTCTCAGGACCCCCTTGAATTCAGTGCTTAGACGCCTCGTATAGACCTATACGAGGCGTCTAGGGCACAAAAGGTGTGAAAATAGGCGCGATAGGTGTCCAAATATCTCCAGCCATATTTATACGAGAAATGTAAGCACGGACTGACCACTTGGAATTTATTCCAAATGGTCCTATTTTTTTGGTTTTCATATGCCTACGAAAAGGATTTTTTTACCAGGTTGGATCACTGACTTTTGTTTGCTGGATTGAGTCGAATTACCAAAACACTTTGGCTACCATTTCCCTTTGCTGAAGGAGCATACAATCCCACATATTAGTACTTCCTTAGTAATAATTTTTATCGCTTGTTGTTTTGTTGTTGGAAGTTGGAACTCACTTTTTGTTGTTAGCTTAAACAACCGAAAATTTATTTGACACTTTTTTTCTGACTTTGTTTAAGTTAACAAAGACATTTTTCCGTATTATTAAGGTAAACTGGTAAAGTACCTGATCGACTACCAAAAAGATATAAAACTACTTTGTTTAAGCTCTTACAAAAAAATTAAAATCATCTGTCAATTAGCATTTGATCATCCGTGTATTGTTAAATTCTCATAACTTTATTTCTACATGGCACTTTTTGTATAGCGTTGTCATCATTGCAATCTGTCTACTTTCCCACGTGGTAATTTTTAGGCCTCCAGGTCAGTTATAGTTTGTTGGTTTAGTTGGAGAATTAGTTAGAGTTCGTTGGTCTTCTCCATTCCACTCACATATATAGAGTAGATTGTATTCATTTGTTAGCTGAGTTGATCATATACTGAGCCTAGATTTACTTCTATTTATCTCTGTATCATATAACATTCCAAATATGAACCCATTAGCTTTGTCAATGTACCCAAAAATAGTAATAAAAACTAAAACAACTCAGACCTTGATCCTACTACCAGCAATAGTGTTATTCACCCAATCTATCCAATTCAAGATCACTTTTTTTCATTCTGTTGTTGATCCAAAAAATGGCCCAAAACTTTAAGACAAGTGTGTTGGAATGTGCTCCATAGTCCATTCATTTTTAAAAACCCTTTATAAAAATCATGAATTAGAACATTAGAAATGTAACAAAATGTTTCAAAGGAAGTATTACAATGTATAGGAAAACATTAAAGATAACAATTGTAACCGTTCCAACCATAATTGGTGCAAACAAGGTGGTGATACTCACACAATCAACACTATAAAAAGCATAAATAAAACTTTAACGTGGTTTGTTTTCTTCAATTGTATTGTCTGTGCTGTTTGAGTAAGATTCCCTATCACGACTACCATACGAAACTAATGGGACCTCGTAAAGATCAGATTGCTCAACTTCTAGGACTACACTTCTAGCATCTTGAAATGTTTGTTGTTGAACCCAAGGTTGAGTTTTGAATTTCCTCAACCTATCTAGCTCCACTGCCACCTCTTTCATTGTAGGTCTATCCTTGCCTTGTAAACTAAGGCATCTTTTTACGAGATCACCTACAGCTTGTATTTGCTCAAGTGTCCCTTCACGCAATATTCGAGGTTCAACAATTCCATATAAGCGGTTTTCTGTAACTAATTTGACAAAATGTGTAGCTAAATTATTCTCAAGATTGGATCTATCAAAACCAATAGGTTTTTTTCCGGTCATGAGTTCTGCAAGGACCACACCAAAACTATATACATCACTTTTCTCAGTTAGTTGGCTTGTGTTGAAGTACTCTGGATCCAAATACCCTAGTGTACCCTGAATAAGAGTAGTTACTTGTTGGTGATCTAATGGGACTAATCTTGATGCGCCAAAATCTGAAATTTTTGCGGTGTAGTTTTCATCCACTAATATGTTGGTGGACTTGACATCTCGGTGTATAATTGGCATAATGGTTTCTGAATGAAGGTATGCAAGTGCACTAGCAGCTTCAACAGCTACCCTTATTCGGTTTTCCCATGATAACCAACTCATTCCACCCAATCTAGAATGAATGTGATGGTGAAGAGTGTTATTAGAGATAAATTCATAAACTAGTACAGGGACTTCCTCTTCTAGGCAACAACCTAAAAGCTTTACCACATGTCGATGGATGACTTGTGTAAGGATCAAAACTTCATTTATGAACTGCTCTGCTTGGCTCGCATCCACTATTTTAGACTTCTTTATTGCAACTACACGTTTGTCAGATAAAACTCCTTTATACACTACACCATAGGCACCTCGACCAATGATATTATCTTTAGAATAATTACGGGTGGCTTTACGAAGCTGTACGGTGCTAAACAAAGTCATTGCCTCATGAGACCCTTGTGAATTAATCTTTTGTCTCAGCAACACACCCCCATTTTGCTCGAAGAACCTTTCTCGGAGCTTCATTAGCTTCCTCCTCCTTATACCATATAAAATTCCCGCTATACCAGATAGTACCGCTAACAGGCCACACACCGTTACTACATGTAAAATGAAAATGAAAAACTTCAGTTAGTAGTTGCTGTGTTAATTCAGTTTCTTCGAAAGAACATGGTTTTTTAAAATTTGCATCTTAAAAAGATTTATTTTCAAGGTTATACTAGTTGACAGACACATTTATACTTCCATGAGAGCCTTACCTATAGTGAATATGTTTGAAGAAAATTTTGATTCTTTATACCAATTACAACCATTTTCTATTTTTGCATCACCAAAAGATCCCAATGGGCAACTACAATTGTAACTCCCTTGAGTATTTATGCAATCACCATAGCAGGGGTTGGTTCCTGGATCCTCACACTCGTTGATATCTATAAAAAGGAAAATGTAAATAGACTTGTTAAATAAAGCAGAAAACATCCTAATTTACATGTTTTTTTTTTTTGGATAAGAAAAAAAGAATTATTTTTTGGTGAAACACTAACAAGGTTGAAATATACAGTGTTTAGTAGTTTTAACCATAAAGTCGATATCGACTAGGCTTTATATTAACTACAGAAATCATACTTTGCTTTAAATCTTATTAAGATTGTCATTGAAAATGATTTGATGTATAGTGGAAACTGACCTTGGCAGCCTGGATCAAGATAGGGGTTACCCTCGTAACCATTGTTGCATCTACAACGATACCCACCAGTGTCTACCTCATAGCATGAACTGTTTTCTTTGCACTCCGCAGACTTAGAGCAACCCCGAGTGTCCGGAGCAATTGCCCAATCTACCACAACATGGACAGTGGACTTTATCCTCTCCACAACAGCAGAATCAGCATATAAATCACTGACACCATGGAACACAAAACTGCCTTCCTCTCCAAGAAACGCATAGCCACAGCGGTTGAAGGCCCAAACATCTGTGTGGTTTCGAAAAGTGTAGAGTGTAGCATTGTAGTACTCTAGGCCATTCGGTATGGATGTCTGGCAACAGCCAATTCCTGAGCACGTCCCATTAGCAGGCAAATCCTGTGCTTTGCTGCATAGCCCCAAACAGCCGCCAGTAAATTCTGCACCGTTTGTCCCTCTGATCATAGAAAGATCATCACACCCAAGGACTGTGAACGTGTTCTTTTGGGAGAAAGTGAATGTTCCCAACCTTACCCACCAATCAAATTCATCTTTTATAGTTCCATCTTGGTTGTAGCACTTATAAGCAACACCAGCGCCAATACGGAACTCTGAATCTGAAATGTTGTATATTTCTATATTGCTTGAACGGAGAAACAACTTTGGATCCTTGTAAGACGTGTTACAAGTCACGTAGAACGAGTTGTCAAGGGAGCAACCCGTGTCATTACCGATACCAAAAGGGTAAGGAACTTCCACATTCCCGCAGTGGGTTGGACAGTTTGGCTTTGCTATATTGTTCATGTTGGAACCTTGAAGAGTTCCCAAGCCCATTGCAAAAGGAAATGCATAAAGACTAAGAATAATATGAAGAAGCATGATGATGTTTCTCCTTTCTTTCCCTATCTTTTTGTGTGTGTTTACGTTTACAGTTATATCAATATATAAGGACGGTTAACCGTCAACTCCAAAATGAAGTCATATTTAGTCACCTACCGCATTCTAATAATTAAAATACAATATGTCTTAAAAACAAACATATTGTAAATAATTGTAAATTTTTAAGTTTTCAATATTATTTATCTGGTTAGAAACTCGTGTATTATATACATTGAATAAATAAAGGGTGTGCCTATTGGCACACTAAAGTGCCTATTGGCACACCAAACCCTAGCAAAATTAGGGTTTATCTACGCAGCGTATTGGTCAATACGCAGCGTATAGGGTTAACCCTCTACGCTGCGTATTGACCAATACGCTGCGTAGATAAACCATGGATCTCAGTGCCTGATAACCAATCATTGCACAGAAAACAAGGGTCATATATGCTGCGTATAGGTCTATACGCAGCGTATATAAACCATTAGAATTTTTTTTGGTCATTTTGGTAGATTTGAGGGATCATTTTTTCACAAAGTTTAAATACGCTGCGTAGGGACCTCTAAGGAGCGTATATAAACTTTGTGAAAAAATGATCCCTCAAACCTACCAAAATGACCCAAAAAAGTCTAATGGTTTATATACGTTGCGTAGAGAGCTATACGCAGCGTATATAAACCTTGTTTTCTGTGCAATGATTGGTTATTAGGCACTGAGATCCATGGTTTATATACGCTGAGTATAGGTCAATACGCAGCGTATAGGGTTAACCCTATACGCTGCGTATTGACCAATACGCTGCGTAGGTAAACCCTAAGTGTGCAGATAGGCAAACTGGGTGTGCAGATAGTTAGGGCCTATGTTGATACATGATATTGTGGACGCGACTCGGTTCGGCACGTATTGTGACGACTTTCCTCCGTCGTGTGCAAGACCTCAAGCCGACACCAGAGAAAAGACAAGGACTGGGCTAAACATCAAAGTCCTTGGGCTGAGAGAAGATGGCGAAACAAGAATTGGGCCTCAACTGTTTGGGCCAAAGGCCACATCGGCGAATCAGCCCAGAAGTCGACGAAACAGATGTGTTTCGTCGACCATGATTCTGATTCGTCGCCTATTGTCTGTTTCGTCATATGTATGTGTGTCTGTGGGTATAAATAGATGTGTTATGTTTCTGTTTCAAGAGGAGAGAACAGAAGAGAAGAACACACAGAGAGCAAACACACACACACACGAGAGTTTGAGAGAGTTTGCAGAATATATTTGTAAACATTGCTTTGTAACTGAACCTTTCATACGGATTAATACAGAGGTGTTAATCGGTGAATATTGCGTGTCGTGTATTTGCGTGTTCGATCTCGGTTTGCTATCTCGGTTGGATTCCGCACAACCGGGTTGGTTTGTACACAAGGATTAGGCGACTAGATCCTCCCCTAGCCGGACCTACAAGTGGTATCAGAGCCTTGGCTCTTATCCTTGTTAAAACCGAGGTGTTCTTGTGTTTTTCGGGATTTAAAGTTCATATTTTTCTGGAAAACGTGTTAAAATCGGCTGAAATCGTGATGTTTTGCTGGAAGTTCTTATAAAAACCACTATACTTTTCATACTCACATATTAAAAGTTGGTTTTTAGTGAAGTTTTGAGCAAAATTCTGGTTTCGGAAACTTTTCGGGTCACCGGAATCATCATATTTTTACCGGAAAGTTCATAGTGTTCTTCACATCATCAAAGTGTTCTTCATAAATTCACTTTTTGATCTTAAAAATTTGAATTTTCAAGTGTGTGTGTCATTGAAAATTGTAATCTGATTAAAATATAGTAAGTCATCATTTGGTTGCTAATTTGGTAAGAGTGTAGCCGAAAGCACTGTTGCGTGTGTCAGTAAAGATAAAAGTCAAAAGGTTTACCAACTCTCTGAAACACCCATCGGCGAAACAAAATTCAGTCTCGTCATTTGCATTCTCGGCGAAACAGAATTTCACTTTCGTCAACTGCATATAAGTTCTGTTTCGTCAACTGTACAAAGCCCATCTGTTTCGTCTTTGGGCCTGGACTGTTTCGATTAACTGGGCTGGGCTGTTTCGTCATTTAGGAGCCCAAAACGAGAAATTCAGTTTCGTCAAATATATAACAGTCTGTTTCGTCAACATACAAAACACATCAGTTTCGTCCCATCCATATCCTATTGTGTTTCGTCGCATAACATCAAGCAAAATCTGTTTCGCCACAAAACAAAAATTCAGTTTCGTCGACTTCTGTTTCGTTGAGTGTGTTGGTATTTTTAACAGAAGGGTTGCAAGTGTGTCTTAACTGTTTGTTTGAGGTGTGATTTTCAGGTATTATTATTCTTGATCAAAAATGAATCCAAGGTGGAATACTTTGGTAAATACAGATATGTATTTTGGTACTCCGTCATCTTCCGCACCGGTATCTTCACAAGCTAATGCAATTTCTACCGGTCAATGGGCATTTGTATCAAATCAAGTTCCAAGCGTTCAAAGCATTCTTTTAAGCGAAAGCGAAACTGGAAGTTTGAATAGACCTCCAAAGTTGATGCATTTATATGAATATCCAGGATGGATTGATAGATTTCATACATACGTTCTTGGTCAAAATACAGAATTGTGGTTGCGGTTCATCACAGATTTCGATCAAACAATAGAGGTTGCCGCATCATCTGCTGCTACGTTTGCAGATCTCACGGAAGATCAGAAGAAAGTCTATGATCTAGAAAAGAAGGCATACGCCATTCTCACTCAGGCCTTAAGTAAAGATATCTATCATCAGTTCGTCAGTTATAAGACTACAAAAAGGTTGTGGGACGCGTTGAAGACAAGGGGCGTGGGAAATGAAGCGACACGTCAACTGAGGAAAGAACTGCTAAAGAAAGAGTTTGATGGTTTTACCTGTATGGAGAATGAGTCGTTGGGTGATTTGACAAGTCGATTTAATCACTTGTTGACTGAATTGACAAATTTTGGGGTTGCTACAACTCCTGTAGAGATTGTGAAAAGGTTTGCAGATGCATTGCCACCTCAGTGGAATACGTTCTTGGAAATCATGAAGTACAATGGTACTTTGGCCACAACGAGCTTCAACGACTTTGTTCAAATTCTAGAAAACAAGAATCAGGAAGAAACTCTGAAGGCAAAAAGAATCCCCGTGCCTCAAAATCCTGAAATGTATTTTGGAACCTCTAGCACCTCAACAAAACCTTCTTCGCATGCTCCAATTCAAACAGCTTTTGTGACTAGCACAGATATGTATGGCAATACTATCCAAGTTCCTGTGCCTCCAAAGACAGACATGTATGGAAATCTGCTGGATCCAGTCCCTCAATCAGCACCACAACAGCAACGACCTCTCAGACCAACTGATATGTTCGGAAATCCTTTACCAACAACTGACATGTACGGGAATCCGCTTCCTCCTCAACAGCAAGCATGTTATGGAAGCACATCATCTGCTGGTCAACAATCAAAGCCAAATACAGTACGGCTCGACACCTCAAGCCTTTCTAAAGTCAGTGTGGAAGTAGCAAAGGAACACATGGAGCTGCTAAACACTGTGGTGAGCGCATACTGTGGATTAGTGGAAGGTCAGATTGGTAATATTAATCTGACACAAGAAGACTATCAGCAGATAGATAAGGAGGAAATGGAGATGATGGACATCAAGTGGGCCTTTGCCAGTGCTGTTAGGCGAGCAAAGGATTTCATGGAAAGAACAGGCCGAACCAGCTTGGAAAGCAAGAAAGACACCAAGTATGGGTTTGATAAGCAAGCTGTTAAATGCTTCAACTGTGGTGAACGGGGTCATTTCAAGCGTGAATGTACAAGGCCATCTCAGCATGGGAACCAGAATCCTTTCCGAGGTCAAGGCAACAGGGCAAATCAGAACCAAGGAAGGAACAACGAACGAACACTGGTGCCTGTCAATAACCAGAGTCAAGCAGGACCATCTAATGCCAACCAGGCACTTGTGGTTCAGGTAGATGAAGGTTGTGATTGGTCAATCCAGTTGGGAAATGATGCACCTGATGGAACAGCTTGTTTTGCTGAAGTGGTTAATGATCTTAAACACGCCAGTGGTGGAGAATCTTCCACCAATGGTGTTGAATCTTCTGAAGATGAAGACAGCTCCGGGTACAGTGGAAGTTCAGATGAAGAGTCCTCTGCTTCAGGCAATGATTAGGAAGATGACACATCAACTGCATCAGTTAATGGAGACATTGATGAACTTTTGGAGGAAGCTGCAGCAGGAATTCAAAGAAGATCTATTTTGGTGGATCAAGCTGCTTATTCTTCGTCTTCTCTCCATTCAGCCTTTATGGCTAATGTCGACAGTTCATCAAGTCAGGTATGTGTCGATGAACCCACTTCTGTTAGCTGTGATAATTGTGATAGTTTGAATGTTAGATGTGCTGATTTGGAAGCAAACATGTCTGAGTTGCAAGGCAAACACGATGCTTTACAAGCTAGTTTGTTTGAATTGCAAGACAAACATGTTTCTGTGAATGATAGGTGGTGTGAATTGCAAAGCAAACACGAGGCTTTGCAAGAGAAATATGATGTGACATTCATTCACAATCAGAAATTAACAGTGGATCTTTCAAAGTGCACTGAAGCCAACATGTTTTATGAAAACCATGAAAAGGAATTTAAAAGGATGATTGAAACATTAAAGAAAGATAAAACAGAACTGACAAAAATGGTTTCCAGAAAACAAACTGACATTAATTTGTATATCACTCGTCTTGAGGTGATGCAAAAAGAAATGGCTTGTGTTAAAACAGAAAGTGAGGCGATCCGACTCAAGTTAGACAGTTATTTGAGTTCTAGCTATGTGTTGGATCACATCATTGATGTTCAGAAAGAGAAAAAGGATGTCACATGCATAGGTTACAAGAAATGTCCACCACCCGTGAGAAACAACTTTGATGCTTTGCCTGATGAGGAGTATAGGACTCACTTTGAGCCATCTGTTCCTCTAGATGTTAATGAATTTGCTATAGAATTTACTACAGGACTCGGATACAAGAAAGAAGTATCGTCAGATTCAGATGTGTCAGCAGATACATTTGTAACTGCTGAACAGAATCAGGATCCTCCAGTGGTGGTTGAGGATGTTGATTCTTCTGATGATGAGTCTGATGATACTGATTCGGAAAAGTCTGATGCAGTAATCAAAGAAGAGGACATACCTCTTGAGAATCATATCCTATGTGATCCTCCAACAAAACCTGCTAAGACTGTTCCAACCGAGTCCACATCTGCAAAAGAGTCGGAGAGTGTGGATTTGCTGTACACTCTTGTTGGTGATGATAAAATCTATTCAGACAAAGATTTTCCTATTAAAAATGTTAATCAATCTTTAATCAGTAAAGTCTTTGAAAATTCTACAAGTAAGTTTTTGGGAAAGACAGGACCACATGTTACAGTCACACAGTGTCCTCCTATCCCAAAGGCTGAAGTTAGAAAACAATTTGGGAATAAGAAATTACCAACAGTGGAAAAACAGCAAAATCATACCAAACCCAAAGGTAAGACACCGGCTCAAGATCAAAAGAAGCCGAATCAGAAGAAGAAGAAGAATGTGAACTTTGTGAAATCTAAGGGAACGGACAAAATTGCAAAGTTTGAAAATCAATCTAATTTAGATTTTGTCCAAAAAGCAACTGTGATGAAAAGGAATGAATCAAGTTGTTCAAAACCTAGTACCTCGGGATCACAAAGTTCATCATCGGCAAGACGACCACATGATACTTCGGGGTTTGTTGAACGAAGATCATGTTTTGAATGTGGAACAATCGGGCATATTGTTCGAAATTGCCCGTATCTTCATAAACAAAAAGGCATAGTTGATGATCCCCGTGGCCCAACTGACCGCAAGCGATCTGTTTCTGTAAAACAAGATCCTCGACTCATAAGAGAAAGGGAAAAGAAACAGAAACGTCAACAGGTCAAGAAAATTGAAAAAGCAATTAAAACCGATGTGGCTCAAAAACAATCTGTTTCTGTCAAACCAAACAATTTAAAAACTTCAGACAATCATGAAGTTAAGTTTTTAAAGAATAACACTGGTATAACAAAACAGACTTGGAAACCAAAAATGGTTACTGAATCAGGGGGACCATCACAATTTCCGAATCATCAAAAGGTGGAAGTTATTGTTGTTGATAAAAATGGAAGACCCAAGACCACAATGGCTTGGGTCCCCATCTCCAACTAATCGATTGAGTTTATGTGCAGGGTGTTCCAGGAGGAACTATCAGTAGTCATTGGATTGTTGATAGTGGGGCATCCAGGCACATGACAGGCGACATGAAGCTTCTCTACGACGTCAAATCTATTAGAGGAGGTTATGTTGCTTTTGCTGGAGATAAGGGCGGATATATAACGGGTGAAGGAATGATTTCTAACGGGGTTGTTAGCTTTGACAAGATCAACTTTGTGCAACAACTTGATCACAATCTTCTTAGTGTTTCTCAAATTTGTGACAAGCAATTCTCAGTACACTTTGATGCTAATGGATGTTATGTGCTGAAACCCGGCTTCAAAATTCCAAAAGAATGGATTCTCTTGTCGGCTCCAAGGATAAATGATCTGTATGTCCTTGATATGAGCCAAGCTATCACAACGTCTGCACAAGCAACTTGTTTCGTTTCCAAAGCCACAGAAAAAGACACAATCTCTTGGCACAGACGAATGGGTCACATTCACTTACGCAAAATGAATCATTTGGTATCAAATGAATTGGTGAATGGTGTTCCTCTTAAAAACTTCCATCTTCAAGACGTCTGTGTCTCGTGCCAGAAAGGAAAACAAACGAAGAAGCGACACCCTACAAAGAAAGTCAACACGGTGGCTGTTCCTCTTGAACGTTTGCACATGGATTTGTTCGGTCCTGTCAAACACAAAAGCATTAGGAATGATCAATATTGCCTCGTGATTACTGATGATTATTCAAGATTTTCTTGGGTGGCGTTCATGGCACACAAGAGTGAAACCTTCGGTATTATTAAAAACTTGATCATTCAGATTGAGAATCTTTACAACTTGAAGGTTAGGCGGATACGTAGCGACAATGGTACTGAATTCAAAAATCATGCCATGGCGGAGTTTTGCACTTCAAAAGGTATTCTTCACGAATTTAGTGCAGCTTATACTCCTCAACAGAATGGCGTCGCTGAACGTAAGAACCGCACATTGATCGAGACTGCTAGGACTATGTTGGTAGAGTCGCAGCTACCCATTCCATTCTGGACTGAAGCTGTGTCTTCTGCATGCTATACGTTGAACCGAGTCCTTACAGTCAAAAGGCACAACAAGACCTGCTTTGAGCTTATCAACAAACGGAAACCAGACTTGTCTTATCTTGAACCGTTTGGAGCTCCATGCACAATAATCGATCCTAATGGAAAGTTTGGGGCAAGAGCAATTGAGGGATACTTTCTTGGGTATTCCACCCCGAACTTAAGAGTCTGGAATCTAGAGACTAAAAGGGTCGAGGAATGGTCTGAAGTCAGAGTACAAAGGCACACTTTACCAGTCAGAAATCCTGGTCAGCCTTGGATGTTTGAGTACGATGACTTTTTCAATTCGATCAATGTTGAAGCCGTTGAAGAAAATGCTGCGGCAAGGATGTTTTTCGAGAGTGATAATGCAACAGATTCACCGTTGGTTCGTCCCATTATTGTCAATCAAGAACCATCTTCGGTGAACAATAATGCTCTCGACAATGAGGATTTTCATGATGCTTCCGAATTGAACGAATCTTCAGAGGATGATGAATTTCTAGATGCAGATCAAGAAGCTCCAACAGCAGTTCATGGTATTTCAGAGGGTACTCCTCCAGTGGTTGTCCCTCGAACAGCTGAAACTTCTGCATCATCCTCTTCGTCAATTCCGGGACTTGAATTGATTGTTGATCTCAATCTCAACAATCTGGGTACAAATATTCCAGTTCAAGATAATCCAGAGACAAGGATTCACAATACCCATCCTCAACAAAACATCATCGGAAATGTGCAAAGTGGCGTTCAAACAAGAAACATGTTGCGAAACAACAACAATGCAGGCTTGTATGCAACTATCCGAGAATCTGGTCAACAGAATGATTGGTCTTTCGCGTGTTATGTCTCACAAGAAGAACCAAGAACTTGGAAAGATGCTTTGAAAGATAGCTCATGGGTTGAAGCAATGCAGGAAGAACTGCAACAATTCCAGAAGCTTGGTGTCTGGAAACTCGTAGAGAAACCTGCTGGCTACAAGAAGATTGGTACCCGTTGGGTGTTTAAATGCAAAAAGGATGACCGTGGGATCGTTATCCGGAACAAAGCAAGGCTAGTCGTTCAAGGTTTTCGTCAGATTGAAGGGATCGACTACAACGAAGTATATGCACCTGTTGCACGTCTAGAAGCCATTCGGATTTTTCTGGCTTATGCCTCATTCAAAGGTTTCAAGGTATACCAGATGGACGTGAAAAGTGCATTCTTACATGGTGTGGTAGAAGAAGAGGTGTACGTCGAACAGCCTCCAGGTTTTGAAGATCCTATCCATCCCGATCGGGTTTGGTTGCTCAACAAAGCTCTCTATGGTCTTCATCAAGCACCGCGAGCTTGGTACGCAACCTTATCTAATTATCTGCTGGAAAATGGATTTCGCAGAGGTCTTATCGATTGTACTCTTTTCATCAAAGAACAAGATGGAGATCTTCTACTGGTACAGGTATACGTTGATGATATTATTTTTGGTTCTACTAATGATGTTTTGTGTAGGGATTTCGAGCGTGTGATGCAGGATAAATTCGAGATGAGTGCTATGGGGGAAATGACTTTCTTTTTGGGCCTACAAGTACAACAAACAGAGTCTGGGATATTCATCCATCAGACTAAATATGTTGGTGACATCTTGAGCCGGTTCCAGATGTCTGATGCAACGCCCATTGGTACCCCATTGCCACAAAATCACGGAATTACTCCAGACTTGAAGGGTCAAGATGTTAGCCCCTCATTCTACCGCGCGATGATCGGATCTCTTATGTACCTCACAGCATCAAGACCAGATATAATGTACCCAACGTGCCTGCTTGTCAGATATCAAGTCAACCCGAAGGCCTCACATCTTGCAGCTGTAAAAAGGATTTTTCGTTATTTGAAGGGTTACCCTGACACCGGTCTATGGTACCCTAGGGATAATAACTTTGACTTGATCGCATTCAGTGATTCTGATTTTGGCGGATGCAAAATCGACGGCAAATCCACAACGGCTGGATGTCAGTTTTTGGGAAATCGCCTAGTCACATGGCAGTGCAAGAAGCAGACGTGCGTCGCTACATCAACATGCGAAGCTGAATACATTGCTGCCTCAAGTTGTTGCTCCCAAGTCCTGTGGATACAACAGCAAATGCGTGACTACGGTTTTGAATTCCTATCTACTCCTATTTACGTTGATAATTCTGCTGCATTACAGATCACTAAAAATCCTGTGCAGCATTCAAAGACTAAGCACATCGACATTAAGTATCACTTCATACGTGATTGCTTTGAGAAAAGGCTAATCGATGTTGCTTACGTCCACACCGATGACCAACGTGCCGACCTTTTTACCAAAGCATTTGACAAATCAAGATTTGACTATTTATTATTGGTAAACGGCATTAAGGTCAAGCAAGAGTAAAACCAACATCGGAAAATCACTTTTGTAAATACCTTTGTGTTTTAAATTTATCTTAGTTTATTGATTTTAGGGGGAGTAAATCCAAAATTTGAAAATCCAAAAACATTGAAAGATTTCAAAAACACAAAAACAATAGAAAAACAAAAATGAGTTTCCTGGCGAGCAAAAGAGAAAATGATAGTACATCAGTAGTCTGTCCAAACCTCTTTAAACCTTAAAATAAAAAAAAAACGATAAGCAGCTCTATATAAGATGTATCGGTAGGCTCACAATCATTTTAAAGTGTGCAGGGTGATATAAACTTAAATCGACTGAAGACCAGGTGGGAACCATTCATTGGCATATGGTCTTAGTACCGAAATTTCGTTTGAGAGATTGCCGAGGTTCTGAGATATTCGGTCTTTATGCTGCTTATCATCTGGGTATCATGGTTGTATCTTTTACCGAAAAATAACGGGGACGCAAGTCTAGATCTTCCATGATACTATACATACGTGTACATATTGCATTCGACCTCAATAAGTGATCAACAATCACATGTCCAAACAAAATAAGTGATATTTTATCACAAATTCTTTCCGGGTGTCAAGTTCGTCTCTCTGCTGTACGAAAGTACTGACCTGTTCACGGACTTGCTCCTGTGCCCTCATGCATCGAAAATCAAGTTCCTCATCAATAAGTGATTCTATCACATAGGGCTTGTTTTCAATCAAAATAAGTGAGAATCTCACATCATATACGGTCAAACAGATGATAATCGGTATACTCACCGGTAAGATGAACCCTCGTGCATACCTTGATACGGGAATGTGTCGTGATGTGGATGAACACCGGTCGGTAAGTATAAATCATACCTTAACGTATCCTCTCGCCATGATTACATCTGATAAGTTGAGCTTATGTGGACAACAATACCGATAATCGTTATAGGATGCTTATCTTAATGTTAATTAATTGAACAACAAGAGCGTTTTGACATGACCGTACACTGATATGATTCTCTTACCCTCGAAACTCGCAAAAAGAATGTCTGTATATATTTATTTACTGCTTTCCGTCTTTACATTTGAAATATTCAAAATACCAAAAAGATTTTATGTGTGTTTCAATATAAACTTTATAAAAGCCAAAAAGATTTTATTTCTATTTTATTTTCGATCGTACGATGTTGGAACTCGAGTCTTCGTTACCTGGAACCTGAACGAAAACCAAAACGACTAAATCTTCATAAACGGTCGAAATTTGCAAAGTGTTGAAAGTTGAAATTGAAATTGATAATATTTGTTAAACTTTCAAACTGTCGGACGGTGTTTGATTAAACAATGGTCACATGTGTGTCGTTTGCTTATGATATTCCAGGCGGTTGTTCTCATTACGCGTTTAGATTTCTTGCATGTGCAGATTCTAAAGGCTAGGAGAACATGGTCGTTGACAAGCTTCGGAATGAAGACACGACGTGAAGGCACTCAAATGATGAAGATGATCGAGTTGCCGCTGACCATCATCAACACCACAAGGATCTCACTTCATAAAGAACAAGTATTTCACGAGCATAACTCAAGGGGGAGCTTATGTTAAGGGGGAGTTTGTCAACGCACTTCCTACATGAAAATGGGAGTTTGTCGATACACTCTTTGCCTTCAAGACGTGAAGACTTTGAGGATCCTGCGACATAGAAGATATGAGAAGCGAATCTCACGAGTAGCGTCCAAGGGGGAGTTTGTTGATACATGATATTGTGGACGCGACTCGGTTCGGCACGTATTGTGACGACTTTCCTCCGTCGTGTGCAAGACCTCAAGCCGACACCAGAGAAAAGACAAGGACTGGGCTAAACATCAAAGTCCTTGGGCTGAGAGAAGATGGCGAAACAAGAATTGGGCCTCAACTGTTTGGGCCAAAGGCCACATCGGCGAATCAGCCCAGAAGTCGACGAAACAGATGTGTTTCGTCGACCATGATTCTGATTCGTCGCCTATTGTCTGTTTCGTCATATGTATGTGTGTCTGTGGGTATAAATAGATGTGTTATGTTTCTGTTTCAAGAGGAGAGAACAGAAGAGAAGAACACACAGAGAGCAAACACACACACACACGAGAGTTTGAGAGAGTTTGCAGAATATATTTGTAAACATTGCTTTGTAACTGAACCTTTCATACGGATTAATACAGAGGTGTTAATCGGTGAATATTGCGTGTCGTGTATTTGCGTGTTCGATCTCGGTTTGCTATCTCGGTTGGATTCCGCACAACCGGGTTGGTTTGTACACAAGGATTAGGCGACTAGATCCTCCCCTAGCCGGACCTACAGCCTAAATAAAATATTAAATAGGTATTAATAAAGATTTGTCAAATATTTTAAGATAAGATTTGTCTGATATTAAATATTAGTTAGTAGCTAATATTTTAATATCATTGAAGCCATATATCTCTCGTAAGTTACTATATTTAAAATATTTATTATTATATTATGTTTTACTATTGAAAATATGAACACCAAGTTAAGAAATAAGAGACGCGGGAAAAAGAATCTTAGGCTCCAATAATTGTGACGTAGCTACTTACTTTTGATTAGAAGTGATTAAAATTAACAAGTATTTATTAAATCTAAAGTATACTAATGTATTAGACTAACCAGACCATACCATACCAGTGAAATACTTTCTAAACCAAGCATAGATTCATCTTTTCGCAACAAGTACTCGTCTTAATTCGTACTAAAAGATTTCTTTTGTGGTTTTTTGCATTGACCTATTCCCTCTACGTGTGTTACGGCTCCGTCAATTGGGTTTTGATCGTATGAAACACTTCGAAGAAAGACTTTGATTTAGCTTGTCCTCTAGTGATGACTCTGAAAAGGTCTTGGGAATAATACCAAAGATTTTTCAACTGCTCCCAAATGAATATCTACCATGAAATTTCTTCTTGTTTGCATTTGATTTTTAGTTTTGCATTTTTTACTTAATTGTGGCTCTGTTTTGTTAAATTCTAAACGTAAGCCGTTAAACAATACGAAGTGGACTTAAAAGTTGGTCTACAGTCAACCATGATATCAACCATGATATCAATCAAGGGTGTTCATCGAATCGAATATCGAATTTTCAAATTGTTCGTATCGAATTTTTCGAATAATTTTTTTTTTCTTGAATTCGTAATTGATTAAGAACCAACTAATTCGATTCGAATTCGTATTCGAATTAAAATCCCAATTCGATTAAAAATTCAAATTCGAATAAATTCGTTTTGATTCAAATTCAGTTTAAATATGTAACAAATTTCTTGATATTTCTTTTAATAATCGGCAATGGTTAGTTTTAAATCAAAGATACTCGTACCTTCATATTAATTTTGGAAATAGTTTATCTTTTTTTTTGAACAATGACTTTCATTTAAAAAACGGCAAAATCCTCAAACCGAGGACCGCCAAAACAACCACCTATTACAACATGTATAACGGAAAAATACACCAATCCTCTCACCTAATGTGTTTAAACCTCGACCTATGTTTAAACCATAAAAACGACAAATATTTAACACACCCAACTACATCCATAACTTTAGGAGTCTTCCCTCTAAAAATCTTATCGTTTCGCTCTTTCCACAAAGCCCAACACGTAACTAAAACAATGTCGTGAGCAATCTTCCTACCATCTTTCCCGGACCGAACAGTTTTGTAAAGCTCCAAAATATCTCGAAATTCAAAAGCAAAAAATGGATCAATCTTGAGCCAATGACTGATATGTCTCCAGACGCCGCCGAACAAAAAACCGCAACCGTAAAAAGATGCATCATGGTCTTCACATCTGTGTCGCATAAGCTGCATAAATCATTATCTACCCGAATATTCCTTCTAGCTAACGCAGTGACCATGGGAATTCTGTCCATCTCCGCTCGCCATGCTAAAATATTACACTTGATGGGAACCCATGAAAGCCATTTAAATATAAAAAAAGTACCATAGCCTCTAACTTCCCGAATTAAAAACTTCACATTAGACACAGTGAAGTGCCCATCGCTACTACCAGACCAAGTCCAAGAGTCTGGGCCAAGCCCAATAACCGATTGCCCCAATTTAGACGAAAGGATATTCCATTCTTCTACTTCCATCGCTGAGAACAATTGATCAAAAGCAACAGGACACCAACCAGCTTCTTTCCAACAATCCGCTACCGAACATTTTTTATTGAGTGCTCTTTGAAAAAGATTCGGGCATTTAACTTTAATGGACTCATCGAATAACCAACTATCGGTCCAAAACCGGATGGATTTCCCGTTACCAAGCTTACCTTTGATGAAATCATGCACCCTTTTATCACCGAATTTCATCTTCTCCACACTTTTAACAATCCCAGCCCAGCAACCTCCCACTCGCGCTTTACACGGTTCAAATTTCCATCTCTCCCGACTCGCATGGCAAGACTCCACAACCCTTTTCCATAAACTCTTTTCTTCACTTCTAAATCGCCAAGCCCACTTAGCCACTAACGCCTCATTGCAATCCTTGAACAACGAAATACCTAAGCCCCCTTTATTTTTGGGACTCGAAACTCTATCCCACGCCACCCAAAGAGTTTTTTTAACCAAATCCGAACCAGCCCAAAGAAACTTTCATGATTCCTTCAAGCTTTTCTATGATACTCAACGGAGCCCGATAAAGCGAAAAATAATAAACCGGCAAATTCTCAAGCACCGACTTAATCAAAGTGACTCGCCCCCTGATGTGTTCAAAATGTAACATATAAATTTCATCAAATGAGGCATAAAACTAACCCTTTTTTAGTACTAATGTTGGAAAAAATGTGCTTTTGTCTTCCTTTTGTATTTTCAGGATTAAATGAGCTCAAATTAACAAAAGAAGCAAAAAGACATCAAAATCTAACATAAATACAAGAAAAGGGACAAGACATGACATGCCCGACCCCACGACAGCATCTTCCCAAGCAAAAAAAGAGATCAGAATCCTGAACACGCCCCGTGCTCAGCCAGCACGGGGGCGTGCCCAAGTGACAGCAGAAAAGACAAAGTGGTAGAAGCTTCTATTGCCCACCACAGGGCCGTGCTCAGCGGACACGGGGCCGTGGTCAACTATAAGATTCGCACAATCCAGGCAAATCTTCATAGTACAAAGATTCTTCTGCACACGGGGTCGTGCTCAGCGGACACGGGGGCGTGGTCAACTAATAAGACAAAGCTGCATTAAATGAAGAAAGAGAAGATGTGGACACGGGGCCGTGCCCACTGGACACGGGGCCGTGCCCGAGCTTCTGTTCAGCCTATAAATAGAAGTGCTTTGCTCAAGCTCAAACCATCCCTTGGCACACCACCTCTCTCACACTTCACTCACCACCCACCACCACCATAACACCATCATCCACCACCATCATCCATTGTCCATCGTAGAGTGTGTAAGTCGTCTCGGGATCCAAGATTGATCGTAAGAGTTCTTGACAATCAAGGCCATGTTTGCCTAAGTATCTTACATCACTTGGTGAAGACAAAGTGTCTAGTGTAATACTTTTTATTTCTAATCTTTTCGCACTTTTTATTTGGTTTCGTATTAATGACTTTAATAACTAGTTGCTTATGTTGAAGGTGATCTTTCCTTATCGTTTGTCCGTGGTGTCTTGGCATTATTTTACTGTCTATATAAAATAAAAGATTTTCACCATTCATATCTCCACGGTCTATATGGAGGTATGTTGGCTACCTGGTCGGGGGTTAAGGGAACGGTTTGGTAAAGGTCTTGCCATTGTTCAGCGTTTAGAGGTCCTGCAATGGACATGGGTCAAATTTAGTAGGACCTCCTTCAATACTTAACGGTATTGGATGGCGGGGGTCCAAACTCTTTGATCCCCTCATAAGTTAACTACTATTAATACTATAACCCGGCTATTTAGGAGTGTATCCCTGCTGACTCAGACTACTTAGTCGAGGGTAAAGTCACCTCCAAAAGAGGGGCCTACCATAATATTGCATTAATAACTTAATTAATTATCTTCCAATAATCCACCATTTTAGGATTGTATCCTTGCTGACTCAAACTACTGGGGTGAGGGTAACGTCACCTTCAAATGAGGGGTCTACTACAATTACTAAGATAATCTCTTAAATATGTGCAAAAGTGCGGAAATAATCAAAGGTTACACTAGATACGAGTCGGAACCAAGTGATTCATCTTGTCTATCTGTTTTTCTTTTTATTTTTATTTTCAGCATTTTAGTTAGTTTTTACTTTTCTTAGTTTAAAACATTTTTCTAAACTTTTTATTTTGATTAGACGTTGAGGATAAACCGGTACTAAAAGCTCTTGTGTCCTTGGACGACCTCGGTATCTTACCAAGACTATACTACGCTCACGATGGGTGCACTTGCCCATATGTTTGTTTAGTGTTAGTAAAATATTGTGTTTTATATATTTAAAACTTGGCTAAAAATAAGTGTTAAAGGGGCTTAAAATATACATCTAATATATATAACACTTCACACGCATCAAGTTTTTGGCGCCGTTGCCGGGGACACAAGGATTTTAAGAAAGCTTAAAATCGACGGCCTAATCTGTTTTTCAAAATCTTTTTAAAACGCGCGCACATTTTTCTGCATTTTAGTTTAGATTTGCATTTACAGTAACCTGTACACGGGGCCGTGTTCGCTGAACACGGGGCCGTGCTGCAGATTTTTCATAAACACCCAGTAACAGTAGCTTGAACACGGGCCGTGCTCACTGAACACGCCCCGTGCTCAACGAAATCAGTAAATTTAATTAAAACGCCCAGATACAGATTCTGAACACGGGGCCGTGTCCACTGAACACGGGGCCGTGTCCAGCCTCTGTTTCCGTTTTTATTTTTGTTTTCTGATCTCGAGACTCAGTTGTGGTCTGCTGAATGATTCTTATGGATCAATACTCAGGAGGTTACAACTACACCTATGAGGAGGATGATTATAGGGGTAACTATTGCACTAATTGTCGTAACGCACGATCGGTTCAAAATAATCGCTCATATCAACCATCCAATTCATACACCTACTATGAGGAGTCCAGGTACGAGCCATCAACTTCATACACATACTATGAAGACCAAAGGTATGAACCTCCTCCCTCATACTCATATTTTGATGAACCAAGGTATGAGCCTTCTTACTCATACTTTGAGGAACCAAGATATGAGCCACCACCTTCGTATGCTTACTATGAGGAACCATGGCGTGAACAACCCACCTCGTATGAGTATTATGAAGAACAAAATTACGACCCTTATCCATCATATACTTACAATGAAGAACAATGGTGTGAACCATCTACTTCACATGAGTATTATGAGGAACAAAGGGTCGAACAACCGGATTCAAGCTTAGAAAATCCCGATTCTTTTTCTATAACCGAAGTAACCGATAGGATATTAGAACACATAAGAGTTATCGATCGTTGTATAAGAGAATCTCGCGCAAGGGAAGAGGAGTCCCGTGCAAGAGAAGAATTAAAAAAGGAAGGGATAACTGAAAGTGTAAAAATGGAAGAACAAATAAGTGAAAAACCGACACATGAGTTAAACAACGAAAAAGGTGAGTCCGACAAAGGTAAAATTCAAGAAGAGTCTAATTTTGAAGAAATTAATCTCTTGTCACCTTCTTTTGAAAATCATTGTTTAGTACCCACTCATGCTAAGTTTTTAAAAGAGTTAAACACTAACACTAAAATTGACGAAACGGTAAGTGTTAAGTTAACTAATGATCAAACTTCGCTAATAAAAGAAGACCCATTTGAAATTAACATTACACCGGTTCCATGTTTCTTTCAAAATTCGTTTATTAGTAACGTCACAATTGATAAAGATCTTTGTGTTAACATAATGCCTAACTACATTTTCAAAAAAATTAAGTATTAGTGATTTTTCTCCACTTCAAATACCCATTTTTCTATCCAATCGGAAAGTAATAAAATCAATCGGTATAGTTGAGGATGTCTTGGTTCAAACAAATCAAATGGTAATACCGACCGACTTTGTCATCCTCGATGACGCTCCTCTAATGCTGGGATGACCATTTGTAAAAACACACGAAGCTTTGAAAAACCGGAAGTTCAACAATCTACCTCTTCAATTAGGGGCATTTAAAAGAAGTGTCGATCTTGAGCGATCAATGAAATATCCATTCGGCAATGACGACCCCCTAATTGAAGATGAGCCAGAACCACCTGATAAAGTGGGTCTAGCCAAGGACCCTTATAAACGTGGCGCACCACGGAGGCATTCCGTGGAACTATCCGTAGTTTAGTTTAGATTAACCTTTATGTTTTCTAGTTTAGTTTTTAATTTTCAGGAATAAAACACACTCGGGATGGTGAGGGATGCAAGGGAAACTTGAACCAGCACTCTATACAGGAAAACAGAACCGTCCGACAAAATTCTTCATTTACGGTAAGCTCGGCACGGGCCGTGTCCACCCAACACGGCCCCGTGCTGCACTGTCTGCAGAAAAAGACCCAGTTCAGGTAACTGGACACGGGCCGTGTTCACCCAACACGCCCCCGTGTCCAGACTTCTGTTTCTCTTGTTTTAAATTTGTTACTGGCACTTGAACACGGGGCCGTGCCCGGATAACACGGGGCCGTGTTCAGCGCCCAGTAACACAAAATTTTTGCTTTTTCACACCTTTTACACATTCAATCAACCGAAAAACTTATTTTTGGGACACATTGAGGACAATGTGTAATTTAAGTGTGGGGGGATGCTAAAACCTTGAATCTTGCAAGTCCTAAATACAAGCCTTACACAAAACTCTATTGGAATCGCTAATCACCCCAAATTTTTTCAAAAAATTTTCATTTTTTTCTTGTCTAGGTTTAACTCGGGAAATTCAAGTTCTTAAAAAGGTTATATTTTTACGAATTTACAACCGATAGCGTCGTGATAAAAAGAACCAACATAAGAAAATTATGAAAAGGCATGACAAGCTTAGTTAAAATTTGATTATATATACTTGATCACATAAAAACCCATTCCCACAAAAGTGAGTTTTGAGCCCTTATTGAGCATACAATTACATATCATTAGAACTAATTGCTCATTTTTCGTTTCTTGTGTGAATAGCCGCTTGGTTCTGACGACTCTAGAACTTGCCATGACGATACATTCCCGGTCCTTACCAACTTAAACCCGAGTAAGTAAATGATGGAGGCATTAGGACTAACCCTTTTTATTTTCTACACCATTATTTTTCTTTTTTTTTTACCACCTACCCAAAATCCCCCTAGTTAGCCCCTTTGAGCCTAAACCTTTTCATTTCATAACCCAAACCAAACACCCTTTTACCCACCAAAACCTTTTTTCATTTTTACCCCTTTGTTTTAGTAACGAGTTCGATTTTTTCGTATGACTTCAAATATATATATATATATATATATATATATATATATATATATATATATATATATATATATATATATATTTGTGTTGATGATGAAGCAAAAGAAAATAAACAAACAAGTTCATCAAAAATAACTTTGTTTGAATAACTAGCTTCATCAAAATAAAAGTTACGAAAAATAGAAAGTCTTACGAAAACCGACACTTGTTACGCTTTTCGCCCTTTTTTTTACTAACCACTAACCACCAACCCAACCACCTACCTTTAACCCAAGCCTAACCCTTTACCCACAAAGTCCTCTTGATATTTACAAAGGTATATAAGTTAAAAAGGAGGAGGATTGATTGCTTGGCAAGCCTATGGTAGGAGTAAGTTCCATGCCGCTCTCGAGTGATCCACAAAAATACATTTTCGGCCGAGTGTTGAGTGATCCCCGTGAGGTATGTGAACTTGTATATAAATAGAAATTTTACAAAGGCATGTTATGCCCTAATAAGTAATTTCTCTTATGAAAAGTTTTAAATAACTCATGACGAATAGGATTGTAAATAAATAAAAATAAAATTAAATAAAGAATCTTGGAAATCCCGACACTCTACGACAAGCCCAAAAACCTTCTTCTCTACCCATTCCATTTGGGAGTGTAATAGCCACATATTAAAGAGTTTTGCTTGAGGACAAGCAAAGATTCAAGTGTGGGGGTATTTGATGTGTTCAAAATGTAACATATAAATTTCATCAAATGAGGCATAAAACTAACCCTTTTTTAGTACTAATGTTGGAAAAGTGTGCTTTTGTCTTCCTTTTGTATTTTCAGGATTAAATGAGCTCAAATTAACAAAAGAAGCAAAAAGACATCAAAATCTAACATAAATACAAGAAAAGGGACAAGACATGACATGCCCGACCCCACGACAGCATCTTCCCAAGCAAAACAAGAGATCAGAAGCCTGAACACGCCCCGTGCTCAGCCAGCACGAGGGCGTGCCCAAGTGACAGCAGAAAAGACAAAGTGGTAGAAGCTTCTATTGCCCACCACGGGGCCGTGCTCAGCGGACACGGGGCCGTGGTCAACTATAAGATTCGCACAATCCAGGCAAATCTTCATAGTACAAAGATTCTTCTGCACACGGGGTCGTGCTCAGCGGACACGGGGGCGTGGTCAACTAATAAGACAAAGCTGCATTAAATGAAGAAAGAGAAGATGTGGACACGGGGCCGTGCCCACTGGACACGGGGCCGTGCCCAAGCTTCTGTTCAGCCTATAAATAGAAGTGTTTGGCTCAAGCTCAAACCATCCCTTGGCACACCACCTCCCTCACACTTCACCCACCACCCACCACCACCATAACACCATCATCCACCACCATCATCCATTGTCCATCGTAGAGTGTGTGAGTCGTCTCGGGATCCAAGATTGATCGTAAGAGTTCTTGACAATCAAGGCCATGTTTGCCAAAGTCTCTTACATCACTTGGTGAAGACAAAGTGTCTAGTGTAATACTTTTTATTTCTAATCTTTTCGCACTTTTTATTTGGTTTCGTATTAATGACTTTAATAACTAGTTGCTTATGTTGAAGGTGATCTTCCCTTATCGTTTGTCCGTGGTGTCTTGGCATTATTTTACTATCTATATAAAATAAAAGATTTTCACCATTCATATCTCCACGGTCTATATGGAGGTATGTTGGCTACCTAGTCGGGGGTTAAGGGAACGGTTTGGTAAAGGTCTTGCCATTGTTCAGCGTTTAGAGGTCCTGCAATGGACCTGGGTCAAATTTAGTAGGACCTCCTTCAATACTTAACGGTATTGGATGGCGAGGGTCCAAACTCTTTGATCCCCTCATAAGTTAACTACTATTAATACTATAACCCGGCTATTTAGGACTGTATCCCTGCTGACTCAGACTACTTAATCGAGGGTAACGTCACCTCCAAAAGAGGGGCCTACCATAATATTGCATTAATAACTTAATTAATTATCTTCCAATAATCCACCCTTTTAGGATTGTATCCTTCCTGACTCAAACTACTGGGGTGAGGGTAACGTCACCTTCAAAAGAGGGGCCTACTACAATAACTAAGATAATCTCTTAAATATGTGCAAAAGTGCGGAAATAATCAAAGTTTACACTAGATACGAGTCGGAACCAAGTGATTCATCTTGTCTATCTGTTTTTCTTTTTATTTTTATTTTCAGCATTTTAGTTAGTTTTTACTTTTCTTAGTTTAAAACATTTTTCTAAACTTTTTATTTTGATTAGACGTTGAGGATAAACCGGTACTAAAAGCTCTTGTGTCCTTGGACGACCTCGGTATCTTACCAACACTATACTACGCTCACGATGGGTGCACTTGCCCATATGTGTGTTTAGTGTTAGTAAAATATCATGTTTTATAAATTTAAAACTTGGCTAAAAATAAGTGTTAAAGGGGCTTAAAATATACACCTAATATATATAACACTTCACACGCATCACCCCCTATAGATAAACAATTGCTTACTCTATACATATTATCGCCCATCAAAATCCCCAAATATTCGAAAGGAGCCAAGCCGACCCTACACCCCATAACTGAGGCCATCTCCACCACCTCTTGGCCTCCCGTGCCCAAACCAAAAAGATTAGATTTATGAATGTTAATTTTAAGACCGGAACAAACATAAAAACATCTCAAAACTCTAGCCATATTAGCTATATTACGAGTCGACCACTCTCCCAAAATTAAAGCATCGTCCGCATAGAAAAGGTGGGAGACCACCGGACCCGTATCTGACAAAGCAATACCTTTAAATTCCCCTTCATCTATCGCCTTATATATATCATGCAAGAAAGAGCTTCCATCACTACAAAAAATAGAAACAGAGAAAGAGGGTCACCTTGACGCAGCCCTTTTACAAATTGAAATTCAATAGTAGGCGAACCATTGACTAAAATAGTCGATCTCGCCAACTTCAACACACCCATGATCCAATTGCGCCACCTATCCGGAAAGCCCATTTGGTGAAGAATCGAAATCAAGAAAAACCAATTGACGTTGTCATAGGCTTTCTCAAAGTCTAACTTTAGCAAAAAAAGCATTATAATCCCTCCTTTTGATCCAGGACATAAGCTCATTAATAATTAACAGGAGTGAATTGCAAATTTTGTCCTTTATCTTTATACCCTTTTGCAGGCGGTGTCCTTTATCTTTAAAATTGACGAGTTATGTCCTTTAGGCCTAACCTAGTTAGTTTTTTCAGTTAACTATTGTCATGTGCCTTGCACATGAGGGTATCCTTGTCTTTTCACCTTTTCAGGGGTTATTGTGTAAAAAAGTTATATACAAGGACTACTTTGTAAAAATAAATAATAATATTTAATTAAACAAATTCACTCTCTCTCTCTCTCTCGTCTTCTCTCTCTCTCAAAAAACCTCTGCAGTCTTCAATTCAGCAAGCCCTAAAAAATGATAATATAGCATAGCCACACATGAGCTTTATTTTAAGAACACTTATTTGATTAAAAATATTCTACTCAACAGCATATAGCAATTCAAAGAATACCTTGAAGTATCTGAATTCTGAAGAATGGAGTTTTAACCAGTTCCTGTAACAATGGATGTAAAACTTCATTAACACTATCAACTGTCTCACAATCACAACAACAATCCTCAACAAATCTTGTATATTTATGCGACACCACACTTCTCCAACCCTCCATCTCCGTCGAGTCACCTCGTCTCCGGTTGCTCGACCCGCCACCCTCACCACACCGGAACCGCCGACGTCGGACCCTAAACCCTCCATCGTCTTCTTCAACCGCCGCCTGTCACCACCATCGCCCTCAGCCTTCTTCACCACTCTGAACAACAGCCTCCGGTGCACCCTCATCCGCACCGGAATCGGCCGTCGACCACCGCCTACTCCGCAGCCCAACTTCTCCGCCTTCAAATCACCTCCAATACCGGAAACCCTTCTCACCGCCCTGAATTACCACCGCCCACGCCTACCTCTCGCCGTCGGATATCCAACCGGCGGTCGCCTTTAATCAGTCACCCCGAACCGTCCATCTCGGTTCTGAACAACCCGTCGCCGGTTCCGATTAGGAATAACATAAGGTATGTTCTAATCTCTCCTCTGTAGTGTCTTGTGTTACTACACACCCGAACCAACCCACATCCTCAGCGATCCGGTTAAGCCCGCTACCGATTTGAGTCGTACCCCTGTTACCGGACCCCTGGAGTGGGAATAAAAGATTGGGGATTTGGGGATTTTTTATTTGTTCAAATGAGATGATTTGGTTAGTGGGTGGTGGTGATGGTTGGCGGCGACGGTTGAGAGAAGTAGAGGGGATCGGAGGTGGTTGAGGGTGGTGGTCGGAGGTGGTTGTTGGTGGTGGCTGGAGAGAGGTAGAAAGAGAGAGAGAGAGCTAGAGAGAGGGTGTTGTTTCTTTATATATAAATGTATATACACATATTGTATTATTTTTAAATTTATTTTTGTTTTATTTATTAACATATTTTAAAGTAATTGGTAAAAAGACTAAATTGCCCTTGTGTGATCAGATTTAACAGAAAAAATTAACTGAGTTTGGCTCAAAGGACATAGCGTGCAGGATTTTAAAACCTAAAGTACAAAACTCGTCAATTTTAAAGATAAAGGACACCGCCTGCAAAATGGTATAAAGATAAAGGACAAAATTTGCAATTCACTCTAATTAATAGCCCATCCAAAATAAAACAACCGCTCAAGAATCCTGATTGGGTGTCAAAAATAATCGAACCAATGACCTTCTTCAAACGAGCCGCCAGCACCTTAGAAATCACTTTATTGACGAAACCAATAAGAGTTATAGGCCTGTAGTCTTTTAGACATACCGGATTTTTACGCTTAGGTATGAAAGTAATAAAGGAAGAGCTGCACCCCCTACTAATCTCCCCTGACTCATAGAAATCAGATAAAACATTAAAAAAATCCTCTTCGAAAAAACTCCAAAACTTCCAAATAAAGAAGAAATTAAAACCGTCCAGCCCTAGAGCTTTATCTACCCCGCAGTTGAAAATTGCCGCTTTGATTTCCTCCTTAGAAAAAGGAGCTATATGACCCTCTACAAGATCCAACGACACCTTCTTCAAATTATTACAAGTCAGCCAAGGTCTACTATGAACCTCTTCAGCAAAGTGATTTTTTAAAAAAACTAAAGCACATCCCGTTTGACTCAGTTGGGCTTAGAAACCCACACCCCATCCACCATAAGACCTTGAATCAGCAAAGTGATTTTTTAAAAAAACTAAAGCACATCCTGTTTGACTCAGTTGGGCTTAGAAACCCACACCCCATCCACCATAAGACCTTGAATGGCATTAGCAGCCTTCCTACCATTAATAACACCATGAAAAAACGCCGTATTATCGTCCCCATGCATGGCCTATCTAACCCGAGAACACTTCTTCAGATCTTTTAACTTATGCATCTCCAACTCTCCCAACCCTTTTTTGCATTCCGCCCAACCCCATTCTTCTTCGTCGTTCAAGTCTCTAGTCTCCATAACTGGCTCTAAATTCTCTAACTCTGCCTTCAAGTTACTGAGCTCTTCACCTTCAGAAGCGTCTAACTTAGCTTTCCACTCCCGAAGAGAATTTCTTAGAAACCGAAATTTATTAGACAACACAATATCAACCGGGCCCTCCATCTGAAAATTATCCAAATTATTCACCACCACATCCTCACAACCCACCCTATCCAACCAAGAATTAAACTATCAAAAAGGTCTCGCGCCAAAGTTCTTATTAACCACAATCAAGACAATCGGACAGTGATCTGATAGATATCTTGGAAGCGCTCGAAAACACGCTTCAGGCCACCTGTTAAAGAAACAGCACAAACAAGGAACCTATCCAGTTTACTCATTTTGCATTTTTACCCGAGCCTTTCATAAAAGTAAATCGTCTCCCTTTCATATTGTACTCCAAAAGACCAGCGTCATTAATGAACATGTTAAATATTGGCACTAAGTTGATTAAAACAAGAATTTTTCCTCTCTACTTGGTACCTGACAACATTGAAATCCCCACAAAGACACCAAAAACCAACATGATTTCTAATAATAGATAAAAAGGAACTCCAAAGTGTAGGTCCACCCGGAGGATCGAGTCAACCTCTATTCCTGTTTTCCGACAAACCCGTGAGTGCGGAATCCAAACAGGTAAGTTAAACCAAGTTACGAACACGTAAAACAGAAGATTCACCGATTAACACTCCAATGTATTAATCTAGAAAACGGTTACAAAGCAATGTTTACAAGATGCTCTCATAAACTCTCAGTGTGTGTGTGTTTACAGTGTGTTCGCTCTCAAAGTCTATGCAGACTCGTACTGTGTTCTGTCTGTTGTGAGTGTATTTATACTAACATGCTCGACGAAAACCAGTTCTGGATGAAATCGGATTGACGAACATACATGGACTCGACGAAATCAGGTGATTTCGTCACCTATGGGGATTTCTCCATATATGTGATTTCGCCATCTAGGGTGTTTTCGTCACTTGTGATTGGGCTTGGGATTTCATCATGTTGGACTTTGACTTGGGCTTCTTCAATGGGCCAAACACAAACAGACAACACCTAAACTATACTAAATGCATACTGCACACACGCAGTAGCAATTACATCGAACTTTACGAAGTAACTAGCATACCGAGTCAAGACAGGAGGTTGTCTTGACTACGGCCTTCACTTCGTAGCCGAGTCGAACCGATCCGAGCCGTATCCACATAATATGTATCAACACAAAGAGATCTTTTATCCACAACTCTCTAAGGCGTATATATATTATAAGAATATTCATAGCAATATTATCATCTTTAAGGTGACCCGACACAAGCAAAAAATTTTGGTTCTTAATTACTATACCTTTCACGAAAACGCTAGGATCCTAGAGTGTCAACAAACCACCCGAACGGCCAGAATACTCAACAACCTCCCATTCCACCGCTTTTCTACCCCAAAATCTAGCAACTTTAAGAGTACCAATATCCCTGCACAACGTCTCCTGAAGAGCCACAACAGAAATCTCATTCTCATCCTTTAATCTCTTTACCCAACCATCTTTACCCTTAACCCCTATTCCATTAATATTCAGAGATAAAACATTCATGGTTCACCAGCTTGTAAACCTTATTTTAAAATGGTCTTCTTAATAAGCGGCTCATATGTTTCAAGGTATGCCCCCAATTTTACCCCCAACCCAACAGTAGCGATAACCTCTGAATTAAGACATGCCTCCATTCTGAAAATTTCCGCCGATATTTTTAGAGCTTGCATTTCCGTCACCTTCGGTTTCCATCTCTTCTTCTGAAATAGCCTTCTGACCTTCTGATAAAGCATCATCCTCCAGAAGCTGCGAAAAAGAATTAGATAAAAAGTCATTACGGTCCCTCTTCTTTTAACAACATTAATGTCTTGACCCAATATGAAGGGGTCCAATGCAAAGGGATCATCATCCCCTAAAATCTTTTGTTCCTTTACGGGCCGCTCGTTACTGCTTTTGTATATATCATTAGACCGGCCCAAACTATTCCTTCTATTACATTTCTTCCATTTAATTTTCTTTCCCGACCCACGTATAGACGTTCCTGCCCCACTTGAATTGGTATTGAGAATCTCATCTTTATTGATCTTTATTGTGACATCCCTCCAAAATAGAAGCTTCCCCATATTCTTGGAAACTCCTGTCAACATTGCCTTTAATTTTATAAACGTCAATATTGATATCACAATTAATGACATTTTCCCAAACAACATCCTCTCCCGTAAATCTCGTTGTCGGACTGTTGACCGGCGGGATAGCCATAACATCCGGCCCGTCATCGGAAACCTCCATGAAATCCTCTTTATTCCGACCATCTTCCTGATTCACAGCAGTAACAGGAGCATCCGTGTGAGTATTATAACGGTTCCTCTCGCCAGTCCTATCATAGAGAAAACCCGGCAACCACTCACCAAAATCCTCCATCACCAAAACCTTAAATCTTTTATCCTGCCAAGTTAAAGATACCTCATCATGCACCACTCTAGCATGATCCACCAGTATACCCACATAGTGACACAACACATCAGCATCATCGGACGTGTGATTTGCTTCTTTGATAATGGACCCAAACGAACCTCCAACAATATTCAAAACCATATTCGGCAACAAATTTAAAGGAACACCATGAATTCTGAGCCATGCTTTTCTTTCAAATGAATACTCCTGACCACCCCAAATCTCTACCGAATCAAACTCATCAGCCCTGCCTGTAATTTCATCTTGAGCCATCACCGCCTGCTCGTCACTCTTAAACAGAATTAACACGCGCATGCCGCCCACGTACCGCACCTCTCCTGAAGCCAAACCCATCTCCTTTAATATCTCCTTCACATCAAGTAAAGCTTCTAAAGTTTTCATTCGAACTAAAAGTGATTTCCCGAACCACTCGTCGTGCACCTCCATCCCTCCTGAACCATAACAGCTTTAGCATTTCGACCTCCTTCTTGCTTCCCCACAAGTGCCTCTTTGAATGAGAACCATGGTTAGGCACATATCTACGTGGTAATGCCAAGTTCCTGTTGTTACCATGCATCCTATCCCTTCCCATGTAACTTGTATCCACCTCTCCTTCTTCAAGAACAAACATTGCCACATTAAACCTAGACCTGAAATCGCCCAGCCGAATGCCTGATAACTTTCTCTCCGTCTCCACCTGTTCTGTAACATCCAACAAAGATACAAAACCGAACCTATTCCCATTCTTGTCTCTTTCCCGAGCTATATATGTAAATATCAAATACAGTCCCAAACTCTCGAACAACCCCTGCAAGATCCGCTCCGCTGCATCGGTCTGCCAAATTAGTGACATAATACTTTGTTATTCTTGCCTGAACCTCTACCGGAAAAGGTTTCCGATGAGATCCCATAGAGAGCCCCAACCTTTAGTAATCCCGTAGGTGGTATTTTATTTTTTATAAGATATATAATTTTTATATTAATTTTTTAATTCCACATCTGGAAATAGTTTATCTGATAAACGAATTTGATAACATATCTTTAAAATATAATATTTTGGAATTGATTTTGGAAATAGTTTATCTGATAAACGAATATGGTAACATACTTTTAAAATACAATATTTTGAAAAAAAATACATTTTATTTATAAAGTAAACTTTTAAAATTGTTACTTATTCTATTTATTTAAATTTTAAAAATGAATTAGGGGTAAATAAAAAGAAATACGTTTTAGGTGGAAAAACTCAATGAAGGTTACCCCATATAGTGTTATGTGTCCCTCATTTGATTTACTTTATTATATAGTACAGATGGGTAAAATTACAAAAGTACCCTCATGTGCCTTGCACATAACCAATTTAACTAGAAAATCTAACAGCTGTTGATGAAAGGGACAACTACTGAAATTTGATATAGTATTTTTGGCATGGAGCTTTTAGGAGCTTTTAAGAGCTTCTAGCTTTTACCTTTTAAGAAAAAGCTCCTACTCAATGAAACGTCTTTTTGATTGAAGGAGCTTGAAGCTTCTAGCTTAGGAGCTTGAAGCTTTTGGTTGAACGCTCCTACAAGTAGCGTTTAGAAGGAGCTAGAAGCTTTTAAGGAAAAAATTACTATTTTAACCTCTAAAGATAATGAAGTTTTTAGTTATGTCCATTTTGGTCATTTTATACATTTTATTAAAAGCTCCAGCTACGTTGCCAAACACTTAAATATATCTAAAAGGCTACAACTACAGCTACTAGCTTCCAGCCTCCAGCCACCAGCTTCTAGCCTCCAGCCACCAGCTTCCAGCCACTAGCCACCAGCTACTTTTGCCAAACATACCCATAAACATATAGGACGAAAATTGTAATTTACCCAATACAAAAAAAATAGTATATTATAAACTTTCTAAAACTAATTAAATCTCATACTTTAACCAAACACCTCTCATATCTCTCAAAAACCACACTTTCTCATTGAACTTCAAAGAATGGAGGACAATACTCCATTTCAAGATGTGTTAAAGGATGCTACAAACACAAACCCGAATCAAACCAACCGTAGTCCAAACTTTTGTTTTCAACAATTTGTACATCCTAGGTTTGCAACATAACATATGCCCACAAACCCAAACCCAAAACCAAATTAAAAATTTGGTTTTCAACAATATCAACAACTTCATCAACACGGTTATGCGCAATAACAAGGTGCACAAGTTCAACAACCTAGTTATACACGGTTTTCATCATTTGCCAACACTCAATCTTCGGGGACGTTGAGTCGGTCACCTATGGCTACCCCCTCATCTAGAAAGACAATTGGGAAATAACATGTCATGTTATTTTCTCTGTCAAAAGTTGAAAGCAATATTCCATAGATGGTCTGTAGGATCGTGTGTAGACCCGAACGAGTCAATCAGAGGTGTTCTACACAATATGAAAGGCGGAAACAGACATATTGTGTGTGATTCAGCTAGAATATCACTTTTAACTGTCTTTCTATTGATCTGGTAACAATTACAAGTCTGTAGACACTTTGACAGAGCTTCGCCGTCGGAAAACCTCAACCTAATTCCGTTTCAAATGAAACGAGATCAACACATATATATAGTGTAACACCTCAAAAATTCGTGTTCAATGAAATAACGACACGTGTCAATTAAAGACAAAAGTGTTATAAACCCGGATATAATTAAAGATGTACGACGGAAATTAAAAGTGTTGTCATGTTAATTTTACACCTCTGAACGACCTTATTATGAATCCCAAGACTAATAAACATCTGGTATATATTCAAATTCGGGGAATCATAGCAACAAACTGATTCATAATTGAAATGGTGGACTCCTACGAAGAAAATGCACGGTAAACCTTCTTTAACGGCACTTTCAAAAAGGATTCAAAGGAACATGGCAAATGGTAGGGTATGTAACTATTCAAGGCACAATTTAGAGGCCCCAAACTGATAAAATAAGTCCCAAATTCGGAAAAGATGGTTGCCCTTTATAATGCCTAAAAGAACAAAAAGTTTTGGCTGTTGAGGAAGGCTTGCGCACCGCAAGAATCGACCCTTACGGTGCGCAAGCAGTGTCCAGCGACAGAAAATATTGTTGTTTGCTGTTTAAACGCATGAAACTGATTTTAAACGGTTTTCCTCATATTTCTTGGCCCCTAAACAACCCCTAAACTGTTGGTGCATTCATCTGTCGACTTCGTCTTTTATCGTGTCTCTGGTAGCTTGAACGTGTCTGGTAGCTTGAAGTGCCTGGTAGCTTGAACGTGCCTGGTAGCTTGAACATGTGTGTGTCATTTCAAGCTAACAAGCATGTAGTATATATAGGTCATGTGTTGTCATTTGAAGCTACCAAGGAAGAAAGTCTTGTAATTGATACCGAAGTGCTGCCGGTATATTTTGTGCCTGTAATCATTGTTAAATCAATACACAAGGAGTTTAAAGTGATAAACAATCTGTTTTGAAGTCGGTTTCTTATTTTCCGCATCTGAAACTGATAAAATCTCTTCTGAACGACTCGTTTGGGTCACAAAACGATCCTACAAGTGGTATCAGAGCTCAGGAGGAAGAGATCTTGCCAAAAACAGCCTGTTTTCGTCACTTTTCTGATTTCTACACCATTCTTTTTCAAATTTAAAAATTTTTACGGTTAAAAACGGCTCAAATTCACATATCTTGTTCGTAATCATGTATTAATGAATCCTGGAAAGTTTTAGCTTTAAAATCGACTTAAATCTGGTTCAAATCGGTCTGCTAGCTTGAAATTGGTTCGAAATTGCTGACATCATCAACATTTCAAGCGAACATAACATTGTGTGTTAGCTTGAAATTGACTTGGTCGCTTGAAAATAAACCTTGTTAGCTTGAAATTGACTTGGTCGCTTGAAAATACACCGTGTTAGCTTGAAATTGGCTGGTCGCTTGAACATAACATCGTCTGACAGCTTGAAAACTTTGACAACTTGAAACCGTCTTGAAATTTGTCAGGTCTTTTAATCAAAAGAAAAGATGTGCATGTGATTACATGTGATAAAGTTTGAGGTCCAATTAAAATTAGTAGATTTTGAAATAGTTGTCGGCCACTTATTTCATTTGGTAGTATCGAAGTTTACATGTATCAGATCATTCATTGGCTTATGTGATAAAGTGAGGTCCAATGAGATAATATTTCACCGACCCACTATTAACAGTTACGGCCCAATCAACAAAGTTATCGGATAAGTGAATGGTGTTGGTTCATTGCGTGTTCTAAGCCCAAAATTTTAGGTTTGCGGCCCATTGTATTGTTTGTCTGTTAACATTTGTTGGATACGATTTAAAGCCCATGTGTTTGTTTCTTAATCACGGCCCATATTAGTCATCGATACATCCTTTGTATTTGATCCAATTAGTCACCGGTTATATAAGATGTGTTTCAACATTTGTGGAATTTAAATGATTGTCGAAATTGATTAGTGTATACATGAGATTTGTAAGTTCGAACAAGATGGAGTTTGAGTTGTGTTCAGTTCAACTGTGATTTCTTTTTCACACGAAATGGTTGTATAGTGAGGTCAGTTTGCGTGAAAAGGTCCAGTTCTTATCAATGTCATCAGTTCAGTTGTCAGGTCGTGTGGTTTGATTCGTGGTTACTGTAAGTACGTGCGGTTTGGAGTTCAAAAGTTTCAAAGGTTGTTTGAATTTGATCCGAGTCCTAGTAGTCCGCACAGTTGGTCAACGTTCAGTCCGCACAGTGTGTCAACCTTCAACCCGTTCAAAATAGTCACCAGTTCGAGTACCAGTTTCTTTCAGTTAATTAATAAGCATTTAAACTGATTGTGTTTTGTTTGTTCGACAGGTATTCGACAGGTATTTTTTACAAGGTGATACAGCTCATTTGAGAATCCGAAACATGGACGAAGATTTTTACAATGCATTCGCTACACCGGCTAACTCGATGAGTATTGCACAGAACACGATGATGGAAAACGAAACAGGAACGATGCAAAAACCTCCGAAACTCATGAACATCGAGGAGTACAAGAGTTGGGAAGAAAAGTTTGAAAACTGGGTACAGGCAAATTATCTAGATGCATGGGAGAATGTCGAAACAAAATACGTTAGACCAATGAATGACGATAAAGAGAAAATTCCGATTAAAGATCTTAGTGCTGAAAACCGGAAGAAATACAAAGATGAGAAGATGATGTTAAGTCGGATTCAACAAGCAGTTAAAGAAGACATCCTGGTTCTATTACAACATAATGGAACATCTTATTCAATCTGGAAAGCATTAAAGTCAAAGTTTCAAGGCAGTGAGGAAATGGTCAAGAATAAGAAGTCTTTACTGAAAAAAGAGTTTGATTTGTTCCGAAGATTGAAAAATGAGGACACTAAGCAAATCATTGAGAGATACTGTAATCTGTTGGCGAACATGAAACGATTGAAGATCAATAAAGACAATGAGGAATTAATTGAAAAATTATCAGATGCGTTACCGTATGAAACGTGGGGTACTTATCTTATGATGCTCAGAAACAAGAAAGGTTTTAAAGATTTGACACTGAGCAAGTTTATCGAAAAGATTGAAGCTCAGGAGATGGAGCAGAGAAAGGTTATTCGGATGAAAGATTTCGATGGTGAACAGGATATTGGATTGTATTACAAAGCAGGGGTGAATGAGAAGTCTTCAAATCTATCTCCTAAAATAGAAACTACATACAATACCAAGAATGTTTCTGGAAGTTCATCATCAGAATCAAACAGCAAAACAAGTTTTACATCATTTTCGTCTTTTGATCAGAACATTTCAACAACAAAGAATGGCAAGAAACTTCAGTGCAACATTGTACTGAATTTGGAAAATGATGAAGAATATTCAGTAGAAATAGCTAAGAGTCACATGTCTTTATTGGGAACTGTTCTTGAATCTTATGGTAGTTTTGTTGCAGGTCGAATCGGGAATCCAATGCTGACAAAGGAAGATTACGACCAGATCGATGCTGAAGAAATGGAACTGATGGACATAAAATGGTGCTTGGCCAGCGTGTTGAGGAGAGCTGAGAAATTCAAGCAAATCACTGGAAGAGATGATCTTCGTGAGGCTGGTACTTCTACTTTAGGTTTTGACAAATCTAAAGTCACTTGTTTTCGTTGCAGGGAAAAAGGACACTTCAAGAGGGAGTGCAAAAATCGTGAAGCAAGTGGAGCTCAGAATCCTTTTAACAACAACAATGATTACTACCGAAAAGCCATTTACCATCAAGTTGCTCAACAACCGCCTCAACAACATCAACATCAAGCACAAACTGAGCATGGAAGAAATGTGATTGAAGATTCTGGAAAGAGAGCGTGTGCGGTGAATCAAGATTCTTTAAAGAGAGTTAATGGTAGTGCCTTGATAATAGATCAAGATGACGAAAAGTTACCTGAAGGATTTAGCTGGGAAAATTTCACTTGGGATAATTATGTTCCTGATCAAGCTAAAGCTCACACAGCTTTTGTAGCTCGAGTTGAAGAGGACAGTGATGATGATACTGAGTATTGGGCGAGAAAATTCGATGCTGATATGAAACTGATTACAGAAAGTGACAGTGAAGATGAAAAGGTTAAAAAGAAGAAGAAAAAGGTCAAGACTCCAGTGAGCAGTGATGATGAGATTGTTCCGGTGATCAAGAAGAAAGTGAAAGAGATTCCGAAGTTTGAGGTGGATGAAAAAGTTGATGCGAAAAAGATTCCGGTGATGTGTGAAAATTGTGAAATTGTGAAGAAACAGAACAGTACATTGATGTACAACTTGAATAGTTTGAAGGAATCGTATGATGTGCTGAACAAAGCTATGAACCAGTACAACCAAACTAGTGAAGAACAAGCAATAGCAATGAAAACACTTCAGGGTGCTTTTATGACAAAGCAAAAAGTGGTGAACAACTACATCGAGAAGTGTGCTACTCTTGAACAGAAACTGGAATTACAAAGAATTGAGACTGAAAGAGTAAATCGATTGTTGAAAAGTTACTCATGTACTTCTTATGTCATTGACAGGATTTATCCGACTGTTGAAGGCATGAAAGCATTTGAAGAGGATGAAGTAACTGAAGAAAAGAATGCTGAAAAAGTGACTGAAGAAAAGACTTCAGAAAAGAAGAACAAGAAGAGGAATGATACAAAGAAAAAGACTAACAAGAAGGATTCTGGTAAGAAACAAGATGTTGGTTATAACAAGTGTCCACCCCCGCTTGAAAATGGATATTCTCCAAGAAATCCAAATTCAGAAAGAGTCGAAAAGGAAACAAATTTACAGTGGGAGTCGGAGTCGTCAGTTAACTTGCCAGAAAATATTGATGTGACGTTTACATCATCTGACACTGATCATGAGTCCGAGTTAATAAAGAAAGTCGTCGATCAGGTGTTGGATAAAGATGAAACTGAGGAGTCAAAGTTGGAGTCAAATTCAAAGTCAGAGTCAGAGTCAAAGTCTGGTTCTGAAAGTTCGAGTTCGACAGTCAATAGTCCAAAATCTTCGGTTAAAAGAGTTTACAACAAAGAATTCCTGTTATCAAAATCTAATTTGAGTAACGAAACATTCAAAGTTGCATATACATTGAATGATTCTGACAAATTATATTCTGATGAGGAATTTCCAATAAGAGGTGTCAAAACTGAATTGATCAAAAAGGTTTTCAAACTAACAGAAATTAATATTTCTGAAATAAAAGATTTAAATCTTAATGGTAAACCTAAACCTTACACCTCAAGAGTACAACAAAGATTAAACAAGAAAAAAAGTTACAGTTCTGGTTCTGATTTTCACAAGAAATCAAACCCTAACCGTAATTTCAAAAAGAAAGGTCTTGGATTTATTCCAACAGAAAAACAGAAAAATGAAAAATATGTTCGTGATTTTAAATCAAAGATGACATTTGTTTCAGGTACATCAACAGAAGAAGAAGAAAAGAAAGAATTCTGGAGACAATCGAACAAAGAATTCCTTGCAAAGAAGCAAGAAGAGATGAAAGAAACTAGAACCTGGTTTAAATGCAACAATGTTGGACATATTGCCAAAGATTGTTCAAAGGCAATACAGTCAAAACAGGGAGTTTCTCGTAACTCGAAAGACAAGAAAATTGTGTTTGAACCACTAATTGACAGAACCAAACTTTTCAAAAATTCTACATTTGAAATTGGTGAATGTTCAAACAAGTTTTACAACAAAAGAGCTAAATCTGACAACTAGAAATGGGTTGTTAAGAAGTCTGTTGGTAGCTCTAGCGATGATTCTGATAGGTCGAAATCAGAGGAGCTATCTTCTGGCGATGAATCTGATTCCACAAAATCAGATGAGCCACTGGTTGAGTTTAAAAGTGAAAATCAGTTCTGACTGTAGATGATGAGAATTTTCCATCACTTCGAACTGAAAATTATAAAAAGAAAATTGGTAAAGTTGAGATATCAAATCAATTTTATGATGATAAAAAGGTTTTCGATGTTGAAAAGGCCTTTAACCCCACTGTGAAATACATTTTTGGTAAAATGATTGATCGAAAAGTCAAAGGGGTTAAAGAGTTCTATGAGAAAAAGATGAAGAAAGATAAGGTTGAACCATCCCTGGTTTGTGACTGGGATGGTACATACTACGAACAGTAAGTCTGTGGACTTGCCGGAGCTCCCAGGTTGGTAAGCGTGGAGCATGAATCGGCATCTTTCTTGAGGATTTATTCGGTAATGTCATCATCCAAATGGTAAGAGGTTTGTTGGTGTTTGTTGTACAAGTGGTTAGAAGTTTTGGTTAAGCATACTTGCATATGGTAAATCAAGGACATTAATTTGTACTTGTATTTTCCTACAAGTGATTGAGAGACAAGATGATGAACCATATCCCCGAACCTATTACTGATATACTTACAAGTGGTAAAAACAAACTTATTTTCCGGAAAAATCATTTTGATTAAAACAAACTTAAGTGTTTTGAAATCTAAATGAGAAAATAGTTTGTTGAAAGGGGGAGTTCTGATTGTTTATGCCAAGTGGATGGCGAATTGAAGCAATTTGATATCAGTTGTCACTTTATTGTATAGTTTGTGTTCAAATTTCCTAAAATGTGTTTGCATTTTAGGGGGAGTAAGAAATTTTAGAAAATCCAAAAACATTTGAAAATTTGAAAAAGACAAAAACATGAAAAAATGAAAAATGAGTTTTGTTGTATAAAAGAGGAAATGATAGTACATCAGTGGACTATCACAACATGCTAAAGAAATGGAAAGTTAAATGTGATAAACGGTCTCACTAATGATATGCCAGTAGGTTTTTACACATTTAGTAGATTGTGACGAGATATAAACTTAAATTTCAAACTTACTTATATCGTGGGGAAACATCTCTTGGATATATGGGTAACCCCCGAAATCTCGTGTTAAAGGTCTCGTATTCTGATATACTAGGTTTTTATACTTAATGATGTCTGGGGTATTATTCCGGGACTTCTGCTGAACGGTGGTTCTGACCTAGTCCTTGGATAATACTTTCCACAAATGCTTGAAACATAGCATAAACCCTCAGCATGCAGATGAAACAATAAAATTGATAGTCGCTGCTGTTGTAGCTAAAAGATCCTCTAAAGGGGGCATACCGAAAAGTCGAAGCTGATATCTCTCTGCGTATACGGAAGTATCGACCTGAGATCCCTCGGCCCTCGCATTACCTAATTTATATACAGATATCATTTGTGTCATAATCACCTGTAAGACTGAATATTGGGATCTGGATACGGGAGTATATTCTGAGGTGGGACACGCGATTAAGTTTAAGTGATTAAAACATTAATATCGTATCTCGGATCAGTTGAACTTTGTGTGAAAATTTAAGTGGACAAACATACTGACAATCTAGGTGAATCGTTTAGAACTTAAAATGAAATAAAGCTTAACGGTGTTGGTGATTTGTCTCAAAAACTGATATGATCCTCTTACACAAACTCACAAAAATATTGTCTGTAAATATTTCTTTACTGCATTTCATTTCTGTTATAAAAATTTAAAAAGATTTTAGTGTGTTTTAGCATAAAATTTTGATAAAATACAAAAAGATTTTTGACAACTGGTGTTGGAGAACTAATTTTCAAAATTCCGAGTGCTAGACATGATGAACAGATGGTTTGGGAGAGTGTGTTGTTTTGAAAAAAATATGATATTCCTACAAGTGGTTCATCAGAGACTATAAATGTTGAATCATTTTAAAAATTTGCTCTACAATTGGTTATCAGAAAATTTATTTTTGGGTAGAGAATGTGCAGGTTATTTGAATGATAGAGAATCAGGTTTCGATACCAGAGGAATGTGTGATTTCAACATGCCAGACTGCAATCCCAGAATATCGAAAGGGAAAGTCTGAAGACATCTGAGTAGAGATCGTTCGTGGGGAGTTTGTTGATGCTAAAGAGGAGGATGCTTACACTGTGAGATATTTCAGAGAGCGTTCAGACTGATAAAGACTGAAGACGTTGAAGACTCGACACTTAAGACTCGTCAACATCTGAGGGGGAGTCTGTTGGTGCATTCATCTGTCGACTTCGTCTTTTATCGTGTCTCTGGTAGCTTGAACGTGTCTGGTAGCTTGAAGTGCCTGGTAGCTTGAACGTGCCTGGTAGCTTGAACGTGCCTGGTAGCTTGAACATGTGTGTGTCATTTCAAGCTAACAAGCATGTAGTATATATAGGTCATGTGTTGTCATTTGAAGCTACCAAGGAAGAAAGTCTTGTAATCGATACCGAAGTGCTGCCGGTATATTTTGTGCCTGTAATCATTGTTAAATCAATACACAAGGAGTTTAAAGTGATAAACAATCTGTTTTGAAGTCGGTTTCTTATTTTCCGCATCTGAAACTGATAAAATCTCTTCTGAACGACTCGTTTGGGTCACAAAACGATCCTACAACTATGCCCCGTAGGGGTATTTTGGTAATTTCACATAAGCCGTAAAGCTCAAAACTGAATTCTGAGTTTAACAACCTTTGCTTACTATTAAAATATTATAATTTGCCTCAAATATCAGTAGGTATCAACCCTTGTATGTTTAATATAGTTATAGCACATACTATGCGTTAAAAACGCTTAAAAGGCGATTAAAGTCATTTACGGGTTCGATACATAAGGCTGATATTTTTATTATTCCAGAAGGCTAAAAATAATTTATTTATCATATGTGATCAGTAGCAAAAGGTTTGGAGTTGATTAGATATGTAAAACTCATTTTATGGTCCGTAAGGGCAAAACCGACAATTACCGGATTAAGCCTACGACTATTAGTTATGCTCAGCCTAAAATTAATTAAAAATCTTTAAAAATCCCAAAATAATATATTACATCAGTGGGTAAAGAGTTTGATATTAAAAAGTAGGCATAACTAGTCTATACGCTAATTACGCCGTTTAATTAACATAAAGCTTTAATTTTACGCTAACGAGCATAACTCTTAACCTACACCTCAAACTGATGTCAAATTTTGTATGCAAGTTTATATATCAGTAATTAAGGTTTCTACTCTTTTACATTTCCAAAAATCACGTTTTAAGGTGAAAAGGGCATAATGGTCAACATATGAGCAATTAACGGAATCATGCATATTAATTGGATAACTAATGATCCGAGGTGTATAATCACAGAGGGTTATACTAGCATGTAACCTGGTCCAAGTAAAGCTCTAAGGCATTTCTAAAACATACCATAACGGGTCAGAACTGAAAGTCAAAGTATAAGTCAAACTATGCGACTTTCGGTTCCGAACCGGGTCTAAACAGGAAATTGTCGGGTTGAACATGTTTAGACATGTTCTTACACTAATTACCAAGTTATATTAATGATCAAATGGGTTGTATGTGTTCTACATTGCTAATCATGCATAAATTGTAATTTAAACATTCTGTTGACTTTTTATTAGTAAGTTTGACCCGACATTTGACCTAGTTAGAGTGGGAATCAGGGGGAACCCTTTTGAGGGTTTATTACCCATATAATTACCTACTTAAAGGTACTTTTAATTCGAGATTTGACTGAGCCATTATTAATTAATCTCGAAGTCAAACCGTAATTACGACGGTTTGACTTTTAGCTAAATAACTAAGCTAAACTTAATTAAAGAAGGTTAAGCCAACTTACAAAGGCCTAATGATTGATGAGGAAGGCCTGGAAAGTGCTCTTGTGCTCCACAATTGATCAGAAGATGTTTGAGGAATGAATGATCAATGAGTTGCACTTAGGTGCTTTATATAGTAACCAAGACACCACAAGGTGTTGACAAATAAGTCTAGCGCTGACCATAACATTCCCACAGGTGTCCTAGATGTTTATGTAGGATCGTTTTGTGACCCAAACGAGTCGTTCAGAAGAGATTTTATCAGTTTCAGATGCGGAAAATAACAAACCGACTTCAAAACAGATTGTTTATCACTTTAAACTCCTTGTGTATTGATTTAACAATGATTACAGGCACAAAATATACCGGCAGCACTTCGGTATCGATTACAAGACTTTCTTCCTTGCTAGCTTCAAATGATAACACATGACCTATATATACTACATGCTTGTTAGCTTGAAATGACACACACATGTTCAAGCTACCAGGCACGTTCAAGCTACCAGGCACGTTCAAGCTACCAGGCACTTCAAGCTACCAGACACGTTCAAGCTACCAGAGACACGATAAAAGACGAAGTCGACAGATGAATGCACCAACAATAGTTTGGTTATAATTGATAAATTTCACATATATACTTTACCCTACTGTTATAAATCAGTAAACTAAGTATTTTTGCTGATTATATCAGACCTGTAACTCAGGTTAATACTTAAACTCTTTTATAACCTTTTAAATGACCAAACTACCCCTACGGGGCATAGTTTGTGTTTAATTCGTTTCGGGCATAATAAAAGACATCTTACTGATGTCACAACATATATGAAGCATATTAACTTAGGAAACCTGTGAATGGCTCTCATTACTACCCGTTACGCTTATTACGCGTACGGTTCGGTTTATGTAACTAGTTTACATAAATTAGCCGAAACTGGTCAAACCTTATCGGTTTTATCTCAAAATCCAGAATGTGTATAATATACCCATATTAAACAAGTCTCTGAACTTGTCGGGTCTAAATCACATTCTATCCGGTCTTCGCTTAATCGTGCGTACAAACCGTGTCTTTGAAACTAACCGGTCTAAGCTTAAGCTTAACTAAAGACCCGTTAGGATTCTAATAGGTTATTATAAACCTTCATTCCAGATTAGGAGTACCAGTAAAAGCTACTTGCGTTTGCTTATTGTGATTTATGCATTGCTTAGGTAAATACTTTTAACTTATTTTCCCTATACGGGCTTGGGTTACGGTATATAGAATACCGCTTGATCGGGCATCAAATCTTCCATCGTTGGGTGGTTAATTGAATAATTTGATCGGCTCGTTTAAACAGTCTTGTTACTTAAAGCCTTTGGGGGGTTAATGACCATATCCCGGATATCCTTGGCATCATTTTACGAAATGGCCACGACTTAAGCGCGGGGTGTAGGCGTACACCCGTTAGTGCACAAAAGGAATAATGTGGTGTGTCTATTGATCTTTAACCCGGACTTGATCTGGGCTACTGAACGCACAAGGAACATGTAATTCGTTCACAAGATTATATATTTAAATAATTCTCCCAAGTTAAATAAAATGTTTATGCCACGTGCATCCAAATCAATTTTCAATCATTTTCTAAAATGAGTCAGTTGATTGTATTTACCAGTGTAAACTGACGTATTTTCCCAAAAAGATTAAATGCAGGTACTAAGCGTAATTGGCTGGGATTTCTCCTTAGCATCACTAGAAGTCTCCCAAGCTTAAGATGCCTGAAGTCTGTTGAACTATTTCTATTTTATTTTCGATCCTTCTGTGGATAAACTTCCGAATATTGTGACATTTGATATTACAATATTAAATTCGGTTGTATTATATCTTTACATTTGCTTCCGCTGTGCATATTAAATATTGTGTTGTTTGACTATTATGTTGTCAACCATGTCACGATACTCCCCCACCGGGCCCACCGGTGACACGTGGAAATCGGGGTGTGACATATAGGCTGTCTAATTCCGTTTGAACATGCTCAAACGGAATAACATTCAAACGAAATTAAAGATTCAAACGGAATCACTGTCTAATTTCATGCGGAATTACTCGATGACATCTTCAAGCGGAATTAGCTCTTCAAGCGGAATTAGCTCTTCAAGCGGAATTAGCTCTTCAAGCGGAATTAGCCATTTGACTTATTTTCTCGATCTTCGTGCCATGAATAATGCAAGACTCGATACAAGACGAAGTCGACAGACGTATGCACCAACAGACCCCCCCCCCTCGAATGTTGACGAGTCTTCAACGTCTTCAGTCTTTATCAGTCTGATCGCTCTCTGAAGTATCTGACAGTGTAAGCATCCTCAAACTTTATCTCTTTCTCCCAGAATCTCAATCTGACTCTATCTTCTTTTATCAGCACCAACATACTCCTCTCGAACAAATAATCTTTCCTCTGATGTTGATCGCAATATGGCTTTCACAGGATCAGGATCGTGACCTGGCTCTATACTCAGACTTCAGAATCCAGGCTATCCTGCACATCCTCTACCTCACAATAAATCTCTCAAATTTAACATTTTACAAATTTATATATCCAGACTCCCCCTCAAATTTATCCAGAATGATTTAACAATGTTAACAATTTCAGATGATCACTTGTAAGTAAATATTCAAAAAACTTTTCTCGTTTAAACATAAACTCCCCCTCACGAAATGCTCATCATGTTTAGCACTCGGAATTTTGAAAATCAGCTCTCTAACATCAGTTGTCAAAAATCTTTTTGAATTTTAAAAAAAAATTATGCTAAAACACACTGAAAATCTTTTTGGATTTTTGAATGAAATAAAATGCAATAAAGAAATATTTACAGACAATATTTTTGTGAGTTTGTGTAAGAGGATCATATCAGTTTTTGACAAGTCACAAGTACCGTTGAGCTTAGTTACACATTAAGAATTAAACAATTCACTTAGATTGCCTATATACTGATCCATTTAAATTTTCACACAATTTTCAACTGATTCAGGATATGAATTAGGTGTATTAAGGACTTAAACTCATTCATGTGTCCCACCTCTTGAATATACTCCCGTATCCAGATCCCAATATTCAGTCTTACAGGTGAGTATACCACAGATGATATCTGTAAGGGGTTAGATGCGAAGAACCGTCATCTCAGCTCAGAACTTCCGTTCAGCAGAGAGATGACGGCTTCGACTTTTGGTGAGTCCCCTTTAGAGGATCTTTTTTACAACAGCACATGATTACCATTTTTCAATATTTCATCATTTTTTATGCTGAGGGCAGGCTTTTATTTCAAGCAAGCGTAAAGTATTCTCCTGGGACTAGGCCATTGCTTCCGCAAAATCAGAAGTCCCGGGATAATACCCCAGATATCACTGAGCATAAAGACCTAGTATCTCAGAAAGAGGGATCCTTCAAACGAAATTTCAGGGGTTACCAATATATCCAAGTAGTGTTCCCCATGAAATAAGCAAGTTTGAATTTAAGTTTATATCCCGAAAAAGCTTACTAAATGTGTAAAAACCTATTGGCATATCATCAGAGAGACTGTTTAACGCTATTTAAACATTACATTTCTTTAGCATACTGTAACTGTCTACTGATGTACTATCATTTCCTCTTTTTCTCAACAAAACTCATTTTGTATTTTATCATGTTTTTGATTTTTTCAAATCTTCTAATGTTTTTGGATTTGCTGAAAGTTCTTACTCCCCCTAAAATGCAAACACATTTAAGGAAATTTGAAAACAAACTGTACAAGTAAATGACAACTGATATCGAATCACTTCAATTCGCCATCCACTTGGCATAAACAATCAGAACTCCCCCTTACAACAAACTATTTTCTCATTATGATTTCAAAACACTTAAGTTTGTTTTAACCAAAATGATTTTTCCGAAAAATAAGTTTTGTTGATTTTACCAATTGGAGGTTAGGGGTTCATCACATTATTTTTCTCAAAAGCGCTTGAAAAAATTAACAAATTTAGATTTTATCAACAATATCACTTGTAGAAAATCAAGTACAACTTAATGTCCCTGATTTACCACTAGTAAGACGAAATATCACAAACGTGAATTTCTCAAGAAATATGCCGATTCCTGCTCCACGATTACCAACTTGGGAGCTCTGGTAATTCATACATATTACATATGAAAAACAGACATCCAAGCTTCACCAAACTTGGATATTTCCTTCTCTACTTCACTCGGGGTTGGGCTGTAAGTTGCCTTCTTTGTTTCGTAAAATTCTTTAACCCCTTTGGCCTTTCCCTCGACCATTTTCCCAAAAATCTTTTTAACATTCCCATTAAACGCTTTCTCCACATCAAATTCTTTCTTGTCAGAATAAAATTGATTTGAGATCTCAACCTTTCCAACTTTTGATTTAAAGTTCTCAGCCTTCAATGGTGGAAAATTAACATCATCCATCGGAGGAACTGAGTTTTCTCCATTTTTAACAACTTGTGGCTCTTCTGATTTTGTGGAATCAGATTCATCGCCAGATTTTATATCTGATTTCTTAACAACCCAAGCTTGATTGTTAAGATTTCCCCTTCGCTTGTAAAACCTTTTTGAACACTCATCAACTTCATATATAGAATTTTTAAACACTTTAAATTTTTCAGTTGGTGGTTCGGTTTTATCAACAACTATTTCTTTAAGTTTTTCTGAAACTCCCTGTTTTGTGTTGGTTGCCTTAGGACAGTTCCAGGCGATGTGACCAACTTCTTGACATCTGTAACAGATTCTAGTCTCTTTTCTCTGATGAGCTTCAGTTTTCTTCTTTTCAGCAAGAAATTCCTGCTTTAACTGTCTCCAGAATGAGCTCTTCTTTTCATCCTCAGCAGAAGTACCTGACACAAATTTTGTATTTGGTTTAAAAATTTTCTCATTTTTATGATTTTCTGGTGGAATAAAGCCAAGACCTTTCTTTTTGTAATTACCATTATGGTTTGGTTTCTTTTGAAAACCTGAACCAGAACTGTAACCTTTTTTCTTGTTTAAACGTTGTTGAACTCTTGAGGTGTAAGATCTCGGTTTTTCAGAAAGATTTACATCTGTTATTTCAGAAATATTAATTTCTGTTAGTTTAAAAACCTTTTTTTATCATTTCTGGTTTAACACCTCTTATTGGAAATTCTTTATCAAAATATAATTTGTCAGAATCATTCAAAGTGTATGCCACTTCAAATGTTTCATCATTCAAATTGGATTTTGACAACAAAAATTCTTTACTATAAACCCGTTTTTCCGACGACTTTGAACTCCTGACAGACGAACTCGAACTCCCAGACTCGAACATTGACTCGGACTCCTCATCCTTATCCAACACCTGATCGACCATTCTTTTTATTAATTCAGACTCATGATCTATGTCGGACGCTGTGAATGTGATGTCAATATTGTCTGGTAATACATCGTTTATCTCGGACTCCAACTTTATATTGACTGCCTTTTTTACTTGTTCCTCATTCGGTTTTCTAGACAAATACCCTTCCTAAATTGGAGGTGGACACTTGTATAACAGACACTCTGTTTCTTACCAGTATCCTTCCTCTTTGGCTTCTCATCTTCTTGAAACGCTTCAAAACCTGCAACAGTTGGATAAATTCGATCAATCAGATAATCAGAACTAGAATAACTTTGTAATAACCGTCTGATGCTTTCATTTTCTATCTTTTCATTTTCCAACTCCTGCTTCAACTTAGCACACTCTTCAATGTAGTAATTGATCTCTTTTTGTTTAGACATCATTGTTGCATTCATCATTGTCAAAGCATCTTCTCTTTTAGAGTTTGTCTTCTGCAAACTATTCACAGTTTTGTTCAATACATCGTACGACTCTTTCACATTCTTGACATCAAACATCAACTTCTCTTTCAACTTTTCAAGCTCACTAAACCTTTCATCTTTATCTTCACATTGTTTGCAAGGTTCCAAACATGTAAGACAAGGTTTTATGACTTCAACAATCTTTTCAATCTCCACAATCTTCTCGACTTCAACTACTTTTTCCACTTCAACAATCTTCTCAACAACCTTAACTTCTTCCATTTCTTTTGCATCTTTTCTCTCTTTAAGTTTCTTCAATTTATCTGCAAAATAAAATTCAAAACTGTCAGAAAATAAATGAGTTTTTCCAATGTTTATCTGTTCAATTTCTTCATCATCATCACTAGTATCTGTTGAACTGTTTTCAGAAGAAACATATTCTTCATCTTGACTTTTCTCTTCATCAGATAACACTGCTATCCATTCTTTCATCAATTCTGGCTTTTGAACAATTAGAGCAATGCAAGCTTTAAACTCCTTATTCTCATCCACAAACCTATCCCAGCTAAATCCTGGAGCCATCTTTTCATCATCTTGATCAATGATACCATAATAAGCTTTCTTATTTGCATCTTCGATCATTCTTGCATGCACAGTTTGTGGTTCTTTTTGTTGATGTGGTTGATGAGAAATTTGTTGATATATAGCCTTCCGATAGTAATCATGGCCACCAAACGGATTCTTTGCTCCATTTGCTTCTTGATTTTTACATTCTCAGCTTAAAATGTCCTTTCTCCCTGCATCAAAAACAAGTAACTTTAGATTTATCAAAACCTAAATTAGAGACATTTGCATCTAAAAAATCATTTCTTCCTGTAATCATTTTGAATTTCTCAGCTCTCCTCATAACACTTGCTAAACCCCATTTAATATCCATAAGCTCCAATTCCTCTGCATCAATCTGGTCATAATCTTCCTTGGTTAGCATAGGATTACCAATTCTTCCAGCAATCAATCCTTCATACGATTCCAAAGCAGTAACCAGTAATGCCATATGACTTTTAACAACTTCTTCAGAAAAATTCTGACCATTTTGAAGATGCAATGCAACATTGCACTGAATCATATGTCCATTACCAACATTTGCACTTTGAACACTTGGAGGATTGACATTTGAAAATCCACTAGTGTTGATTGAACTTTGACTGACTGATCCAGATGAATTTCCTGCACTAAAAACGGTTTGGATCTTTGGACTTGCTTCAAACTTCTCAACATTTCCTTTGTAATATAACTTGATGTCTTGTTGAACATTTGAATTATTCATTCTAGCAATTTTTTGTTGTTCAAGATCTTGTCCCTCAAGTTTCTCAATGAATTGTGCAATTAATAATCTACTAAACTCTCATGTATTCTTTAAGATCATGAGATATGTACCCCATTCTTTCTGAGGTAAAGCATCAGCTAACTTCTCAACCCATTCTGCTGGAGTTTTAGTAATTTTCAACTGAGACATGGTACGCGCAAGATGACAATATCTCTCAATGAGAGTCTTTGTAGATTCACCTGGCATACTTGTAAATAACTCAAATTCTTTCTTCAATAATGTTTTTTTGCTATTGATCATTTCCGTACTTCCTTCAAATTTATTCTCAAGTGCCTCCCATATTGAAAAAGCACTACCATCATGCTGAAGCAACACGAATATATCCTCTTTGACAGCTTGTTGTAGAAGACTAATCATCATTTTCTCTCCTTTATAACTATCTCTCTCTTTGTCTGTAAATTCTGAGATGATTTTATCAACTTTCAAAGCGTTCTGTGGTCTAACATATTTTGTTTCAATGCTTTCCCAAGCTCTTAGATGGTTTGCCTGAACCCAATTCTCAAAACGATTTTTCCAGCCATGATATTCTTTAATTCCCATGAGTTTCGGGGGGTTTTTGCAAAGTTCCAGTTTCGTTTTCCAAGTTCATGTTCTTAGCAATGTCAGCCGGAGTAGTCGGGGATGTGGCAAATGCGTTGTAGAATTCTTCTTCCATGATTCGGGAAAAAAAATTTCACAAACCAACACTTTCAAACGGAATTATATCCTTCAAACGAAATCACCCCTTTCAAACGGGATTAACCTGCACACAAACTTCAAACGGAATTAAGATTCAAGCGGGATAAGAATTTCAAACGAAATTACTTATTTCAAACGGAATCACTGATTTCTTTTGAAATTTCAAGCGGAATAACACACTCAAGCGGAATCACTAATTTCGTTTCAAACTTTCAAACGGAATATCAACTTGAAACGGAATCACCAAACGGAATAATGTTTTCAAACGGAATTAATACCAACTTTCAAACGGAATTAAGGTACTCGTTCAAACGAAATTACCATTTTGGTCCAATTTTGTCACTTTTAGACTGAATTTGGGTCTCAAACTTTCAAGGGTTTGTTAAAACTGTATTTCGCAAGTTATGTGAGAAAATTAGCCGATTTTAACCGTAAAAAGTTGTTCAATTGAGAAAAGAAGGTGTAGAAGTAAGAAAACACGATGAAATCAAGCTGAAATCTGCAGAGCTCCTCCTCCTGAGCTCTGATACCACTTGTAGGATCGTGTGCAGACCCGAACGAGTCAATCAGAGGTGTTCTACACAATATGAAAGGCGGAAACAGACATATTGTGTGTGATTCAGCTAGAATATCACTTTTAACTGTCTTTCTATTGATCTGGTAACAATTACAAGTCTGTAGACACTTCGACAGAGCTTCGCCGTCGGAAAACCTCAACCTAATTCCGTTTCAAATGAAACGAGATCAACACATATATATAGGCTGTCTAATTCTGTTTGAACATGCTCAAACGGAATAACATTCAAACGAAATTAAAGATTCAAACGGAATCACTGTCTAATTTCATGCGGAATTACTCGATGACATCTTTAAGCGGAATTAGCTCTTCAAGCGGAATTAGCCATTTGACTTATTTTCTCGATCTTCATGCCATGAATAATGCAAGGCTCGATACAAGACGAAGTCGACAGACGTATGCACCAACATGGTCGATGCAAGAAATAGAAGAAGTTCTAACCCACGTTGGCACATGATTCAAACTCCGGTTCGCAAGTTTACTAGGATGTTCAACAACAACTTTCGGATCCAAAAAAGTGGTTGGTCAGATTATCTAGTTATGAATCAAACCAAAAAAAGAACACGTGGAAGAAATGTATCTCACGTTTAAATATGAACACATGTTAAATATTGTAAAAAAGCAAGCCAAAATGGCACGAACCGCCACCCATCCGACCAAAGAGGACCAAGACATCCACTTTCGGCGAATATACCATGGCCGTTTTCGACACACACACAGTTGGCGTCGTCTGGACGCTAATGAAACTCCGGAGCCTATTGTTGATTTTAGGGATGTGTAAAGTCGGTATGGTTATGGAGGCATAACCATAACCAAAAATGTTCTTCAGTTTTTGGAGAATGACTTAACCATAAACATAATTGATGGTCGGTTAAGCATTGTCCGGTTAACCCTAGGTTATAGGTCGGTTTTTGGTTAGGTTCAGTTAATTTACCAATGTATTTTGTATTGCTTTGTTTCAACAAAATGGTTCAATTGTGGTGTTCTATGTTGAGTTATACATAGAAAGATGCATGGTTCAAGTCAAAATCATACACTACAAGAAGTATACACCACTAGCGGCGACACGACAGGCCAAATGTCGCTTATGTTGGTCGATTCGCGTCATGGAGCCTGAGACCAAACCCCTGCCGTTGATCAAAATCCTGATCTAACGGTTGGGGATTTAAAAGGTATTAACGGTGACACAAGGATGGTCATTAGCGGCGACATGTGTCTCCGCTAAAAGTAGGTGTCAGAACTTTAAACCCTAGCCACACAAACCTTATCTCTGGTCAACCCTGTAGCGGCAATAAGGAGCAATACCAGCGACAGGTCGTCGCCGCTAATGGTAAAGCATATCAGACCCTTTACAGCGCCAATTTTTCCCTCTTTCTTCATTTTCCCCCCAAAAACTTCCCTCTACCGCCGGATTTCAGAGAATTTTGCCCAAATCAGTAAGTGAAGCTTTGTTTTTGTTAAATTTCTTCTTTATTTTGTTATATACATGTTATAGGCTTTAATTTTTGTGTATTTTTGTGTGATTTTGTGTTTATGGTAGAGAAATTGGATCATCACCATCACTTCTCCGATCACCACCATCACTTCTCCGCTCACCACCTCGTCTACGCGGTCTACATCGCTTTGAAACTTGAAAATACGGTTAGTTTTATATGTATTTTTTTTCAAAGTTTAGAAATTGTATAATTTTTTGTTTAGGTATGTAAATGTGTATGTAAGGATGTATGTTTGTATGTCAAATGTATAATGTAGGTGTATTTGGTGAAAATGTGCATATGGAAATCTATGTACTTATGTATGTAGGTGTATGTAAGCATGTATGTGTGTATGTAAGTCTATGAATGTATGTATGTTGGTGTATGTTTGTATGTCAAATGTATAATGTAGGTGTATTTAGTGAAAATGTGTATATGGAAATCTATGTATTTGTGTATGTAGGTGTATGTAAGCATGTATATGTGTATGTAAGTCTATGAATGTATTTGTGTAGGTGTATGTTAGTATGTAGGTGTATGTAAATGATGAACAATTGTGCATGTAAATGTTTGCAACTGGTGAAAAATGTGTATGTTAGTATGTATGTTTGTATAAATATGCAATTGTGTATGTAAGTATGTATAAATTTTGTGATTTTGATCAAAATGTGTGTTTGTAAGTATGTATGTGTATGTGTAAGTATGTACATGTGTTTTATAAGTATGTATGTGTGTTGGTAGTATGTTAATATGTGTGTATAAAGTATGTAAATTTGTGTATGTAAGTATGTATAAAGTATGTGTTAATGTGCATAAATTATGTTTAAGTTTCATGATTTCTATGTTTATGGTTATGTTTGAAAAAAAATATGTTTAAGTTGATAATTTATATGTTTATGTTTAGGTTTGAGAAAAAAATATATTTAAGATGATAATTTGAATGTTGTTTATGTGTAGGTTTGAAAAAAAAAGTTTAAGTTTGATAATTAGTATGTTTGTATTTAGGTTTGAAAATATTTATAGTTAACTTTGACAAATATATATTAGTTAGGAAATACCCTCCTTAAATTAAAATCATCATTTAAAACAAAACAAACATAGAAAATACCCGCCAAAATTGAAATCACCATTTAAAACAAAAGGAGCTAAGAAAATACCAGCCCGAAATTTAAACCATCATGAAGAACATTACAAGTTAAAAAAATCGTGCCTGGTATTGAATTCATCATTTCAAACATAACGAGCTAAGAAAATACCCAATCGAAATTGAAATCATGATTTAAAACATAACGCGCCGCCCAAAATTTAAAACAATCATTAAGAACATAACAAGCTTAAAAAACTGTGCCCGTGTTTGAATTCTCATTTTAAACATAACGAGCTTAGAAATACCCGCCCGAAATTGATTTAGAAATTAATTTCGGGTTGTCCCCGTTTAACTTGGGACTGCTTTTTGAATACTTTATCTCACTTAGGATGTGAACGTGTATTACATGATTGTTTGTTTAAGAAGGATTCGGTTATCATTTTCTCTTTGCTCCTCGATATATCATTACATATATACTTGGGAGCTAAGAGGAAATGCTGCCGATTTTTTCTTAAACAAACAATCATGTAATACACATTCACATATGAGATAAAGTGTTCAAAAAGTGGGTTTAGCAGCCTACCCCTGTCTTGTTAATCCTAAATTAGATTTTTCTTTCGGTTGCATAATGTCTATCAATAAAATATGGATTGATTCCCTACGTCATTCACCTCACTACAAGCAAGGACTCAAGTCTTTTATCGAGATGTGTGAAAGAGTGATAAAAACACAATGAACTTAGATGTCCGTGTACCTATGTAAAAATTCCGGTTAATAAACATGGCAGAAATGAAATACCATTTGCGTATTAACAGTTTTTGGAAGGAATACACGAAGTGGACCTATCACGGGGAAATGACTCCAATTGCAGAAGTAAACGATGTTGCGCCACAAGACGGTATGTGAAACGTTATTGAAGTCGTTAGGGGGAGCGTATAGAAGAAGATACATAGCTTAACCAAGAGAACTCGAAAGGAGATAGTAGCGGTGTTGGTGGCGGTTTTGAAGACCTAGTAAAGGAAGTTGAAACAGAATTATATCCTAGTTGTACCAAGTATTCTTCTCTTGACTTTTTAGCAAAGCTTATGAATATAAAGGATATTCACCATTTGACTAATAAAGCATTTGATCATATCCTCTCGTTGTTGTGAGATTCAATGTCAGAAGGCAACAAGATTCCCCTTTCGTATTATGTAGCTAAGAAGACATTTAAGAAGATTGGTTTGGCATATGAGATGATAGATGTATGCACAAATGATTGTGCTCTCTTTTGGAAAGAAAACGAGTCCTTACAAAATCGTCCCGTTTGTAATGAGAGTCGATGGGTCGATAAAGACACAAAAGGCACGAAGGTGGCTCGTAAGGTGTTACGATACTTTCCTTTGACGCCTAGACTACGACGTTTGTATTGTTCAATGCACACAGCAAAAGATATGATATGGCATAGTACCAGACGATCGGAAGATGGGACTATGCGTCATCCAGTTGATGGATCTTCATGGCAAGACTTTGATAAAAAGTACCCAAACTTCGCGATGGGGCCACGAAATGTTCACTTAGGGCTTGTAGCTGACGGTTTTAATCCCTTTAACAACGGTAGTGGATCCTCAACTCATAGCACGTGGCCGGTTATACTCACCACATACAATCTGCCTCCCTGGCTATGCATGCGAGAGTCCACATTCATGTTGACCTTGTTGATTCCTGGCCCTAAATCACCTGGGAAAGACATGGACGTTTTTCTTAGACCGTTAGTGGATGTGCATAAGCAATTGTGGCAGTCAGGTATACATACTAAAGACGCAGCAACAAACACATACTTCAAAATGAAGGCGGCATTGTTATGGACCATGAATGACTTTCCAGCCCGTAGTAGTCTATCAGGTTGGAGCGGACAAGACTACATGGCATGCCCAACTTAGCGGCCACACGTCGTCGCTAAAAGTCTAAGACCAAAAGCGGCGACAATGACTTTTAGCGGCGACAACCAGGCCAATAGCGACCCATCAATAGCGGCGACCCTTTAGCGGCGACATGTCGCCGCTAAAAGTTAATAACGGCGACAAAGGTGGGCAATAACGGCGACAACTGTCGCCGCTAAAGGTGTTCCTTTCTTGTAGTGATAATCTAAAACATTTAATTGAAAAATGAAGAATAGATGTATAGATTTACAATATATGAAAAACTATACAACCGAACAATCCCTATTAGTTTTTACTCTTTAGAGACACAAAATATGATTTGTAAAAGAAAATAATAACAATAGTTGAGGCTCCTTAACGTGATTACCGTGTAGTAGCAAACATTTCAAGCTACTAAAAAAGGAAAAGATAATGTTTACCAACTTGAATTATATACTTTAACTTTGGTTCGGTTTCAGTTAACTCGGTTTTGGAAGATTGCTTAACCATAACTGTAACCGATGGCTCAATTTTGGAGATGTAGCTAACCATAACCGATCCATTTGGTCGGTTTTTGGTTAATTTCGGTTGAGGGTGCTTTCCGGTTATGGTTGGGTTTTTGCACACCCCAATTCGATTTGGGTTAAGTCTTGAGGACGAATACGAAGAAGTGCCTAGTGCAATCGGAAATATTAGAATCAAAGTCGACATCAAAACCGGACAACGAACTCAAGGAATGAATGTCAAAATATATGAATAAACGAGAGGAAGCCATGGACATGTTCAACGGTCAAATGCAGCAGTTTCTATATAATCAAGACATCACCAATCTATGAATGGACGGCTCGCACGCACATGGATCCGGAATGACTGAAAACATTTGATATAAGTGTGTTTTTTATTTCTAATTTTATGTTGGTTTTTATTATTATGTTATGTACATTTGTAGTTTTAAGAGTTAATTGCGCAGATGGTCCCTGTGGTTTGTCATTTTTTCACGTTTAGTCCCCAACTTTTTAAAATTACATGTGTGCTCCATGTGGTTTCATCGTTTGTTACTTAGATAGTCCCCTGACTGGATAGAGGTTAGTTTATCCAGTTAAGTCCATGTAAAATGACTAAATTACCCTTACTATTAAAAACTAATTAACTAATAAATATGTGGGTCCAGCTTAACAACATGTGGGGCTAGCTTAACAACCCAATCTCTTCACCAACTCCGGCGACCGGTGACTTTTGGCGACCTGGAATCATTTAATTTCCGGTTATATATAAAAATCCACTTATATCATTCTAGATTTTGAATCCATGAACAACCTTTTAAAACCCACTTTTATAATATAATTTGGTGAGAAGGTTAGTTACCATCTTTAATGATAAACTTCACCACAAATCCACCCATTAATCACCAGCAATTTAATCTTCTCCAGCGACCTCCTAGACACGCTAATTATGCTTATCTCAGTCGATGGGTTACCAAAATCTGATACACTACCAAATCCATATTTAAAACACTTTCAAATGCTAAGTGTGCTTACCTAAGTCAACGGATTTAACCAGAGTTCACGCTTGCAATCCTAATCGGAGCTATGGTATGCCACCAAACCTCTAAACTGACATTGTTGACCCATAATCTTCCCCCGTAATGTACCACGGATCCCTAGCGCCTTCGTGGTTCCATCGAAAACCACCATCCGATTCCCTCTCTCTGCTCGCACATTCACCACCGTCAATGGGGTTTGGAATATCGATGGGTTTGAACTGAAAACGAGGGAAAGGCTCGAGGGAGGGTACAAGTCAGAAAACGGCGCCGGTGGGAGTCGCCGGAACCCTAGCCGGCCCCCTTCTCTCCTGCTCTCTTCTCTCTCTCTAGCTATTTGTGTTTGTGAATGGTGGGCTGATGGGTCGTTTGAGGGTTTTTAACTTTTTTATGAGGAATGGGTCCCACATTATTTATTATATTAATTTTTTTTTAATATATGTATAAAGGGTAGTTAAGTCATTTCACACATAATTAACCGGATAAACTAACCTCCATCCAGTCAAGGGACTATCCGAGTAACAAACGATGAAACCACATGGAGCATACATGTAATTTTAAAAAGTTGGGGACTAAACGTGAAAAAATGACAAACCACAGGGACCATCCGCGCAATTAACTCTAGTTTTAACTTAAGTATGCTTCTAATGTAATGTTTAACGTGATTTTTTTAATTTAATTTAATTTTAAATAATATCCTCTTAGTTAAATATAAACAAAATGGAAAAAATAAATTACATTAAAAGTAATTTGATTTATATTAAATAAATTGTAAAAGTAGGCGATTATGTGGAGTGTTAAGTGGAGGTTTATTGATGTAGTAAAGTAAGGGTTGTTTTTAAGTAGTTTGGAACATGATGTGCCGCTGAGATGGTGATATTGTTGGTACACTTTATGTGGATGCGACTCGGTTCGCTTCTACTCGGTTAGGTTCGGCTCAAGACCGACGTTGCGACATTCCTCCGTCGTGCGCCCCAGAGATCGACACTCGAAGCACGAGCAGCCGTGAACTGCTTCCCGCCTACACATCACGATGACATCACCATGATGATGTCATCTCATAACATACATATGCAAACATTGAAAGTTCACGTGAATTCCTACATTTTAGTCAAACATGTCATGCTATCATATTATATTATATCTCATTTGGAAAAGTGCACTAATTTTAACGTATATATGTGTGGGCCATCGGGGGGCAAAAGTAAAAGTGCACTAATTTTAACGTTATTTTACTAATTTCGTGAAAATAACGTTAAAAGTGGAGGACGGTTAATCATGCATCATGTGGTGGCGTTGATAGCTGAAAGACAAAAGGGTACATGCACTAATCGGTCTTTGTCCCGATTGCCGAGTGTTATGTGCCTTATGTCCAAGGCTTGATGCAAAACTACTATCGAGCCGGGGGTCTCACTGGAAGCAGCCTCTCTATTCCTACGGGGTAGAGGTAAGGCTGTCTACATCTTACCCTCCTCAGACCCTACCTTTGCTTTGCTATTGGTGGGATTTACTGAGTATGATGATGATGATCTCATTTGGAAGAAAAACATGACGAAGGTTCATGTTATTGTTTTATGTTTAGAACATGACGAAGTTTAATATGTTTCCATGACATGACGAAGGATCAAAGAATACATGCATGACGAAGATTGAATTGTTCGTCAAAGATAAGGTTATGACGAAGATTAAAGACTTCGTCATAGTTGATTGTTCGTCACTTGTGTTTGTTCGCCAAAGGCAACGACGAATGTAAAGGTTCGCCAAGACTTCGTCATAATTGATTGTTCGTCAACAACCTTCGTCGACCAGATGTAAGGTTCGTCAAACCTGCAGTATATATACAGCAACAGAAGGCAAACATTAGTGTGCAAGTCTGAATAGATTTGAGAGAGAACACACACTGAGAGTTTACAGAGACCTTTTGTAAACACCGCATTGTAACCGTTTCAAGCATTAATACATTGAGTGTTAATCGTTGAGTCTCGTGTTTGTCGTTTACGTGTTCGAACTTGGTTTAACTTACCCGTTTGGATTCCGCACTCTCGGGTTCGTCGAAAAACAGGGAATAGAGGTTGACTCGTCCTCCGGGTGGACCTACAATTGGTATCAGAGCTTGGCTCTTTTCCTTGTTAAAACCGAGTTTTGATCTTGTGTCTTTAAAAGATTTTCATAATATTTTCTGGAAAAATAGTTTAAGATCCTTGAAAATCTTGATGGTTTGCTATTAGTTTTTACAAAAACCATTGTTAAAATCATGTTTACATATTAAAGTTGGGTTTTTATTGAAACTTTTGTGCAAAAACGTGTTTCGGAAAATTTTCCGGTGGCCGGAAAATTCAAAAACTCATAGAGTTCATCGGATCTTCATATTGTTCTTGAGATGTTCCTTATAGATATCTGAGTTTGATCTTGGTTCACTTTAATATTCATGTGTTAATGATAAAATATACAAGTGTTTGACTTTGGTGTACACAAAGTATGATGGATAGTTGTTGAGATCTGTTTCAATAAGGAGGTGTTGAAATTTGGTGTCACCAACTTGTCAGGGGATGGGATAAGATTTCATTTTTGAAATATCAAAATATCTCACCAACTTTATCTTTGTGACAAAAGGCCATTTTTTTTCTTTTCTCAAAAAGGAATTCAGTCAAAACTAAATTGAGATTTCGTCATTTAATCAAAGTTTCGTCGATTAAGGTTTCACCAAAGACAAAACCAAGTTTCGTCATACATAAGTTTCGTCACTTAGTGTTTATTCAAGTTTCGTCGCTAGTAACAGGTTTCGTCGATAGTAAAGTTTCGTCGAGAAACTTGTGAAATTTTAACAGAACCTTTGCAAAACTTATTTAACAGTTTGTTTTTAAGTGTTTGATCAGGGTTTCAATTTTATTCATCTAAAATGAATCCAGACTGGTGGGGTATTCCGTCTAATACGGAAAGCAAATATAGAAGCACGGGTTTATCGCCATCATGGGCCGAATCTCCCACTCCCTCGTCCTCATCACGAATGTGTTCAATTACGGCAGAGCAGTGGGCATCGGTTACTAACCAAAATCAAAGTGAACCGAAAATGGCTAGAAATATGTATGGTGATCTAGTACCAGTTGCTCAGCTACCGGTAACCTGTGTCTCAAACACCGATTTGTATGGAAATCCACTACCACCAGTTGCCTCACAGCAAAGCTATAGGTCTACTGTAGCACCATCATCTCTTGATCCAAGGAACTGTAGTCAGACAGGAACTGCGTTTTATGCCGAAACTGTCAAAAATGTCAGCAATGGTGAGTCCTCAGGAAATGATGAAAGTTCTGAACATGACAGTAGTTCAGTTAAAGACGTTTCAACTTCAGTTGAAGATGTTACAAGTTCAAGTTCAAGCGAGGATGGATCAGAACATGAATCAACAAGGGAGGTTGTTGATTCTGAGGCAAATGAGTCAACATCTGAAAGTGATTCCAGTTAGGTACGTGTCGATGAATCAAAATCTGATAGTTGTGATAGGTGTGATATGTGTGTTGGATTAAATGTTAAATTGTCTGATTTGCAAAGCAAATATGACGATTTGCAAAGCAAATATGATGTGACATTTATCCACAATTAACATTTGATCGTGGATCTTTCGAAATGCACAGAGGCTAACATATTTCGTGAAAATTATGAAAAGGAATTTAAAAAGATAATTGAAACAATAAAAAGAAGAAAAGACAGAGCTAACGAAAATGGTTTCAAGAAAACAAACTAAAATAAACCTTTACATCAATAGGCTCGAGTTAATGCAAAAAGAGTTGGCCTGTGCTAAGTGTGAAAGTGAGGCGATCCAGCTTAAACTGAATAGTTATTCAAACTCTAGGTATATGCTGGATCACATCATTGACATACAGAAAAAGAAAAAGGATGTCACGTGCATAGGTTATAAGAAGTGTCCACCACCTATTAAACACGATTATTCTTCGATGCCTGATGAGGAAAATAAACCTCATTTTGAGCCCTCAGTTTCATTGAACCTTGAGGAATTCACATTTGGGCTAGGTTACAAAAAGGAAGTATCCTCAGATTCGGATGAATCAGCAGATGCGAAAGTGTCAACAGCTGAACGAAATCAGGATCCTCCAGTCATTGTTGAGGATGCTGATTCGTCAGATGATGAATCCGAGGATGCTAACTTTGAACAGTCAGAAACGGTAACAAAAGAGGAAAACATACCTCTCGAAAATTACATTCTTTGTGATCCACCTGCAAAACCGTTTGTGACTGCTAAAGCCAAGTCTGTTGAATCCTCATCTAGAAGCTGTGAAAGCGTGAACTTGCTTTACACGTTGATTGGATCTGATAACATATATTCAGACAAGGATTTCCCTATCAAAAATGTCAATCAATCTTTGATTGATAAAGTTTTCGAAGACTCTACTATTAAGTTTTTGGGAAAGTCGAGCCCAGGAGTTGTAGTAACTCAGTGTGCTCCTATCCCAAAATCCGAAGTTAGAAAAAGATATGGGAATCAAAAATTGCAACCACAAAACAATCAACGAAAGCAAAGTCACGCTCACCAAGGAAAGGGAAAAGGCAAACAAAGCCAAAACAAGAAGACGATTCAGAAGGTGAACTTCGTGAAATCCAGAGGGACTGATAAAATTGAAACTTTCGAAAACAAATCCAAAACGGATTTTGTTAAACAAAGTAAAATTTTGAAAAGAAACAGTCAAAACAACTACACACAACACACAAACGGTTGTGATGTAGGACCAAGTACCTCAAGATCACGAAGTTCATCATCAAGTTCTTACAGTTATGATACTCCGAGGTTTGTTGAGCGGAGATCATGCTTTGAATGTGGTGAGCATGGGCACATTGTCAGAAATTGTCCATATCTCACGAAAGGAAAGGCAAAGGTTGATGCCCCCCATGGTAACAGTTACCATAAAAGATTTGTTTCACCAAGACAGGACCCTCGTCTTGTTAAACAACGAGAAAAGAAACAGAAAAAGCAACAAAGAAAAGAAGTTGAAAAGGCTTTAAAACCAGAGGTTGTCCAAACGCAGTCTGTTAAATCAAATGTTAAAAATGAAAAACAAAAACAGATTTGGAAACCAAAATCGGAAACTGTTTCAGGGGGAGCTACATCAATTCCGAATCATCGAGAAAAGGATGTTACAATTCTCGATGATGACGGACGACCCAAGTCTGTGAAGGCTTGGGTCCCCCTCTCCAACTAATCTCTGAATGAGTGTGCAGGATGTTCCAGGAGGAACTATTGATAGTCATAGGATTGTTGATAGTGGAGCGTCCATGCACAAGATCGGCGACATAAGGCTCCGAAATATTGTTACATCTAGGAGAATATTGTTGCCATTGATGGAGAGAAAGGAAAAAGAAAAGAAGACAAAAATTCCGATGAAGGAATGATGGTAAAAGAATGTGGTTGAATGAAGTTGAAAAATTCGACAAGATGAAATATGTGCCAAAATTTGGTTGTTATGGTTTTTGATCGGGTCAACATGATAGATTCAAATGAAATGTACGCGTCTGCAGCACGACTAAAGCTTTTTGAAGATTCTTGAAGTTCAAAGTCCACAAGATGAACGTGCAGTGCACTTTTCTCTACGGTGTGATTGAAGAAAATGTGTTTATTGATCAAACCAACCGGGTGTGCGGATGCCTTGGCGTGGATTGAACAACCGCACACTTCTTCTGAAGGAGAAAGAGAAAGACCTTCGTTGGTGCAATGTGGAAGACCAGCCGGACCCAGAGGTTTATAATCTTGTTGCTGTGAAGAGATTTCTCGGTTAATTGAAGTAGCTGATAAATTGACTTTAAAGTCCACACCGGGTGGATATCCAGTTTGGGAGAGCACTCAGATTCCTTGCAATGAACGAAGCAGTTGCAGGATACGGTTTTGAATTTCTAATCTCTCCTATACTTGTCGATATTTAAGCTGCTTTATGAATTATTATCATCTCGTACAACTCTCTTTGACCAGACACATTGATCTCGAATATCACTTCACACGTGATTGTTTCAATATGAAACTCGTCAATGTTGTTTTGGTCCACACCAATTACCAACGTGCCAACTCATTTTTCCAAAGTTTGATAAATCATTTCTGATTAAATTAATTTTGGTAAACGGCATTGAGGTAAAACATGAGTTAACCGACATCGGGAAAATCGTTTTTGTAAATATCTTTATGTTTTAAAAATTATTTTTAGTTTCTTGATTTTAGGGGGAGTAAATCCAAATTTGAGAAATTCAAAAACATCGAAAAATTTCAAAACACAAAAACAATAAAAAAACAAAAATGAGTTTCCTGGCGAACAAAAGAGAAAATGATAGTACATCAGTGGTCTGTCTAAACCTTTTTAAACTGAAATGCAAAATGAAAAATGCGATAAGCAGCTCTATATAAGATGTATCGGTAGGCTCACAATCATCTTAAAGTGTGCAGGGTGATATAAACCTAAATCGACTGAAGACTGTGTGGGAACCGCACATTGGCATATGGTCTTAGTATCGAAATTTCGTTTGAGAGATTGCCGAGGCTCTGAGATATGTGGTCTTTATGTTGTTTATCATCTGGGTATCATGGTTGTTTCTTTTACCGAAACAAAAACGGAGACGAAGTCTAGATCTTCCATGATACCATACATACGTGTACATACTGCATACGACCTCAATAAGTGATCAACAATCACATGTCCAAACAAAATAAGTGATAATATATCACATTTATCCGGGAGTCAAGTTCGTCTCTTTGCTGTACGTTTGTACTGACCTGTTCACGGACTTGCTCCTGTGCCCTCATGCATCTGAAAATCAAGTTCCTCATCAATAAGTGATTCTATCACATAGGGCTTGTTTTCAATCAAAATAAGTGAGTATCTCACATTTTCATATACGTCAAAACAGATGATAAATGGTATACTCACCAGTAAGATGAACCCTCGTGCATACCTTGATACGGGAATGTGTCGTGTGTGGATGAACACCGGTTGGTAAGTATAAATCATACCTTAATGTATCCCCTCGCCATGGTTACATCTGATAAGTTGAGCTTATGAGAACAACAATATTGATAATTGTTATAGGATGCTTATCTAAATGTTAACTAATTGAACAACAAGAGCGTTTTGGCGTGACCGTACACTGATATGATTCTCTTACCCTCGAAACTCGCAAAAAGAATGTCTATAAATATTTACTTACTGCTTTCAGTTTCTGCATCTTTGTTTATATTTACTTACTGCTTTCTGTCTTTACATTTGAAATATTCAAAATACCAAAAAGATTTTAGGTGTGTTTTAATTTAAACTTTATAAAAATCAAAAAGATTTTATTTCTATCTTATTTTTTATTAACCGATGTTGGAACTCGAGTCTTCGTTACCTGAAATCTGATAGAAAACCAAAACGACCGATTCTTCATAAACGGTCGAAATTTGCAAGTTTTGAAAGTTAAAGACTAAAATTTAACAATTTGTTAAACTTTCAAACTGTCGGACGGTGGTTGATTGAAAAATAGTTACATATGTGTCATTTGTTTATGTTAACTATATTCCAAGCAGTTGTTCTCTTTACGCGTTTAGCTTTCTTGCATGTGCAGATGCTAAAGGCAAGAAGAACATGTTCGATGATAAGCTTTGGAATGAAGACACGACGTGAAGGCACTCAAATGATAACGATGATCGAGTTGCCACTGGCCAATCATCAACACCACAAGGATCTCAAGTATTGAAGATCAAAAGATTCACGAGCATAACTTAAGGGGGAGTTTGTTAACACACTTCCTAAATAAAAAATGGGAGTTTGTTGATACACTTTCTACTTGCAACGCGTGAAGACTTTGAAGATCCTCCGACATGGAAGATGAACCTTACGAGTAGCGTCCAAGGGGGAGTTTATTGGTACACTTTATGTTGACACGACTTGGTTCGGTTCGACTCGGTTAGGTTCGGCTCAAGACCGACGTTGCGATATTCCTCCGTCGTGCGCCCCAGAGATCGACACGTGAAGCACGAGTAGCCGTGAACCGCTTCCCGCCTACACATCACCATGACATCACCATGATGATGTCATCTCATAACATACATATGCAAACATTGAAAGTTCACGTGAATTCCTACATTTTAGTCAAACATGTCATGCTATCATATTATATTATATCTCATTTGGAAGAAAAACATGACGAAGGTTCATGTTATTGTTTTATGTTTAGAACATGACGAAGTTTAATATGTTTCCATGACATGACGAAGGATCAAAGAATACATGCCTGACGAAGATTGAATTGTTCGTCAAAGATAAGGCTATGACGAAGATTAAAGACTTCGTCATAGTTGATTGTTCGTCACTTGTGTTTGTTCGCCAAAGGCAACGACGAAGGTAAAGGTTCGCCAAGACTTCCTCATAATTGATTGTTCGTCAACAACCTTCGTCGACCAGATGTAAGGTTCGTCAAACCTGCAGTATATATACAGCAACAGAAGGCAAACATTAGTGTTCAAGTCTGAATAGATTTGAGAGAGAACACACTGTAAAACACACACACACACTGAGAATTTACAGAGACCTTTTGTAAACACCGCATTGTAACCGTTTCAAGCATTAATACATTGAGTGTTAATCGTTGAGTCTCGTGTTTGTCGTTTACGTGTTCGAACTTGGTTTAACCGTTTCAAGCACTCTCGGGTTCGTCGGAAAACAGGGAATAGAGGTTGACTCGATCCTCCGGGTGGACCTACAGATATGTAGACGTCCACCGTTGTGGTTTCTCAAATTAGAAAAAAAATTGTTAACATCGACCGTTTCTTTTCCACCAGTTATCCGACCTGCCAATTATCTTCCTTTGATGCGTTGGATTACATTTCAATTGGCTTGATATTGGAATGGCATGAACGATAACTAACTACCCAGTTTACAGTTTTGATTAAACCAAAACAAGTAAGATCATCACAGGCTGCTTCTTAGTTGAATAATGGATTACCACCATGGAAACATCGACTTGTTGATGATAATCAATCATTTAATAGGCATCCATTTTGAGTTCAGGATTTGTTGGCCCTGAACACTATACCGGTGGGGAGAAGTTAACATCCATGCCTTGTGTATCTTTAGACGCCCCATAAGATATAAAAACCATCTTTCTTAATTATTTCAAGTTATATAAATAGAATTTAAAAGTAACTAGTCAAACATTCTAGTATATTATAACGGGAATTCAGTCTATATTACTCATTTTATGCGTATTCCAACGAGTATATCACTCCCTTTCTTTTCTCCTCACAATCAACACGCATAGTGCCCCGGAACATGGATGGGCGCATATGTTGCCTCTCTCCTCTATGTTGGTTCCCGGACGAGTGTCTAGGTTGTAAGTGGTCTAAGAGAGGTTGGTAATGTTATTACCAATATTGTAATCTCTTTTAATATATAAAAAATATTAATAGTCCTGTTAATGTTACCATTGTTTACTTTTCTTTGAGATATCTATACGAAAATTTGGAGAATGGATATTAATAATCCCATTTAGAGACAGTTCGTAGTTTCACCTTTTAATATTATCACTAGCAGCCTGATCTTTTAGCTATTTTTCTCTCACTGTTTTCCGAATTACAAACTAATGTTTTAGAGTTAATGTTACCATTGTTTACTTTTCTTTGAGATACCTGTAAGGAAATTTGGAGAACGGATATTAATAATCCCATTTAGAGGCACTTTGCAGTCTGACCTTTTAATATTATCACAAGCAGCCCAATCTTTTAGTTATTTTTCTCTCACTGTTTTCTGAATTACAAACTAATATTTTAAAGTTTTTATCAGAACGAGAGACCAGTCGGATGATGGAAAATTTAACTCGAAACATTACTTCAAACGACGACGAAAAGGGGTTCTTCAAATCAGGGTTTTAAACTTCAAATTCACAAAAATCAAACCGTTTTTAGCACCTTTTTAAGGTAAGTTTAATATCAGTCGACTCATATCATCAGGTTAATCAAAAGTCTAAAGCATTCCGTTAAGTTTTTTTAACGGATGTGCAGTGAGAGAAAAATATTTAAAAGGTGAGAATGTCAATGGTAATATTTAAAGGTGGGACTGTGAGTTGCTAACCACCTGTATATGGGATTATTAAAATCTAATTTTTTTATTATAGTGTTTACAAAGTAATTTTATTCTTTAACATTTGTATCTAACCAGAATTATTAATTTTAGGCTCACACTATTTGCACACATTGGCAGGCTATCTGCACACTTAGGGTTTACATACGCTGCGTAGAGGTCTCTACGCATCTTATAGGGTTACCTGTATACGCTGCGTATAGGTCTCTACGCAGCGTATGTAAGGGGCAGGTACACGACCAGACAGTCAAACCTAGTACCATGTCAAATCAGTCTGACATACGCTGCGTATTGATCAATACGCAACGTATAGGGTTACCTCTATACGCTTCGTATTGACCAATACGTAGCGTATGTCAGACTGATTTGACACTGATACCATGTTGTCTAGGCACGTGAATAAAGTAATACGGGGAGTAGAGAGCTATACGCTGCGTATTGAAGTAAATTTGAAAGTCTATTTATCCATGCATCTCTGGTTCCCTTCGAGTTCATCTCCTGCTTTCTTTTTCATCTTCTTCTTCACTAATAATTTACACCCCAAACCAAAATCATTTGTTCTGTTTTTTGTTTAATCTTGTTAAAATGTCATCATTTTGGAACGAGAATTATTTCGGCAATCGCTATTCTAACGACACATGGGGAGCAAATGATGCCAATGAGGAGGAGGAGGTTGTGTCTGGAGTCCCCGTTGATAAAAAAACACAGTTGCCAGACTTGAACAAGACTCCCACTCCACCTGTTGATGAACCAAATTACCCGGCGCATCAAGTGTATCCGGATTACGGATACGGGTATGAATCTCCGTACGTGCAACAAAGTGGATACGGTGCTGAGAATGCACCTGTTGATGAGCCATATTACCCGACGCATCAATCGTATCCGGGTTACGGGGGATACGGGGGTGAAGGTGGATACAGAGGTGAAGGTGGATACGGGGTAGAAGATGGATACGGTGGATACGGGGGTGAAGGTGTATACAGTGGATACGATAGATATGGGGTGAAGGTGGATACGGAGGCTACGGTGGATACAAAGAATACGTTGGATATGGTTATGAGCCCCGTAACACACCACTTTATGAACCATCTACCCCGGGCAATCCGTTTCAAATAAATGAGGTATCACATTAAAATAATTATTATTATTATTGTTAAAAATATTATAATTATTATTATTATTATTATTGTTAAAAATATTATAATTATAATAATTATTATTATTATTAAAAATATTATAATTATAATTATTGTTATTATTGTTATTATTGTTAAAATACTAGAATTATTATTATTATTATTGTTAAAAATATTATAATTGTTGTTGTTGTTGTTGTTGTTTAAAAATATTATAATTATAATTGTTATTATTATAATTATTATTGTTATTATTATTATTATTATTGTTAAAAATATTATAATTATAATTGTTATTATTATTATTATTATTGTTATTGTTATTATTATTATTATTGTTATTATTATTATTATTATTATTATTGTTAAAAGTATTATAATTATAATTATTATTATTATTATTATTATTATTATTATTATTGTTGTTGTTGTTGTTGTTGTTGTTATTGTTGTTATATTATAATTATAATTATTATTATTATTGTTAAAAATATTATAATTATAATTCTTATTATTATTATTGTTATTATTGTTATTATTATTATTATTATTATTATTATTATTATTATTATTATTGTTAAAAACATTATTATTATTATTATTATTGTTGTTGTTGTTATTATTATTAACGTAACTTTTTTTAGCGTTTCATGTCTCTAACTGATTTGAAGAATTGGGTACAAGAAACGGGAAAGGAGTATGGTTATCTAATTGTTACCCGCCGATCGAAAACATTTGGCGGGACTACTGGGATGGTATGGCTTGTGTGCGACTGTAGTGGTGAGCACCATAGTAAAGCAACAGTTAGGAAAGCTGGTAGCAAAAAAATCGGTTGCCCATTTTCATTACTAGCCATCCGGGACGTGACGAATGACACGTGGGAGTTAAAAGTGGACAACGCGAACCATAACCACGAACCTACGACGAGTCTGTTGGGCCACGCTTTTGTGCGAAGATTTATTGAAGACGAATACAAGCTAGTGGAGCAGCTAACTGCTCAAAAAATGGAGCCACATATCATATTTCAAACCCTAAGAAAGCAGTTCCCCGACAGCCTGCATGTTCAGAAAGACGTGCAAAATGCGGTACAAAAAATTAGAGCGACACTGATGGATGGAAAGACTCCTATGCAGGCACTGGAAAGCCTGCTGCATGACAATCGATTCATTTACGACACCCTACAGGAACCCAAAACAGATGTCGTAACAGAGATTTTCTTTGTTCATCCTTATTCAATCAATATGTGGCGTGCATTCCCGCACGTGATGTTGATCGACGCGACCTACAAAACAAACATCTACAACATGCCATTTGTCTAGGTTGTGGGTATGACGTCGACCAACAAGTCTTTTTGTATCACACATGCCGTTATTTGTAAAGAACGAAGGGGTAACTACGTGTGGGTGCTTGAGCGGATCAAGTCAATATTGCATGAATGTATGATGCCGCGTGTGATAGTCACGGATAGAGAGCTTGCCCTAATTAACACGTGTTCTAAAGTATTCCCGAACGCAACCAGGCTTCTATGCCACTTTCACATCGAACAAAATATAGTTAGACAGTGCAAGAAAGGGTTCAATAAAGAAGATTGGGGGAAATTTATGTCGTACTGGCGGAGAGTGTGCGAATCTACTTCAGAGCCCATGTACAAGTACAACTTGGAGAAAATGTATAACCGACTCGTGGTTGCCAACCGAGAAAGTAAGTGTTCCTTCAACAAACGACTCACCCAATCTATTATATTTTACACACGCTTTTACATTTCATTATTTTATTTTTGCAGGTGTCTTTGATTACGTCTACGAAAACTGGCTCAAAGACTATAAAGAAATGTTCGTTTATGCGTGGACCGATAAGTTTCGCAACTTTGGTCAGCGCACCACCAACGGAGTTGAGAGCCAGCACGCAAATTTAAAAAGATACGTTACGCGCGGGAGTTCATTGGAGCGAATAGCAAGATGCGTCATTGATATAGTTGAAACTCAGTACGATGAAATACAAAAAAGTTTCACCGAGAGCATCGAAAAAATGATGAACCACCATAGACACCCACTCTTGGACAACCTACGTGGAAAGGTTTCCCATGAAGCACTTGATTTGCTGGCAAAAGAGCTACTGAGGAAGCTGGAGGTGTTGCGGAAACTTAACGCGTCATGTGGTTGCCATATGTGGCTTAGCTGTGGATTGCCGTGTGCTTGTAGGCTGGAAAACTACAAACGTACAGGTAAAAAATATTAAAACCACAAACCTTTTGTTATTTTGTACGATTTAGCTGTTTTTCAAACCGTATTACCTTAACTGTGCAAGGCGTATGATACAACTCTATGACATAGATGTATTCTGGCGTAAGCGTGACTTGCTCCCGTGTAAACTGGTAGACGATGAAGTCGATATTGTAGCATAACTCAATAATGTGCGGCAACATTTAGAGGCGCAGTCCCCCGTTCAGCAAAAGAGTATGCTTTCAAAGATAAAAGCGGTTTTCACCCCAAAATCGTCAACCAAGAAACCACCGATCGTCCAGCAAAATACTCGCGGTCGGCCTACATCAAAGAAAGTACAAGAAAGGCTAGATGAAGCTGCGAGGTTAGACGAAGCTGCGGGATACAACTCCTATGGCGAGGACAGCAACGTATATACCGATTCCCCCAAACATAGGTACGATTTACCCCGACACAGCTCATACGTACCGTCAGAGGGCTCTCGTGGAACTGGTTCGGTTGTAAAGTCTGAAAAACCTAAAATGCAACGAAACAGTTCAACGAGTTCTAAAAAGAAGGAGACGCGGGATGATCAGGGTTTTCCATTAATGAAGGGGGACGGGCACTTGTTAAGCATTAAGAGGTTTAAGAATCAAATTCCATCAGAGTTTCACTCTTACATATCGCGTATACAAGATGTGACCCCAGACAGTCATTGTGGGTACAGGTATGTGGCTGTCGGGTTAGGTTTTACGGAACACGTATGGCCCTGTATTCGAAGTGATTTACTACTGGAGATTGACCATAACAAGCCGCGTTGGAAGCATGTATTCGAAACATATAACGAAGGAGACTTTAAACGAATACGTAACAGCATCGAATGACATTCAGTGAAAGGGTGCGATCCAAGTCACTGGATGGAAATGCCCCACGTAGGGCTTCTCGTAGCGCAAAGGTATAATATTGTCCTCCACGTGCTAAGCATCGAAGGGAGCTCTACCATCTTCCCATTAATGGATGCCCCACTAGATCCACGACCTCAAGCGATAACGCTCGTACATGTTTACGGGGGACACTTCATACATGCTAAGTTGGAAGGAGACTACCCCATGCCTTTAGTGACCCCATTGTGGTCGACACATCGATCAATAGCTGCGAAACGGTGGGAAGAAATGTATAGACCGCGGTTACAGCACTACTACGAGTTAATCAATCCTAAATCAGACTCAGACAAAGACAGAGAACCGAGTATAAATGTTATCGAAGATTAAGCGGAAACTTGTATTTTTGTAAATTGTAGAAATTTTTTAATTTATAAAGTTTGTATCATTTTTAATTTTTATAATTCATAATTTTTGTATTATTTTTAGCTTTTCTAAATTATATATGTATTATTTATCAAATAATATTGTTTTCTATAAATATAAACAAAGGAAAACACAAAAAAATAAAAAAATGGAACTTTATATACGTTGCGTAGGGATCCCTACGCAGCGTATGGAATGCAAATGACAAAACAGCCCCTGTTTTTGGCTTCGTATTGCCTCAACACAAGGGCGAAACAGTAAAATGATAAACATAATACGCAGCGTATGTAAAAGGCGGACAATTTCCCCCCAAATCAAAGTTTGAAAACCTAAATAAGTTAAATTACCATTTTGCCCTTGTTTTTGGGCTATACAGAGCTGATTACAAGGGTAAAAAGGTCATTGTCTGACCTTTATATGCGCTACATATGGATCTCTACGACGCGTATGTAAAGGTCAAGAGAATGACCTTTATACCCTTGTATCAATGCTTCGTATAGCATTGATACAAGGGTATAAAGGTCATTCTCTTGACTTTATATACGCGGCGTAGAGATCCATACGTAGCGTATATGAAGGTCAGACAATGAGCTTTTTACCCTTGTAATCAGCTCCGTATAGCCCCAACACAAGGGCAAAATGGTAATTTTAGTGAAGTCAAACTGCTTTTTGACTTTCGTATACGCTTCGTAGGGATCTCTACGCTGCGTAGAGGTTCTGATTTAAATCAGAGAAACCCCTACGCAGCTCTGTTCTCCCCCAAATCTTAAAAACACACACAACACAGAGACATTCGAAGGCGACTGAAAAAATCAACCGTATACGACACGAATTCGAAGTATAAAACAGGTATTTACTCAACCTATTTAAGTAATTTTGATTTTTTGTTGTATTTTATCCGTAAATTAGATGTTTTTTTAGGTAAATTAGGGTTTGGTTAGTGATTGAACTTTCGTAAATTAGGGTTTGGTTAAGCTTTGATTAGTGTTGATTTGTTTGACTTGTTAGGGTTTAGCCACTGAACTCTCTGAACTGATTGAACTTTCATATATTTCAAACAGTTTTGAATGATTATCTGTTTGTTTTAAACTGTGTTAGTGATTGATTTAGGAATTCTGATAAATCAGGTTTGAATTGTTGATAGGTTTTGAATGATTATCTGTTTGACTTGTTAGGGCTGCAAATAGTTTTGAATGATTATTTGTTTGTTTTAAACAGAGGATTTGAATTTGTATAATCTTCAAACGTTCATATCTGTATAATCTTCAAACGTTCATATCTGTTTCACAATCCCTTTTATAAACTGAACCAAGATTCCATCGACAAAAATATTGAATATTTAAAACATGTACAGTTTGTTTAGGAAGAGGTTTCTGAAAGAGAAAAAGAGGGGGTTTTGTAACGCATTGAGATACATCTTTTACTGTTAAACTTACTACATATGCTTAGTGGTTCCGTCGAACATTGAATACTTACCAAGATTGGGCATTTACATATTCAATCTATACGCATAGATATTATGGTGAAATCTATTTGCAGTATTTCCAGTTTCACCAAGGTCTCGCAATCTGTATGTAGCGACTGACTTGGTTTTAAAATGCGCGCATCAGAAGTGCATAATTCGCGCATCACATGATGCAGTGATTAGATCGCATCGCATGATGCGATTCCATGATGTGTGCATCACATGATGTGGTCTAATGTGGCGTCTTATGCGCGCATCACAAGTTAAAATATTAGCTATAAATCTTTTTTTAGTATTTTTAAATAAAGACCACCTCGCATACATGATGCGTGCCCTTCGCGCATTGCGCGTCATGAATCGGGTTTTGGGATCAAAACGCATCGGATCGCTACATGCATTTTAAAACCAAGGCGACTGCAAACGGCTGCGAAATCACTGCCGTTTGGGGCTGCGTTTGCAGCCGTTTAAACGCCCGTTTGCGGCTGTGTTTGCAGCCGTAAATGGGCGTTTAAACGGCTGCAAACACAGCCACAAACGGCTGCGAAATCGCTGTCGTTTGGGGCTGCGTTTGCAGCCGTTTAAACGCCCGTTTACGGCTGCAAACGAAGCCGCAAACGGCTGCGAAATCGCTGCCGTTTGAGGCCGCATTTGCAGCCGTAAACGGGCGTTTAAACGGCTGCAAACGCAGCCCCAAACGACAGCGATTTCGCAGCCGTTTGCAGCCGTTTAAACGCCCGTTAACGGCTGCGAAATCACAGAAAACTGTTTTATTTTAAAACACAGTAAAACACTCGTTGGTTTATCTAATAAATTTTTTGGTTTTCAGGACGAGAAAGATGGAGGATGAAATGGAAATAGAAGAAATTATTCCGGAGCAACCCCAGTCGCAGAAGCGTCCACCGGCGGATCCTCTCCCGAATCAGCCGTATTTGGAGTTTCCTCCGGAGTCCGACGCTGCTCTCCGTTGCGACAAGCTTCGGAAGATGCATGTCGGTGCCTATTTTGCGGTTTCTTGGAAAACCCTCCGGGAGCTCGCGGCTGAAGATTGGGCGCGGGAGTTTGTTCCCCGTGATTCACCGTGGGATCGACTGTTTGAGCTAGCGTTTACGCCGAGCTACAGGGAGATACTGATCAAGTTTCTGTCGTCGTTCGAGTTTCATCCTCGTCGGCCAGATCAGGTTGTGGACCCCGCGCAGCCCCTTCTCCCGCCCGAGGTTTCTTTTCGCATGGCTGGCCAGGCGCGTTCTATGTCACTTGCAGAGTTTGCGGTGCATAGCGGTTTGTTTACGGAGGCTGAGATCGCTACGGATATATATACGACGGTACGTTTAAAACAAATTTTGTATTGTTATTATTATTATTTTAATATATAAAATTAAAGATTTAATATTAATTTAACGTTTAATAAACATTCGTGTAAACAGGGGTTGGTAATGGTTGATAAACCCACGCTTTTTGGGTTTTGGGGTCTGATCGCGGACATCGGTCAGTGGGACAAACGACAATCCAAGGGGAGGGTTACGACGATTAAGGATCCGCTCTTCAGGTACGTTAGTTATTATTATTTTAAATAGAAACTATATTTTTTAAACCTAAATTGTTTTTTTTTCAAAACAGAAAACTGTTTTTTTTAAACAGAATTTTTTTTAAACATATTTTTTTTAAACTGAATTTTTTTTAAACAGATTTTTTTTGACGATCTTAGTTTTGACGCTCGTAACGCGCGTACGGTCCTAACGAGCGTCGAAACTAAGTTCGACGTTAAAATATATATTTTTTTTATTATTTAGTCGAAGTCGAACCGTAAGGCGCGTAGGTCTCTAACGAGCGTCGAAACTAAGTTCGTCGTTTTATATTTTAACGACGAACTTATTTCGGCGCTCGTTAGGGACCTGCGCGACTTACGGTTCGACATGGACTAAATAATAAAAAAATATAATTTAACGACGATCTTAGTTTTGACGCTCGTAAGGCGCGTACGGGCCTAACGAATGTAATACCTCGTAAAATCACGTCCAATGATGTATTTACACGTGTAATAAACCCTTAAAATAGTAAATTTAAGGGACTAATTTTTCGAAAAATCGAAAACCTAGATTATGAAAGGACTGGAAGTGTTTGTATACCTAAAATAAGTTTCTGAATAACCTCGTACGGTATTTATATTCACAAATGAGCCACTTGTTGATCGAGTAATTAATTGAAAGTTTGCGCAATGAAGGGTTAAAAGTGTCAACATGTTAATTCTTACCTCTAAGTGACCTTTTAACAAACCGGGAGCTTCATGATATTTTATTATACTCTCGGGAATGCCAAACATTGGCCGTCTGAAGTTTTTATGCCTATAAGTAAAGATACGCGCAACTTTGCAAGTTAGAAGGACTAAAAGTGTCAATATGTTTAATTACACCTCTGAATGACCTTTTAGCGAACCCGAAGCATCGTGATATTTAATATTACTCTCAAGAATGCCGAATATGGATTAGATGAGGCTTCGATGCTATTAAATGATGAGATGCGCAAGTTTGCGCAATAGAGGGACCTAAAGCGTCAACTTTTGAATCTACACCTTTCGGTGACCATTTAAGCGAACAGGAGTGTAGTAATATTTAATTTTATGCTTGGGAATGCCCATTATGGGCCATGGAAGGCTTGGATGTCAGTAAACGATATTTCGCGCTACTTTGTGCGATTAAAGGACTATTTGCGTCAAACTGCAAAAGTATGTCGATTCGTATGGTAATGGACCTTCCGGAATATGATCATAAGTTAAACATGCCCTAATTATCCCTTACCTAGCTTAGAAATAGGCTTAGAGTTGTTTCGTGCGCAAAAATAAACTTTTAAGTCATGCAGGGACTAAAAGTGTCAAAAAGTGCACAGGTTTGCATTTTCGCGCATATCTCACATTCTGAATATCTCCGGACACCCAAAAATTTATGTAAGCACTAAAATATTTTATTTTAGTGTTCGGCATGATAAAATTCCATTCGTCGCGTAATTTGGATCGTTTTTCGCGTCCGTTCGTGTTTCGTCGTAATTAGACGAACAACGGGACCGTACGGCCAAACGAACCGACATCCGACATGTTTGTGAACATGTTTCATGTCCCCTATGTTTAAAAATCATGGTGGAGCCTTGAAATGAGGTTAAAGGGCCTTATACGCATCAGAAATGACCTTTAAGCAAGTACAGGGACTGAAACTGCAATTCTGAAACTTAGTTGCTGAACTGAGCAGCCCAGGCGGGCCGCGTAGACCCCCCTTGGGTCTTACACGGGGCGTGTGAACCTGCCAGACCTGCAGAATGTGGTTTACAGCCAATTACAACCTGTTCCAGCTTGATCCAGCACTTGCAAATGGTATTTCTTCAATCTTTGGGCACCCATAGTATTAGAAAACAATGGGTATGAAGTGTACGGTCCAGATCAAGGCTCGGTTATCGAGGAACGATCTTAACGGTTCTCAAAAACCTATGAATACCCAACTTCATTCTTGCCAAACCCATACTTGATTTCTGAATTCTCTAAGTTGGAGACCTTGCTCTTCATACCTGAGAATTTAGGATCAAAACCTCCTTGCTTGGACCCTTTGTAAGTGTCCTTTCGTGCTTAGTTTAATTGTTTATCGTTTATAGCCGAAAAGTCAAGCGTTTCGATAAACGCTTTGACTTTTAACGGTTGAGCCATTGTTCGTAACGAACATGGCTACGTGACCGTAATTAGGTAGGTGTTAAACCCTCACAAGGGCACCTCCTAATTACCACGTTTACTTAGTTAAATTGTCGGGTCAAATAAAAGTCAAACGGGTTAGTTTTAAATAAAATTCATAACTATTAATATATAAGCCATAAAATCAGTTTTCTCACATTAATAACTTGGTAAATATTAGTTGAACATGTCTAAGCATGTTCAACCCGACAATTCTAAGTTTAGGCTCGGTTCGGAACCGAAAGTCGCAAAAGTTGACTTTTGCTTTGACTTCCAGTTCTGACCTGATTTAGCTTAATTTAGATATGCCTTAGGATTCCTTTAGGACCAGGTTATAGGTTAGTGTAACCCTCTGAGGTTATACAACTTGGTTCCTTAGTTATCCGATTCATATGCATGTTTCCGTTAAATGCCTAAATGTTGACTATTATGCCCTTTTAACCTTAAAACGAAATTTTTGAAAAATGTGAGAGGATAGAAACCTTCATTACTGATTTATAAACTTGTCCCTAAAATTTGACATCAGTTTGAGGTCTAGATTAGGAGTTATGCTCATTAGCGTAAATGAAAAGCTTTTTATTAATTAAACGGCGTAATTAGCATAAAAGCCTATCTAAACCCAATTTTTGATACCAAAATTTTTACCTACTGATGTAAAATAATATTTTGGGATTTTTGAAGATTTTTATTTATTTTTAGGTTGAGCATAACATAGGGTTCTAGTCTTGATTCGGTAATTGCCGGTTTTGCCCTTTTGGCCATAAAATGAGTTTTACATAACATTTTGATACCAAACTTTTTGCTACTTATTTTATATGATAAATAAAACATTTTAAGCTTTCTGGAATGATAAAAATATCAGCTTTTCTTATAAAACCCAGAAATCGCTTAAAATCGCCCTTTTACGCGTTTTTAACGCATAGTATAAGTTAAAACTATTTTTAACATATAAGGTTTGATACATACTGATGTTTTAAGTAAATTTTCATAATTAAACAGTAGGCAAAAGTTTTAAACTCAGAATTCTAATTTTGACCTTTAAAGCTTATGTGAAATTACCAAAATGCCCCTTCGGTGCATAGTTTGGATATAAATAATAAATTTCACATATATGTAATACCCGACTGATCTAGCTTATTAAATTAAGTATTTTACTGATTATATCAGACCAGGACCTCATATTATTATTTAACCTCTCTTATAACCTTTAAAATGACCAAAATACCCCTACGGGGCATAAATTGGTTTTAAATTCGTTTTGGGCATAATGGAAGGTATCCTACTGATATCACAACATATTAAAGGCATATTAACTTAGAAAACCTGTTCATGACTCATGTGGTTACCCGTTACGCATTTTTCGCGTTCGGATCGGCTTATGTAACTAGTTTGCATAAATTAGCCGAAACGGGTCAAACCTTATCATTTCTATCTCAAAATCCAGAATGTGTTTAGTTTACCCATACTAAACAAGTATACCAGCTTGTCGGGTCTAAACCACATTCTAATCCGGTCTTCGCATAATCATGCGTTTTGAACCGTATCTTCTTTTTAAAACTAACCGGTCTAAGTTTAGGCTTAATTAAAGACCCGTTAGGAATCTAATAGGTTATTAAAAACCTTCATTCCAGATTTAGGAGCCCAGTAAAAGCTATCTGTACTTGCTGATTTGATATACGGCTGGGATTGAATTTATATTTAGCTTAGGTAAATACTTTTAACTTATTTTCCCTATACGGGCTTGGGGTACGGTATATAAAATACCGCTTGGTTGGGCATTGAATTTTTAATCGTATGAAGGTTACTTTATTGAAATGACCCGTTTAAATTGTTTTGTTTGCTTAAAACCTTTGGGGGATTAATGACCATGTCCCGGATATCCTTGGCATCATTTTAAGAAATGGCCACGACCTAAGCACGGGGTGTAGGCGCACACCCGACAGTGCATATATAAATAATATGGTATAACCGCCGGTTTCGGGAATAACCCGCCGCGGGACTATATCATGTGGTGTGTCTATTAATCTTTAACCCGGTGTCAATCCGGGCTACTGAACGTATAACGAACATGTAATTCTTTTACAAGTTTATATATAAATAATTATCCCAAGTTATAAAAAGTTTTGTGCCTTGTGCATTCAAATCAATTTTCTTAAACGTTTTCAAAATGAGTCAGTTAAATTGTATTTACCAGTGTAAACTGACATATTTTCCCAAAAAGGCTAAGTGCAGGTACCAATCGGAATAGGCTGGCCTCTCCTAGCATCAAATAAAAGTCTCGCCAGCTTAGATGCCTTAAATTCTGTTGAACAAAGTTTCTTTTTATCTTTTGATCCGCCTGTGGATTTTTTACAACCGTGTTTGTAATACTTGATATTACTTTTTATCGGATTCTAATATATTTATCTTTTGCTTCCGCTGTGCATTTAAATTGTGTTGTTTGACTATGATGATATCAACTACGTCACGATACTCCCCACCGGGCCCACCGGTAATACGTGAAAATATCGGGGTGTGACAGGTTGGTATCAGAGCCAACATTGAGTGAATTAAACACTAGCCATTTGTGTTTAATCTCAATGACACAGTAGCACATTCCTTGACCTTCTGAGTCTAGACTTAACATAGGAATGCTCTCGTCTCTATTCGGAGAATTATTTCTTTCAATTCTATATATTTTAATATGTCGCCAAGCAAAGAAGCCGTAATGGAAATTCTCCCCATTCGAAGCCTAGGAAAGGCCGAGCTTCGTAATGCGACTAGGATAAACGTGCAACCAGGGAGAAAACATTCAGAAATAAAATGAAGAAGAAACTCCTTTTGCTGAAGTTCGTTTCCTTAGTAAGTCCTTATAAGGGCATACTTATCTTTCAGTCCCTTCATGGACAACATCATTATTTCAAGCCCCGTTTAGGGCAATTCTGTACCTCCTTTGGAATCATTGGAATGTTTTATCTAAATTTTATTTATATCATTATATATGAACATAATAATAACATTTCTTTTATGAGATCTACCATTATAATAAAATGGCAAAATCTAAAAAGGGCAAGACCTAGCCCATGTGTCATTTTAAGACAGGGCCAAGATGGTAGTTCCTCAACTAGATTCAGATCCTTTTTAACATCTCAATTTAGGATTGCTCTGCGTTAAATATTAAAAGAATCTTAAAGGGATAACCTAGCCTATATGTAATTTCAGACAAGGCCAAGATGGTAAAACTTATTCAAAAGATTCAAATCCTTGTTAACACCTGTAAACATGTTAACATTCCTGGCAAATGTGATTCAATCACATAAATCATCCTTATACTGGATTCTCCCGAAATCCTTTCTTGTTTGGTGAATTAAGCATCCATTAGGGATGTAATGCTTACGGACCGTATTCATTGTCATATAAGACAAAAGACAGTCGTAGCCTATAACTCCCTGTCAAGAAAAGGCATGAACAACGTTCAAGCCTAAATACCTTGATTCTATAAATCATGGTTTATAATTTTAAGTTGCCCTTGTGACTTGGCCTTTTGTGCCATAGTTATATTTTAAATAAGTTTAGGATAATTATAATGAAAATCCTGAATAAAATATATTAAATAAATCAAAATATCATTCATTTTCTGCAAGTATACATATTAAAAGAGAATCTTAAAAGGTATAACCTAGCTTGAATGTCATTAAAGACCTAGCTATGATGGTAAGACCTATTTAAAAGAAATTCAGATCCTTGTTAACATCTGAAAACATGTTAGCACTCCCGACAACAGTGATGCGATAAAATCACTGTAACACCTTGAAAATTCACGTCCTATAATGTGTTGACACGTGTCAGATGTTTGAACGCGTGAAAGAATATTCTGAAAGGACTAAAGTTGACAATCATGGAAAGTATGTGAATATACGAGTTCTAAATGTCAACAGTGAATAAATATATTGTACATTAACCCTACATGATGTTTATATCACCAAACGAATAAATCATGGATCATACGAAGCTAAAAGTGAGAGAATACAAACTACAGGGGTCAAATGTGTCAACATGTTTAAGTTATACCTCTGAGTGACCTTTTGACAAACCCGAAGCTTTGTAACGGTTAATTATGCTCACTAGAATGCACGATATAAATTTCATAAAGTTTCGTAATCGTATGAGAAAGTTATGATCAAATTCGTATGTGAGGGGTTAAAGCGTAAACGTTGAAAGTTAGGACTTTTCGGGTAACAATAAGGTTAACCGGGGACTTAACAAAATGGGTATATGTCTTAAGGCCCCTAAACATCAATTTGGAAGGTTCAAAATGCAAGAAAGGAGGTCTAAGCAAAGTTTGAAGAGACAAGGATCAAAACATAAAAATCTAAAACTTGGATTTGAGTCAGACAAGGCATCGCGCAACGCGAGGCCCAAGGGGGGGGGGGTCCTTCGCGTCACGCCTAGACCCATCTGGTCTGAATTCTTTGCTTCCTTGTCTGCCATAGCCCTTTTGCTCGACCTTTAACATCTAGGGACACTTGGTGATGAGTTATGGTCAGTTGTAGAATTGTGTGTCAACATTCTATGGTGGATTAAACACTATAAAAGGCCATGAAGTTGCAACTCATTCTTCACACCTTTCTCTTGCATCCCTGATCACTTCTAGAGCTCAAGCCTTCTCTCAAGTGATCACATTTCGTGCATAGGACCTTGGTAAGTTTGCTAATCCTTCCTTAGTTAAGTTTTAGCTTAAAAGTCAAACCGTCGTAATTAACGGTTGACTTCAAGATTAATCACTAATGGTCCAGTGATTAGTCGAATTGAAAGTAGTTATAAGTTGGTAATTATATGGGTAATAAACCCTCAAAAGGGTTCCCCCTGATTCCCACTCTAACTAGGTCAAATGTCGGGTCAAACTTGTTATTAAAAAGTCAACAGAATGTTTAATTTCTAATTTATGCATAATTAGCAATGTAGAACACATACAACCTGTTTGATCATTGATATAACTTGGTAATTAGTGTAAGAACATGTCTAAACATGTTCAACCCGACAATTTACAGTTTAGACCCGGTTCGGAACCGAAAGTCGCATAGTTTGACTTTTTCTTTGACTTTCAGTTCTAACCCGTTATGGTATGTTTTAAAAATACCTTAAAGCTTCATTTGGACCAGGTTACATGCTAGTATAACCCTCTGTGATTATACACCATGGTTCATTAGTTAACCGATTAATACGCATGATTCCGTTAATTGCCCATATGTTGACCATTATGCCCTTTTCACCTTAAAACGTGATTTTTGAAAATGTAAAAGAGTAGAAACCTTTGTTACTGATATATATACTTGTACCCAAAATTTGAGATCAATTGGTGGTATAGATTGAGAGTTATGCTCATTAGCGCAAAATGAAAGCTTTATGTTAATTAAATGGCATAATTAGCGTATAGTCTAGTTAAGCCTACTTTTTGATATCAAACTTATTACCCACTGATGTAATATATTATTTTGGGATTTTTGAAGATTTTTAATTAATTTTAGGCTGAGCATAACTCATAGTCGTAGGCTTAATCCGGTAATTGTCGGTTTTGCCCTTACGGGCCATAAAATGAGTTTTACATATCTAAACGACTCCAAACCTTTTGATACTGATTAGATATGATAAATAAATTATTTTAAGCCTTCTGGAATAATAAAAATATCAGCTTTATGTATCAAACCCGTAAATGGCTTCTAATCGCCTTATTAAGCGTTTTTAACGCATAGTATGTACTAAAACTATTTTAAACATACAAAGGGTGATACCTACTGATATTTGAGGTAAATTATAATGTTTTAACAGTAAGCAAAAGTTTTTTAACTCAGACTTCAGTTTTGAGCTTTACGGCTTATGTGAAATTACCAAAATGCCCCTACGGTGCATAGTTTGGTTATAATTAATAAATTTCACATATGTACAATACCCTACTGATATAACTTAGAAAATTGACTATCTTTGCTGTTTACATCAGACCTGTAACTCAGGATACTACTTAAACTCTTTTATCACCTTATAATTGACCAAACTACCCCTACGGGGCATAGTTTGTGTTTAAATTCATTTCGGGCATAATAAATGATATCTTACTGATGTCACAACATATTTGGAGCATATTAACTTAGGAAACCTGTAAATGACTCTCATTATTACCTGTTACGCTTATTACGCGTTCGGTTCAGTTTATGTAACTAGTTTACATAAATTAGCCGAAACGGGTCAAACCTTATCTGTTTTATCTCAAAATCCAGAATGTGTATAATATACCCATATTAAACAAGTCTTCATACTTGTCGGGTCTAAAACACATTCTATCCGGTCATCGCTTAATCGTGCGTACGAACCGTATCTTTGAAACTAACCGGTCTAAGCTTAAGCTTAATTAAAGACCCGTTAGGATTCTAATAGGTTATTATAAAACTTCGTTCCAGATTAGGAGGACCAGTAAAAGCTACTTGCAATTTGCTTATTGTGATTATTACTTTGCTCAGGTAAATACTTTTAACTTATTTTCCCTATACGGGCTTGGGTTACGGTATATAGAATACCGCTTGATCGGGCATCAAATCTTCCATCGTTGGGTGGTTAATTGAATAATTTGATCGGCTCGTTTAAACAGTCTTGTTGCTTAAAGCCTTTGGGGGGTTAATGACCATGTCCCGGATATCCTTGGCATCATTTTACGAAATGGCCACGATTTAAGCGCGGGGTGTAGGTGTACACCCGTCAGTGCACAAAAGAATAATGTGGTGTGTCTATTGATCTTTAACCCGGACACGATCCGGGCTACTGAACGCACAAGGAACATGTAATTCGTTCACAAGATTATATATTTAAATAATTCTCCCAAGTTAAATAAAATGTTTATGCCACGTGCATCCAAATCAATTTTCAATCATTTTCTAAAATGAGTCAGTTGATTGTATTTACCAGTGTAAACTGACGTATTTTCCCAAAAAGATTAAATGCAGGTACTAAGCGTAATTGGCTGGGATTTCTCCTTAGCATCACTAGAAGTCTCGCAAGCTTAAGATGCCTACCGTCTGTTGAACTACTATTTATTTTTGATCCTTTTGTGGACAAACCTTCAACTGTTGTGATACACGATATTACAATATTAATAAAGTTGAATTATATTTCTCATTTGCTTCCGCTGTGCATAATTATATATTGTGTTGTTTGACTATTATGTTGCCAACCAGGTCGTCACGATACTCCCTACCGGGCCCACCGGTGACACGTGGAAATCAGGGTATGACAGGTTGGTATCAGAGCCAACACTGAGTGAATTAAACACTAGCCATTTGTGTTTAATCTTAGTTACACAATTGCACATATCTAAACTTTCGAGTCTAGACATATAACATAGGACAAATTCCATTTTTGTTTTGTGTTATCCTTTATTTTACATATATTTTTGTTGTTGTTATCTCATGTTATATTGACAGGATTGAAAATGCCGCCAAGATTCTTCCGAAGAAGAGGACGAGGAAAGGGGCCAATCACCGCCCCCAATGACAACGAGGCAGGACCTTCGCATATGCGAGCTCCTTCTACTACCGAGAGTGACGATCCTCGGCAGAACCAGAGGAACCTTTTCAAGTCGGCTAGACGGTCGGTCTCACACAGTTCAACACCTCCTGTTAATAACTCATATGGGCCACATTCTGAAAATGAGCCCAACAACCCTCAACCGTCCTACATACCTTTACAGCGATCTTTATCGCATAATTCTTTTGGTGACCCTACACCTGTTTTTAGGGGCCGGTTTAACCCGACAAATTTTATACAAGAACCAGTGGGTTTCAACCCATTGGGACCGGAGGACCATTTCTCTGGCGATCACGCGGAAGATATGGACGAGGACACGGATCCCGTCGAACCTGCCAGTGGTACACCGAACCATCCCATAGAGATTTCGGATGGCTCTTCTTTCCACGGATCACCCTACGGTGGTCCAGACAGCTTTCAAGCTATGTTTACCAGGCACGAATGGTACTATACACCTCCCCGCCATTCACCGCCTCAGCAGCAACAGCAGGATCCCTCGGTGGATTCAAGATTTGTGGCAGTTACACCACCGCCTCCACCGCCACCAGTTCAACCGGCACCTCCGCAACCGCCAAGGCATAGGAGAACCGGAGCGCGTATGTCTGCGCGAGCGGGAGACTTTCATTTTAGTTCTCCACGCCAATCAAGTGGCAGCCATTACCCGCCACTTCAGGAGGACCCACAAATGGGTGGACCCTCACACCCAGTTGCACAGAAACCACCTCCGATGGGTTTTGATAACTCAATTCCGGCATACACGGGTTCCATGGCGTATAACCCGTTTGAACAGCCAGTGCACACCAACTACAACTACGCAGAAGCCGACCCATACTTGGTAGCGGCTAACTATAACACCCAAGGACCGTATGGAGACCCATGGGGAGTAGGGTACCCAACTCATGGGTACCAGATACCTGCCAGACCTATTATTCGGAGGCAATCGCAGCCGCCACGATTTTCTCCCCCAGAACGGGAGGAAATTCTTCAGAGACTGGATCAGGTTGAGCGGGACTTTCACCGCGACCGCAGGGAGAGACAAAGCTTCTTCCAAGGATTGACAAGCTTGATCAAAGGAAAGAGCAAGAAGGACCACTGAATCCTTCCAATTGTTGTTTTGCCCCCTGCGTGGGTCTATCTTCCTGTTAACCCCTACGAGGGTATGTTATTGTTTAAAGTCCTTGCGTTGACTATTATGTTATTTGTGTAAGTCCCTGCGTGGACTATTATGATTTTGTTGTTAAGCCCCTGCGTGGGTAAATCCTTGTTTGAACCCCAGCGTGGGTAAGTTTGTTTAATTAAAAAGTCCCGTTTAGGGCGACATGTAACCTTTTAATAAATTAATGGAATGTTATGTTTATAAATTTCATTTTGCCATTATATGCATAAATATATTACATGGAATAAATAAATCATTCCTTTTTTTGATAATAATCTGCCTATTTAAATATTGAATAAGAATCTTAAAGAGTGAAACCTAGCCTTCGGGTCATTATAAGACCGGGCCAAGATGGTAAGACCTATTTAAAAGATTCAAATCCCTGTTAACATCTGTAAACATGTTAACGCTCCTGGCAGATGTGATTCATTAAAATCACACACGTCATTCTTATTATTGGATTCTTCAAAAGATTCCTAACCCAATTTAATGATCTCTGAATCATGGGTTTAGATCATCAATTAAGATGATCATATTTTTACCATACGTGGTAATATAGTGCCTACGGGCCCTGCTCATTTCCATATGAGCTAAAAGAGAGTTGTAGCGATGACTCCCTGTCCGAAAAAGGTAATAAACTATGTTGAAACCTTAAAAGCCTTGATTCTCTGAAATCATAGCTTATAATTTATAAATGTCCTTGTGACTAGGCCTATTGTGCCATATACCTTCATGTTTCCATTCTCTGAAATCATAGCTTATAAATTAAAAAGTCCATGTGACTAGGCCTTTTGTGCCACAAATAAAACTGTTATTGTTTTATAATTAGGATAAATTGTAATAGAAATCCTAAATAGATATGATTAATAAATTAACCAAATATGGTCTCTGTTTACCATGGTTAATGAATTACCCTAAGGGGCAATTCCATAATAAACTCCCAAATAAACTATTGTCCTTGTTTTCTATAACAGTTCAATTAAAATGGCTAACTCAGACGAAATTAATAGCCATCCAGTGGAGAATATTGATAACGCCCGAGTTACTTTAACGGGTGCTGAATTGAAAGCGTTGGTAGACGACGCAGTTACAAAGGCATTGGAACGGCAGTACGAAGAGTATAGTGGGACTCGAAGTAGGACCCTATCTAAGCCGCATTCAAAGCCTCCTTCCAAGAAGGAAGAACTGAAGAAAGATGATGACCGACACTCCTCGAACCACCACAGTGCTCCATCTCAGCAGGTTGTACTAAACCAAGGACCCCGTGACAAGGGTTGATCTTATAAATATTTTGTTTCCTGCAAACCCCGGGATTTCACTGGGGAGAAAGGAGCCATTGACTGTATGACGTGGCTGGATGAGATGGACACGGTTGTGGATATCAGCGGATGCGCTGAGAGGGATGTAGTCAAGTTTGTGTCGCAATCTTTTAAGGGCGAAGCTTTAGCCTGGTGGAGATCACTGATTCAAGCCACCGGGAAAATCCCATTGTACGACATGTCATGGGAACAATTTGTTGCCCTTATCAAGGAAAATTACTGCCCTCAGCATGAGGTAGAGAAGATAGAATCTGATTTTCTATCATTGGTGATGACAAACCTTGACTGCCAAGCTTACCTCACGAGCTTCAACACGATGTCCCGGTTGGTTCCGTATCTGGTAACCCGGGAACCAAAAAGAATAGCTCATTTTATCGGTGGTTTAGCCCCGGAAATCAAGGCAAGCGTAAAGGCTTCTCGGCCAGCTACTTTTAGGTCTGTAGCTGACATATCTTTGTCCCTAACTCTGGATGCGGTCAGGCAAAGATCGCTGAGGAATAAGGAGGCTGAGAAGAGAAAACGTGAAGATGATAGTTCACGGAGGTCGAACAAGAAGCACCGTGGGAACGGTGACAACAAGAAAGGATCTGAGTCAAGGAAAGAAGGGCATCATTCTGGTGAGAAGCCCAAGTGCAAGATTTGCAAGAAACAGCACTTTGGAAAATGCAGACTCGAGTCGAACTCACAGACTCAGTCAAAAACCTATGCTTGTGGTATATGCAAGTCCAAGGACCACAAAACCTTGGATTGCAAAAAGCTGAAGGATGCAACTTGCTACAGTTGCAATGAAAAGGGGCACATTAAGACCAACTGCCCTAAATACGCCAAAAAGCCTGAAGAGGCCAAGAAGACCAATGCTAGGGTCTTCAGAATGGACGCAAAGGAAGCGGTTCTAGACGACAACGTTATTACAGGTACTTTCCTTGTAAATGATGTCTATGCAAGAGTACTATTTGATTCAGGCGCTGATAAGTCGTTTGTAGATCATAAGTTTTGTGAATTGCTAAAATTACCTGTCAAAACCTTAAGTGTGAATTATGAGGTAGAGTTAGCAGATGGTACCATAGAAACCGTCTCAACTGTGTTAGATGGATGTGTTATATCCATTAAGAATCACTCTTTTCCTCTGTCTCTACTTCCCTTTAAGTTGGCCGGTTTTGACATAGTTTTGGGTATGGACTGGTTATCTCATAACCAGGCCCAGATTGTCTGTAACAAAAAGCAAGTGGTGATAAAGACTCCGTCTGGTGAATCACTTACCATTCGGGGAGATACCCAGTATGGACTGCCTGAGCAAGTGACTATGCTCAAGGCTTCAAAGTGTTTAAAGAAGGGTTGTGTCATCTACATGGCACAAGTGATTATTGATGAGCCTAAACCGAAGATAGAAGACATCCCCGTCATTTCTGAATACCCAGAAGTTTTTCCGGAAGAACTACCTGGTTTGCCACCAGATAGACAAGTGGAATTCAGGATTGATATCATCCCCGGAGCAGCACCAGTTGCTAGAGCACCCTATAGGTTGGCACCAACGGAAATGAAGGAATTAAGAACACAACTGGATGAATTGCTAACTAAAGGTTTCATTAAACCTAGTTCGTCTCCTTAGGGAGCACCAGTCTTGTTTGTCAAGAAGAAGGATGGGTCGATGCGACTGTGCATCGATTATCGTGAACTTAATAAGGTCACGATAAAGAATAGGTATCCTTTGCCCAGGATCGACGATTTGTTCGATCAATTGCAAGAAGCAAGTTATTTCTCAAAGATTGACTTGAGGTCAGGCTACCATCAACTGAAGGTTAGAGATGAAGACATACATAAAACTGCATTTAGGACTCGCTATGGTCATTACGAGTTCCTAGTGATGCCTTTTGGGCTCACTAATGCACCTGCCGCGTTCATGGATCTCATGAATCGCGTTTGCAAGCCTTACTTAGATAAATTCGTCATCGTTTTCATCGAAGACATTCTCATTTATTCTAAGAACCAAGCTGACCACGAGAAACACCTTCGCTGTATTCTCAAACTCCTGCATCGTGAGAAACTCTATGCCAAATTCTCTAAGTGTGAATTTTGGCTTCGAGAAGTCCAATTCCTTGGACATGTGGTGAGTGAGCGTGGTATCCAAGTGGATCCCGCTAAGGTTGAAGCAGTTATGAACTGGCAAGAACCAAAGATGCCTACAGAAATTCGTAGCTTCCTGGGATTGGCAGGATATTACAGGCGTTTTATCGAAAATTTTCAAGGATTGCTGCACCCCTAACTTCCTTGACTAAAAAGAAAGTAAAGTTCGTTTGGGGCCCTAAGCAGCAAGAGTCCTTTGATATCCTAAAGCAGAAGTTGAGCAATGCTCCTGTATTGACGTTACCTGATGGAATCGAAGAATTTGTAGTTTATTGTGATGCATCTCACACTGGCATGGGGTGTGTGCTTATGCAGAAAGGCAAAGTTATTGCCTATGCATCACGACAGTTAAAAGTGCATGAAAAGAATTACACCACCCACGACTTGGAATTGGGTGCCGTTGTATTCGCACTAAAACTGTGGAGGCATTATCTATATGGAATCAAGTGTGTGATCTATTCTGATCACAAGAGCCTTTAACACCTGTTTAATCAGAAGGATTTAAACATGAGGCAACGCCGTTGGATGGAAACTTTAAACGATTATGATTATGAAATCCGATACCATCCCGGCAAGGCGAATGTTGTCGCCGATGCCTTGAGTCGAAAGGAGAGGGTAAAACCCATCCGAATCAATGCCAAGCGCATGGAGATAAAGAACAATTTGACTGAAAGGTTGTTAGCTGCACAGAAGGAAGCTGTGTTGGAAGCTAACTATCCTAATGAAAAGCTAGGAGTAACTGAGGAGCAGTTAACTCTTAGCAAAGACGGAATCCTAAGATTGAATGGACGGATATGGGTTCTAGTTTATGGAGGACTTCGAGATGTCATCCTCCAGGAAGCCCATAGTTCCAAATACTCCGTTCATCCTGGAGCTGATAAGATGTACCAGGATCTAAGGGCAAATTATTGGTGGATAGGCTTGAAAAAGTCTGTAGCTGCCCATGTAGCTAAGTGCTTGACTTGTGCGCAAGTCAAAGCAGAACATCAAAAGCCGTCAGGCTTGCTACAACAGCCTGAACTTCCTTCGTGGAAGTGGGAAATGGTAACTATGGATTTTATCACCAAGTTACCTAAGACAAAGAAAGGAAATGATACAATATGGGTTATAGTTGATAGACTGACTAAGTCAGCACATTTCTTACCCATCAAGGAGACTTATAGCTCCGACATGTTAGCCCAGTTATACGTTGATAAGATTGTAGCCTTACATGGCATACCTGTGTCTATTATCTCTGACCGAGATACTAGATACACGTCACATTTTTGGAAAAGTTTCCAACAATCTTTGGGCACGCATTTGAATTTCAGTACGGCTTACCATCCTCAGACAGACGGTCAGAGTGAGCGTACTATTCAAACTTTGGAAGACATGCTACGTGCACGTGTGATCGATTTGGGTGGTAGTTGGGATAACCACCTACCACTAATTGAGTTCTCCTACAATAATAGCTACCACACCAGCATTAAGGTTGCGCCTTTTGAGGCCTTATACGGTAGAAAGTGTAGAACGCCCGTCTGTTGGGCGGAAGTTGGAGATGTCCAATTATCAGGACCAGAGATAGTCTTTGAAACGACGGACAAGATTGTCCAGATTCGTGACCGTCTCAAAGCTGCCCGGGATAGGCAGAAGAGTTACGCAGATCCAAAGCGTAAAGCTTTTCACTTCGAAGTAGGTGACAAAGTATTGCTTAAAGTATCACCCTGGAAAGGAGTGATGCGATTTGGTAAGAAAGGCAAGCTAAGCCCGAGATACAAAGGACCTTTCGAGGTTATCGAACGTGTCGGGTCAGTTGCCTAAAAGTTAAACTTACCTGAAGAGCTCAGTGGAATTCACAATGTGTTCCACATCTGCAATCTGAAGAAGTGCTTCGCTGATGAATCACTGGTTATACCACATACAGATGTGCATATAGATGAGAGCTTGAAGTTTGTGGAAAAACCATTGTCGATTGAGGATCGACAGGTTAAGAAGCTTCGAAGGAAGCATGTGCCTATTGTAAAGGTTAAATGGGATGCCCGTAGAGGACCCGAATACACGTGGGAGGTTGAATCCACATTGAAAGAAAAGTACCCTTATTTATTTCAGTAAATCTCGGGTCGAGATTTATTTGAAGGGGGTGAGGATGTAACACCTCGAAAATTCACGTCCTATAATGTGTTGACACGTGTCAGATGTTTGAACGCGTGAAAGAATATTCTGAAAGGAATAAAGTTGACAATCATGGAAAGTATGTGAATATACGAGTTCTAAATGTCAACAGTGAATAAATATATTGTACATTAACCCTACATGATGTTTATATCACCAAACGAATAAATCATGGATCATACGAAGCTAAAAGTGAGAGAATACAAACTACAAGGGTCAAATGTGTCAACATGTTTAAGTTATACCTCTGAGTGACCTTTTGACAAACCCGAAGCTTTGTAACGGTTAATTATTCTCACTCATGCACGATATAAATTTCATAAAGTTTCGTAATCGTATGAGAAAGTTATGATCAAATTCGTATGTGAGGGGTTAAAGCGTAAACGTTGAAAGTTAGGACTTTTCGGGTAACAATAAGGTTAACTGGGGACTTAACAAAATGGGTATATGTCTTAAGGCCCCTAAACATCAATTTGGAAGGTTCAAAATGCAAGAAAGGAGGTCTAAGCAAAGTTTGAAGAGACAAGGATCAAAACATAAAAATCTAAAACTTGGATTTGAGTCAGACAAGGCATCGCGCGACGCGAGGCCTAAGGGGGGGGGGGGGGGGTCCTTCGCGTCACGACTAGACCCATCTGGTCCGAATTCTTTGCTTCCTTGTCTGTCATAGCCCTTGTGCTCGACCTTTAACCAATTTTCCACATCTCTCTTGACCCCTAGGCACCCCCTAAACATCTAGGGACACTTGTTGATGAGTTATGGTCAGTTGTAGAATTGTGTGTCAACATTCTATGGTGGATTAAACACTATAAAAGGCCATGAAGTTGCAACTCATTCTTCACACCTTTCTCTTGCATTCCTGATCACTTCTAGAGCTCAAGCCTTCTCTCAAGTGATCACATTTCGTGCATAGGACCTTGGTAAGTTTGCTAATCCTTCCTTAGTTAAGTTTTAGCTTAGTTTTAGCTTAAAAGTCAAACCGTCGTAATTAACGGTTGACTTCAAGATTAATCACTAATGGTCCAGTGATTAGTCGAATTGAAAGTAGTTATAAGTTGGTAATTATGTGGGTAATAAACCCTCAAAAGGGTTCCCCCTGATTCCCACTCTAACTAGGTCAAATGTCGGGTCAAACTTGTAATTAAAAAGTCAACAGAATGTTTAATTTCTAATTTATGCATAATTAGCAATGTAGAACACATACAACCTGTTTGATCATTGATATAACTTGGTAATTAGTGTAAGAACATGTCTAAACATGTTCAACCCGACAATTTACTGTTTAGACCCGGTTCGGAACCGAAAGTCGCAGAGTTTGACTTTTGCTTTGACTTTCAGTTCTGACCCGTTATGGTATGTTTTAAAAATACCTTAGAGCTTCATTTGGACCAGGTTACATGCTAGTATAACCCTCTGTGATTATACACCATGGTTCATTAGTTAACCGATTAATATGTAGGATTCCGTTAATTGCCCATATGTTGACCATTATGCCCTTTTCACCATAAAACGTGATTTTTGAAAATGTAAAAGAGTAGAAACATTTGTTACTGATATATATACTTGTACCCAAAATTTGAGATCAATTGGTGGTATAGATTGAGAGTTATGCTCATTAGCGCAAAATGAAAGCTTTATGTTAATTAAATAGCGTAATTAGCGTATAGTCTAGTTAAGCCTACTTTTTGATATCAAACTTATTACCCACTCATGTAATATATTATTTTGGGATTTTTGAAGATTTTTAATTAATTTTAGGCTGAGCATAACTCATAGTCGTAGGCTTAATCCGGTAATTGTCGGTTTTGCCCTTACGGGCCATAAAATGAGGTTTACATATCTAAACGACTCCAAACCTTTTGCTACTGATTAGATATGATAAATAAATTATTTTAAGCCTTCTGGAATAATAAAAATATCAGTTTTATGTATCGAACCCGTAAATGGCTTCTAATCGCCTTATTAAGCGTTTTTAACGCATAGTATGTACTAAAACTATTTTAAACATACAAAGGGTGATACCTACTGATATTTGAGGTAAATTATAATGTTTTAATAGTAAGCAAAAGTTGTTTAACTCAGACTTCAGTTTTGAGCTTTACGGCTTATGTGAAATTACCAAAATGCCCCTACGGTGCATAGTTTGGTTATAATTAATAAATTTCACATATGTACAATACCCTACTGATATAACTTAGCAAATTGACTATCTTTGCTGTTTACATCAGACCTGTAACTCAGGATACTACTTAAACTCTTTTATCACCTTATAATTGACCAAACTACCCCTACGGGGCATAGTTTGTGTTTAAATTCATTTCGGGCATAATAAATGATATCTTACTGATGTCACAACATATTTGGAGCATATTAACTTAGGAAACCTGTAAATGACTCTCATTATTACCTGTTACGCTTATTACGCGTTCGGTTCGGTTTATGTAACTAGTTTATATAAATTAGCCGAAACGGATCAAACCTTATCGGTTTTATCTCAAAATCCAGAATGTGTATAATATACCCATATTAAACAAGTCTTCATACTTGTCGGGTCTAAAACACATTCTATCCGGTCATCGCTTAATCGTGCGTACGAACCGTATCTTTGAAACTAACCGGTCTAAGGTTAAGCTTAATTAAAGACCCGTTAGGATTCTAATAGGTTATTATAAACCTTCGTTCCAGATTAGGAGGACCAGTAAAAGCTACTTGCAATTTGCTTATTGTGATTATTACTTTGCTCAGGTAAATACTTTTAACTTATTTTCCCTATACGGGCTTGGGTTACGGTATATAGAATACCGCTTGATCGGGCATCAAATCTTCCATCGTTGGGTGGTTAATTGAATAATTTGATCGGCTCGTTTAAACAGTCTTGTTGCTTAAAGCCTTGGGGGGTTAATGACCTTGTCCCGGATATCCTTGGCATCATTTTACGAAATGGCCACGACTTAAGCGCGGGGTGTAGGCGTACACCCGTCAGTGCACAAAAGAATAATGTGGTGTGTCTATTGATCTTTAACCCGGACACGATCCGGGCTACTGAACGCACAAGGAACATGTAATTCGTTCACAAGATTATATATTTAAATAATTCTCCCAAGTTAAATAAAATGTTTATGCCACGTGCATCCAAATCAATTTTCAATCATTTTCTAAAATGAGTCAGTTGATTGTATTTACCAGTGTAAACTGACGTATTTCCCAAAAAGATTAAATGAAGGTACTAAGCGTAATTGGCTGGGATTTCTCCTTAGCATCACTAGAAGTCTCGCAAGCTTAAGATGCCTACCGTCTGTTGAACTACTATTTATTTTTGATCCTTTTGTGGACAAACCTTCAACTGTTGTGATACACGATATTACAATATTAATAAAGTTGAATTATATTTCTCATTTGCTTCCGCTGTGCATAATTATATATTGTGCTGTTTGACTATTATGTTGCCAACCATGTCGTCACGATACTCCCTACCGGGCCCACCGGTGACACGTGGAAATCGGGGTGTGACAATCACACTTGTCATCTTCATATTAGGAATTTCCAAACCCCTTATTTAGCGTAAATGATCAAGAGGAATCATGGCTAATAAGCGTCGAACGTGATGAACACATCAAAACATCCATTGGGATGAATACCTTCGGGCAAAGATGTATACATAAAAAAGATAGTTTTATTTCATAACTTCTTGTCAACACAATGAACTATGAAATTTTCCGATCCAAAGGAATCATCGATTATGTTTTAAAATTTCCCTAGTGACAAGGCATCTATGCCATCAAAAAGTCCTTTGGAACAAACCCTTGTGCTATATATAAAATGTCAGTACGACATTGACAGTCGTGACTTATGTCCCCTGTCTAATAAATATGAAGGATTATATTCCGTTTAAACGCCAAAGATGGTTTATTTAAAAACCTAGGCCAAACATAATCAAATAAATTAATACTATCTATTGGCCTATATGGTTTATTTGCACCATGGCTATTTAATTATCAAGTTCGACAATTCACTATATAATTAAACAAATTATTATTACTTGGATTGTAGCCTTCAAAGCTTCACCATGGTTGACTCATCTGAAGCTCACAATCATCCAGTTGATCAGAATGATAATGGAAGACTGAACTTAACGGGCACCGAGTTACAGGTTATGTTGGATACAGCCATAAACAAAGCCGTGGACCGTGTATTAAAGGATCATAAGCGAAAGTGCGATAATACCCCAAATAAGGGTTACAAAAAGGGTAAGACCGGTTCAAACTATGACCAGTCCAAGCCAAATGAGGCAAAACCGAAATGTAAAACCTGCGGGAAGAAGCACTTCGGAAAATGTTTTTATGAGCAGACCAGGGGATGTGTCATCTGTAAAGAGATGGATCACAAGACCCATGAATGCAAGGACTTGAAGGACGCCACATGCTATGGTTGTGGCGAGAAGGGGCACATAAAGACCCGCTACCCAAAGAAGGCAACTAAAGGGAAATACACTTTAGAGTCACAAGCTAGGCCTTGTGGGATTTGTAATAAGGAAGGGTACAAGACCTTGGAGTACCAAGACATAAAGGACACAACCTGCTATGGTTGCAATGAAATAGGGCACATCAAGACAAATTGCCCAAATAAAACCAAGAAGCCTGGGGCGGCTAAGAAGACCAAAGCTGGAAGCTCTCAAATGGATGCTCAAGAGGCTATTCAGGATGACAATGTCACAACAGGTACTTTCTTTATCAATAAAGCTCATGCTAGAGTATTATTTGATTCAGGTTCAGATAAGTCTTTCGTAGACAATAGATTTTGTAAATCATTAAATCTGCCTGTTAAAACTCTAAGCGTTAAGTATAAACTAGAATTGGCCGACAGTACCTCAGAGACTGCTTCAGCAATATTAGATGGATGTTTTATATCCATTAGGAATCATTCTTTTCTGCTGTCCTTGTTTCCATTAAAATAAGAGGGACTCAATATAGTGATAGGAATGAATTAGTCGTCCTAAAAATCAAGCCCATATTGTGTGTGATAAGAAGCAAGTAGTTATCAAAACTCCTTTTGGTGAGCCTTTGACAATTCAAGGAGACACTGGGTATGGATTGCCTAAGCACTTGTTGAATATGGTATTTAATACCAAAGATTCGAGTATGGAAAACTCAGAAGAGACAAACAACAGTCGCGATGCTGGAGATGCGACAAATGTTAATGGTGCATCCAATGTGAACCTCAATGTTAATGGAGTTAATCTCCAAAACTGTAATTAACGCAGCTATTAGAAAGGCTATGAGAAAAGTCATAAAAAGGTTCAAGAAACCAAATGTTGCTCGCTCTAAAACCCATGTTGCTGCTCATGAGAAGAGCTTTATTCATACTTCAAATGCGAAGAATAACCCAAACAAAATCATATGTGGCAAGGAGCCCATTCCTTTTAGGTTATACTTAAAAGTACTTCGTCTCATGGAAGTCAAGAGACTTCAATAGTAAAAAGGGGCCATCAATTGCAGGAAATTGTTGAATGAAGTAGAAACCATTAGGTGTATCAGCGGTTATGCTGGAAAGGACACGGTGAGGTATACATCTCAGTCATTCGATGGCAATACCCTTAATTAGTGAGGACATTAATGAAGTCCACAAGAAAGATCCCCTTATACAATATGGGATGGTCCAAGTTTTAGGAACCTTATTAGAAAAACCTATTATCCGCATCACGAAATGGAAAAAGATGGAATAAGAATTTTCTGACTCTCACCATAAAAGTTCTAGACTGTCGACAGTATGTTTCAAATTTTAATTCATTGGCTGAGATAGTGCTCTATTCAAATTACCCAGAATTTAAGCGTAATGCAAATAATTATTGGTGGCTAGCATCGGCAATAAGAGGGCACATTAAGGCTTCAAAGCCTGTTTATTATAAGTCCATTATGGATCTACCTCAGCTACTCACGTTATATAGATTAAGAAATAACCAATCAAAGCTAAGACTGCCCTAAAATTTGTCAAAGATTTTACAGTTAAGTTGAAAAGGATTAAGAATGGAGGCGTTTAACCCTCCTGATGAATGATTAGAGGTAGCTCACATTAATAATAACACCAGATAAATCCCTTATTGTGATTTTATTGCTAAGAATTACGTTTGGGTTCAGGTGGCTAAGTCTCTCATAAGATCATAAGCTTAGCAAACTTTTAGAAATTTTCCCGTAAGAACCCCAGATATTAAGTGTAAGATAAAACTTATAGGCGAAATCATAAGAACCATTTCTTCTGTTTCTGTCAGAAACCTTCAGTCGTAGAATTTTAGAAGTATCCTCTCTCTAGAGGAAGTGCGTCAGCATATATAGTTGATATCTCTTTAAGCTCTATCGGTTACGAATACCAGATGGTACGATAGAAACGCCATATGAGGATTGGTGTATCTTAATATGTTCCATAGATTGCTTCCATGCCTGATCAGTATGGAGGTTTAATGCATGGGACCACAAAGATATTCCGATGGTCATATGGTACTAAAGTCAGCTAATGGTATTCAAAGAAGATATCCAGAATGGAATTGTCCAAGTAAAGGTCTTCGATTAAGAAATTCGTGGACTCGTAACATAAATGTGTCACTCATTTGACACAGGCAAGGATGGATGAACTGGAGCCTGAGATTTGGAAAATCTCTGTAACCTCCTTGTATCTTGATTATCTTCTCCTAAGATTACCCTGTTTACCTCCTGAGAGGCAAGTAGAGTTAAGATTTATATCCCATTTAGGGCTGTATTATTATGAAATCTCCAAAACGGCTAGTACCATCATTGGAGGAATCGAAACCCTGATTAAGTAAGTTTTAAAATAAAGGATTCATATAGCCTAACTCAATATTCTGAGAATTCGGTATAATTAATTAAGAAAGACGGTTCATCTAGCTTATGCATTGATTACCGCAACCCTATTTAGGCAACAATTAAAAATCGCCATCAGCTGCCCAGGATCGTCGATTTGTTCAACTAACTGTAAGGATTAGCTATTCCTTAATATTAGTTTTAAGCAGTGGTTGGAATAACCATCTCACCTTAAAATAAGTTTTTCTATAATAGTTGTTATGTAAGTATCAAGGCTGCTTCTTTGGAGACCTTGCATAGGTGGAGTTTTAAACATCTATTGTTAGACAGAAGATTAGTAAGTCTAATTATCAGGATCTGAAAGTTGCATTGGAAACAACGAATAAGATCATACAAATCCATAATCTTCTGTAAGTTGCCAGTATTCGGCAGAAAATCAAAAGGTTAATTAAAGTAGCAACCCTCCTAAGTTCTTGCTAAGGAATAAGGTTCAACAAAAGATATCACCCTGGAAGGATGTGCCAATTTGTTAATTATCAGGCTAGTTAAGCTCTGAATATATATAGAATCATTCGATGGAATTAAATGTATCAAGATCAGATAGCTCATAAGCTAAAACCTATTTAAGGAGCTTGGCGGAGCTCGCAATACATTACACACTAATGATTTAAGGATGTGTTTCACCAATAAGTCGAGAAACACTATCACATAATGATATGCAGATTTATGATATGATGAGCAACCTGTATCAATTAAGGATCGACAGGTTAAGAAGCTCCAAAAAGATACATGTACCTAATATAAAGGTCACTTTGGGAGCTTGGAGAGACTCCAGATATGCTATAGAAGTTAAGTCCATTATGTGACAAAAAGAACTTCCAGCATTTTAGTAAATCTCAAGGTTGAGATTTCTTTTAAGGGAGTGAGGATGTAACACCTCGTAAAATCACGTCCAATGATGTATTGACATGTGTAATAAACCCTAATGAAGTCAAACAGTAAATTTAAGGGACTAATTTTTCGAAAAATTGAAAACCTTGATTATGAAAGGACTGGAAGTGTTTGTATACCTAAAATAAGTTTCTGAATAACCTTGTACGGTATTTATATTCACAAATGAGCCAATTGTTGATCGAGTATTGTCGTTCGCGTAATTAATTGAAAGTTTGCGCAATGAAGGGTTAAAAGTGTCAACATGTTAATTCTTACCTCTGAGTGACCTTTTAACAAACCGGGAGCTTCATGATATTTTATTATACTCTCGGGAATGCCAAACATTGGCCGTCTGAAGTTTTTATGCCTATAAGTAAAGATACGCGCAACTTTGCAAGTTAGAAGGACTAAAAGTGTCAATATGTTTAACTACACCTCTGAATGACCTTTTAGCGAACCCGAAGCATTGTGATGTTTAATATTACTCTCAAGAATGCCTAATATAGATTAGATGAGGCTTCGATGCTATTAAATGATGAGATGCGCAAGTTTGCGTAATAGAGGGACCTAAAGCGTCAACTTTTGAATCTACGCCTTTCGGTGACCATTTAAGCGAACAGGAGTGTAGTAATATTTAAGTTTATTCTTGGGAATGCCCATTATGGGCCATGGAAGGCTTGGATGTCAGTAAACGACATTTCGCGCTACTTTGTGCGATTAAAGGACTATTTGCGTCAAACTGCAAAAGTATGTCGATTCGTATGGTAATGGACCTTCCGGAATATGATCGTAAGTTAAACATGCCCTGATTATCCCTTACCAAGCTTAGAAATAGGCTTAGAGGTGTTTCGTGCGCAAAAATAAACTTTTAAGTCATGCAGGGACTAAAAGTGTCAAAAAGTGCACAAGTTTGCATTTTCGCGCATATCTCACATTTTGAATATCTCCGGACACCCAAAAATTTATGTAAGCACTAAAATATTTTATCTTAGTGTTCGGCATGATAAAATTCCATTCGTCGCGTAATTTGGATTGTTTTTCGCGTCCGTTCGTGTTTCGTCGTAATTAGACGAACAACGGGACCGTACGGCCAAACGAACCGACATCCGACATGTTTCATGTCCCCTATGTTTAAACATCATGGTGGAGCCTTGAAATGAGGTTAACGGGCCTTATACGCATCAGAAATGACCTTTAAGCAAGTACAGGGACTGAAACTGCAATTCTGAAACTTAGTTGCTGAACTGAGCAGCCCAGGCGGGCCGCGTAGACCCCCCTTGGGTCTTACGCGGGGCGTGTGAACCTGCCAGACCTGCAGAATGTGGTTTATAGCCAGTTACAACCTGTTCCAGCTTGATCCAGCACTTGCAAATGGTATTTCTTCAATCTTTGGGCACCCATAGTATTAGAAAACAATGGGTATGAAGTGTACGGTCCAGATCAAGGCTCGGTTATCGAGGAACGATCTTAACGGTTCTCAAAAACCTATGAATACCCAACTTCATTCCTGCCAAACCCACACTTGATTTCTGAATTCTCTAAGTTGGAGACCTTGCTCTTCATACCTGAGAATTTAGGATCAAAACCTCCTTGCTTGGACCGTTTGTAAGTGTCCTTTCGTGCTTAGTTTAATTGTTTATCGTTTATAGCCAAAAAGTCAAGCGTTTCGATAAACGCTTTGACTTTTAACGGTTGAGCCATTGTTCGTTACGAACATGGCTACGTGACCGTAATTAGGTAGGCGTTAAACCCTCACAAGGGCACCTTCTAATTACAACGTTTACTTAGTTAAATTGTCGGGTCAAATAAAAGTCAAACGGGTTAGTTTTAAATAAAATTCATAACTATTAATATAGAAGCCATAAAATCAGTTTTCTCACTTTAATAACTTGGTAAATATTAGTTGAACATGTCTAAGCATGTTCAACCCGACAATTCTAAGTTTAGGCTGGGTTCGGAACCGAAAGTCGCAAAAGTTGACTTTTGCTTTGACTTTCAATTCTGACCTGATTTAGCTTAGTTTAGATATTCCTTAGGATTCCTTTAGGACCAGGTTATAGGTTAGTGTAACCCTCTGAGGTTACACAACTTGGTTCCTTAGTTATCCGATTCATATGCATGTTTCCGTTAAATGCCTAAATGTTGACTATTATGCCCTTTTAACCTTAAAACGAAATTTTTGAAAAATGTGAGAGGATAGAAACCTTCATTACTGATTTATAAACTTTACCCTAAAATTTGACATCAGTTTGAGGTCTAGATTAGGAGTTATGCTCATTAGCGTAAATGAAAAGCTTTTTATTAATTAAACGGCGTAATTAGCATAAAAGCCTATCTAAACCCAATTTTTGATACCAAACTTTTTACCTACTGATGTAAAATAATATTTTGGGATTTTTGAAGATTTTTATTTATTTTTAGGCTGAGCATAACATAGGGTTCTAGCCTTGATTCAGTAATTGCCGATTTTGCCCTTTTGGCCATAAAATGAGTTTTACATAACATTTTGATACCAAACTTTTTGCTACTTATTTTATATGATAAATAAAACATTTTAAGCTTTCTGGAATGATAAAAATATCATCTTTTCTTACAAAACCCGGAAATCGCTTAAAATCGCCTTTTTACGCGTTTTTAACGCATAGTATAAGTTAAAACTATTTTTAACATATTAGGTTTGATACATACTGATGTTTTAAGTAAATTTTCATAATTAAACAATAGGCAAAAGTTTTAAACTCAGAATTCTAATTTTGACCTTTAAAGCTTATGTGAAATTACCAAAATGCCCCTTCGGTGCATAGTTTGGATATAAATAATAAATTTCACATATATGTAATACCCTACTGATATAACTTATTAAATTAAGTATTTTACTGATTATATCAGACCAGGACCTCAGATTATTATTTAACCTCTCTTATAACCTTTAAAATGACCAAAATACCCCTACGGGGCATAAATTGGTTTTAAATTCGTTTTGGGCATAATGGAAGGTATCCTACTGATATCACAACATATTAAAGGCATATTAACTAAGGAAACCTGTTCCTGACTCATGTGGTTACCCGTTACGCACTTTTCGCGTTCGGATCGGCTTATGTAACTAGTTTGCATAAATTAGCCGAAACGGGTCAAACCTTATCATTTCTATCTCAAAATCCAGAATGTGTTTAGTTTACCCATACTAAACAAGTATACCAGCTTGTCGGGTCTAAACCACATTCTAATCCGGTCTTCGCATAATCATGCGTTTTGAACCGTATATTCTTTTTAAAACTATCCGGTCTAAGTTTAGGCTTAATTAAAGACCCGTTAGGAATCTAATAGGTTATTAAAAACCTTCGTTCCAGATTTAGAAACCCAGTAAAAGCTATCTGTACTTGCTGATTTGATATACGGCTGGGATTGAATTTATATTTATAGCTCAGGTAAATACTTTTAACTTATTTTTCCTATACGGGCTTGGGGTACGGTATATAAAATACCGCTTGGTCGGGCATTGAATTTTTAATCGTATGAAGGTTACTTTATTGAAATGACCCGTTTAAATTGTTTTGTTTGCTTAAAACCTTTGGGGGGTTAATGACCATGTCCCGGATATCCTTGGCATCATTTTAAGAAATGACCACGACCTAAGCACGGGGTGTAGGCGTACACCCGACAGTGCATATATAAATAATAAGGTATAACCGCCGGTTTCGGGAATAACCCGCCACGGGACTATATCATGTGGTGTGTCTATTAATCTTTAACCCGGTGTCAATCCGGGCTACTGAACGTATAACGAACATGTAATTCTTTTACAAGTTTATATATAAATAATTATCCCAAGTTATAAAAAGTTTTGTGCCTTGTGCATTCAAATCAATTTTCTTAAACGTTTTCAAAATGAGTCAGTTAAATTGTATTTAACAGTGTAAACTGACGTATTTTCCCAAAAAGGCTAAGTGCATGTACTAATCGGAATAGGCTGGCCTCTCCTAGCATCAAATAAAAGTCTCGCAAGCTTAGATGCCTTAAAGTCTGTTGAACAAAGTTTCTTTTTATCTTTTGATCCGCCTGTGGATCTTTTACAACCGTGTTTGTAATACTTGATATTACTTTTTATCGGATTGTAATATATTTATCTTTTGCTTCCGCTGTGCATTTAAATTGTGTTGTTTGACTATGATGATATCAACTACGTCACGATACTCCCCACCGGTCCCACCGTTAATACGTGGAAATATCGGGGTGTGACAACGAGCGTCGAAACTAAGTTCGTCGTTAAAAAATATTTTTTTTATTATTTAGTCGAAGTCGAACCGTAAGGCGCGTAGGCCTCTAACGAGCGTCGAAACTAAGATCGTCGTTAAAATATAAATCTTCGATCTTAGTTTCGACGCTCGTTAGGGAACTATGCGCCTTACGGTTCGACTTCGACTAAATAATAAAAAAAATATTTATTTTAACGACGAACTTAGTTTCGACGCTCGTTAGGCCCGTACGCGCCTTACGGACGGCGTCGACTAAATAATATGTTTTTATTATTTAGTCGACGTCGTCCGTAAGGCGCGTACGGGCCTAACGAGCGTCGAAACTAAGTTCGTCGTTAAAATATAATTTTTTTTATTATTTAGACGAAGTCGAACCGTAAGGCGCGTAGGTCTCTAACGAGCGTCGAAACTAAGTTCGTCGTTTTATATTTTAACGACGAACTTATTTCGACGCTCGTTAGGAACCTAAGCGACTTACGGTTCGACATGGACTAAATAATAAAAAAATATAATTTAACGACGATCTTAGTTTTGACGCTCGTAAGGCGCGTACGGGCCTAACGAGCGTCGAAACTAAGTTCGTCGTTAAAAAAATATTTTTTTTTTATTATTTTTAATCGAAGTCGAACTTTAAGGCGCGTAGGTCCATAACAAGCGTCGACAGAAAACTTTTTTTTTAAATAGAAAATATTTTTTTTAAACTTAAATTGTTTTTTTTTAAACAGAAAATTGTTTTTTAAACAGAATTTTTTTAAACAGATTTATTTTTTTAAATATATTTTTTTTAAACTTATTTTTTTTAATTATTTAGTCGAAGTCGAACTGTAAGGCGCGTAGGTCCCTAACGAGCGTCGAAACTAAGATCGTTGTTAAAATATAAAACTTCGATCTTAGTTTCGACGCTCGTTAGGGACCTACGCGCCTTACGGTTCGACTTCGACTAAATAATAAAAAAAATATTTTAACGACGAACTTAGTTTCGACGCTCGTTAGGCCCGTACGCGCCTTACGGACGACGTCGACTAAATAATATTTTTTTTATTATTTAGTCGACGTCGTCCGTAAGGCGCGTACGGGCCTAACGAGCGTCGAAACTAAGTTCGTCGTGAAATTGTTTTTTAATCTTTAGTCGAAGTCGAACCGTAAGGCGCGTAGGTCTCTAACGAGCGTCGAAACTAAGTTCGTCGTTTTATATTTTAACGACGAACTTATTTCGACGCTCGTTAGGGACCTAGGCGACTTACGGTTCGACATGGACTAAATAATTAAAAAAATATAATTTAACGACGATCTTAGTTTTGACGCTCGTAAGGCGCGTACGGGCCTAACGAGCGTCGAAACTAAGTTCGTTGTTAAAAAATATATATTTTTTTATTATTTAGTCGAAGTCGAACCGTAAGGCGCGTAGTTCCATAACGAGCGTCGACAGAAAACTGTTTTTTTTAATAGAAAATATTTTTTTAAACTTAAATTGTTTTTTTTTAAACAGAAAACTGTTTTTTAAACAGAATTTTTTAAACAGAATATTTTAAACAGATTTATTTTTTTAAACAGAATTTTTTTTAAACAGATTTTTTTTAATTATTTAGTCGAAGTCGAACCGTAAGGCTCGTAGGTCCCTAACGAGCGTCGAAACTAAGATCGTTGTTAAAATATAAAACTTCGATCTTAGTTTCGACGCTCGTTAGAGACCTACGCGCCTTACGGTTCGACTTCCACTAAATAATAAAACAATATATATTTTAACGACGAACTTAGTTTCGACGCTCGTTAGGCCCGTACGCGCCTTACGGACGACGTCGACTAAATAATAAAAATTATTATTTAGTCGACGTCGTCCGTAAGGCGCGTACGTGCCTAACGAGCGTCGAAACTAAGTTCGTCGTTAAAATATATATTTTTATTATTATTTAGTCGAAGTGGAACCGTAAGGCGCGTAGGTCCCTAACGAGCATTATTTAGTCGACGTCGTCCGTAAGGCGCGTACGGGCCTAACGAGCGTCGAAATTAAGTTCGTCGTTAAAATATATATTTTTATTATTATTTAGTCGAAGTCGAACCGTAAGGCGCGTAGGTCTCTAACGAGCGTCGAAACTAAGTTCGTCGTTTTATATTTTAACGACGAAGTTATTTCGACGCTCGTTAGGGACCTACGCGACTTACGGTTCGACATGGACTAAATAATAAAAGAAATATAATTTATCGACGATCTTAGTTTTGACGCTCGTAAGTCGCGTACAGTCCTAACGAGCGTCGAAACTAAGTTCGTCGTTAAAATTTATATTTTTTTTATTATTTAGTCGAAGTCGAACAGTAAGGCGCGTAGTTCTCTAACGAGCGTCGAAACTAAGTTCGTCATTTTATATCTTAACGACGAACTTAGTCTCGACGCTCGTTAGGGACCTACGCGCCTTACGGTTCGACTTCGACTAAATAATTAAAAATATATTTTAACGTCGAACTTAGTTTCGACGCTCGTTAGGAACGTACGCGCCTTACGGACGACGTAGACTAAATAATAAAAAAAATATAATTTAATGACGATCTTAGTCGATGTCGTCTGATTATTATTTACTGACTGGTTTCCTTTTGTGCAGGTATTTGCACAAAATGATTTCCACTTTGATCACTGCTCGAAACAAAAGCCGGGAGTGGTGCACCAGTGGTGATTTGTTTTTCTTATATTGCCTCTTATACAAGAGGCCGTGCGCTCTCGCCTACGGGTTGGCGCAGTACTTCGCCTCCGCGCATCATCGACAGGAGCGCGGACAGTTATTCGGCGGCGCCTACGTGACTAGGATAGCTCTTTCGTTGGGCTATTATCCGGAGAATGACCACGACCATGTAGGCCCGGCGGCACAGCCGAAGCGGATGAGGAGGAACACATTATCCGGAATGCACGTTACCAAAGACTTCCCAGACGGGAAGCGGTTTAAGAAACTGGACGGCACGCAATACCAGCTTACACAGCTGCCGGCACAGTTCCCTCCGGTATTTCCCCCGCATGATCCGGAGGCGCCGGAGCCGCATGAGCCGGCCGCCGTCATTCCGCAGCCACCACCGCCGCTTGGACCACCCGGGGCGCCTCAGTTCCCACGCCATGTTTGGCCCGCTCCTGACCCATCACATCAGCGGCTACTTCGACTCGCTGAAAGGAACAACTATATGTTGGAGTGGGTGGCTGCGGAGCTGCAGCAGCGTCGACAGCATGACGGGTTACCTCCTCATTACGGATGCGGATTGGGATCAGCATCAGCAGCAGGAGCAGCAATCATAGTATTTTGTCATTTTGTTATGTATGCACAAACTTTTCTTGTATATATATATCAAACTTTTGGTGTACATTTAAAATTTTTGCTGTAAACAGTTTAACATATTCGAACAGTACCCTGGTATTTCCACTTATTTAAGCTATAATATTTTAAAGTTATCCGTATATACGCTTTTCAAAATTTTAACATTATACGCTTTTCGACGACATCGACTAAATAAATTAACGACGACGTCGACTAAATAATAAAAAACATTATATATTTTTAACTCGTTATATATTTTAAGCGACTTAACGTTGTAACCGGGTGAGAATTTATACCACAAGTAGGCCGAATGTTGAAACAAAATTCTGGAAGGTTATATACGCTGTCTATTGGCCTATACGCAGCGTATATAAACCTGGTAAAAATTTGATGCTTCAAACCTACCAAAATGACCCCAAATTTTCAGATGTTTATATACGCAGCGTAGTGGTCAATACGCAGCGTATAGGGTTAACCATATACGCTGCGTATTGACCTATACGCATCGTAGACACACCTTGTTTTCTGTGCAATGATTGGTTAGCAGGCACTGAGATCTATGGTCTATCTACGCAGCGTATAGGTCAATACACAGCGTATAGGTTAACCCTATACGCTGCGTTTTGACCTATACGCTGCGTAGATAAACTCTAATTTTTGCTAGGGTTTAGTGTGCCAATTGGCACACCCTAATTTTAATACTATTACGAGAAGTAACTTTTTCCAATTCATTTTTAGAATATTATTGTCATTGCAAATGGATTTACTTATGATTGAAAATACATACATATGAGACAAGTTTTATACAAGATGACAAAGAAAACGTAAAAACAAATCTTACACCAGATTAACAAGTTTTGTGTAAACTGTTACATTTAAGTACCACAATAAGGTAAACTTAAGGACAAGAATTTATAGAACTTCATTAAAACGTTTGAACATTGATTTATTTCTTCAAACAGCATGTATAAATGTGTTGCTAGATTTAGACCCACCATAGGAAACTAATGAGCCGTCGTAAAGATCAGATTTCCCAACTTCCAGGTCTAAACTTCTAGTCTCTTCACATGTTTGTTGTTGAATCCAAGGATGGGTTGTCGATTTCCGCAAGTTGCCTAGCTCCAATACCACTTCTTTCATTGTAGGTCTGTCACAACCTTGTAAATTAAGGCATCTTTTCACCAAATCAGCTACACCTTGTATCTGCTCAGGAGTCGCCTCATCTAATATCCGAGGTTCAATAATTCCGTGTAAGTGGTTTTCGGTAACTGAATTGACAAAATATGTTGCTAAACTCTTTTCATCATTGGATCTATCAGCACTAATTACTTTTTTCCCGGTTATGAGTTCTGCAAGAACCACTCCAAAACTATATACATCACTTTTCTCGGTTAGTTTGTTTGTGTTGAAGTACTCAGGATCCAAATACCCTAGTGTGCCTTGAACAAGAGTCGTAACTTGTTCACGATCTAATGGGATCAACCTTGATGCACCAAAATCTGAAATTTTTACGGTGTAGTTATCATCTAATAATATGTTGGTAGATTTGACATCACGGTGTATGATTGGCATAAGAGTTTCTGAATGAAGGTATGCAAGCGCACCAGCAGCTTCAATAGCTACTCTCAGTCGACTTTCCCATGATAACCAACTCATTCCACCCACTTTAGAATGAATGTGATGGCCAAGAGTGTTATTAGAGATGAATTCATAAACCAATACAGGGATTTCCTCTTCCAGGCAACACCCTAATAGCTTTACCACATTTCGATGGATGACTTGCGTAAGGATCAAGACTTCATTTATGAACTGCTCTGCTTGGCTCCCATCCATTATTATTGACTTCTTTATTGCAACTACACGTTTATCAGACAAAACTCCCTTGTACACTACGCCAAAAGCACCTCGGCCAATAATGTTCTCCTGAGAATAGTTGTTACTAGCTTTCCGAAGTTGTGCAATGCTAAACAAGGTCATTGCCTCTTGAGACCCTTGTGATTTGATCTTTTCTTTTAATAACAAGCCACCATTTTGCTCAAAGAACTTTTCTCGAAGCTTCATTAGCTTCCTCCTCCTTATACCATAGAAAATCCCCAATATACTAGATAGTATTGCTAATAGGCCAAACACGATTGCTATAGGTGAATTGAAAAGGAAAAAAAAAACAGTTCAATTAGTGGTTGTGTTTATCTCACTTTGAGTGAACTTGGTTTGTAAAATCTAATTAACATCTTGAAAATATGATTTTCAATGTCATACTAGTTGACATACACTTACGTATACTTTCATGAAATATTACCTATAATGAGAATCGATGAAGAAAACTTTGAATTGTTAGGGTGTTGACAACCATTTTCTATTTTTGCATCACCAAAGGAGCCTAATGGACAGGTACAATTATAACTCCCCGGAGTATTTTTGCAATCACCATAGCAAGGATGGGTTCCTGGATCGTCGCACTCATTGATATCTATAAAAAATTAACATTATTAAAATGATCAGAAAACATCATATGTAAAGGCTCTTACTATTTGCACACTTTGGCAGGCTATCTGCACACTTAAGGTTTACATACGCTGCGTAGAGGCCTCTACGCAGCGTATGTAAGCCCTATACGCTGCGTAGAGGCCTCTACGCAGCGTATGTAAGGGGCAGCTACACGACCAGACAGTCAAACCTAGTACCATGTCAAATCAATCTGACATATGCTTCGTATTGATCAATACGCAAAGTATAGAGGTAACCCGTATATACGCTTTTCAAAATTTTAACATTATACGCTTTTCGACGACATCGACTAAATAAATTAACGACAAAGTCGACTAAATAATAAAAAAACATTATATATTTTTAACTCGTTATATAGTTTAAGCGACTTAACGTTGTAACCGGGTGACAATTTATACCACAAGTAGGTCGAATGTTGAAAAAAATTCTGGAAGGTCATATACGCTGCGTATTGGCCTATACGCAGCGTATATAAACCTGGAAAAAATTTGATACTTCAAACCTACCAAAATGATCCCAAATTTGCAGATGTTTAATCTACGCTGCGTATAGGCCAATACGCAGCGTATAGGGTTAACCTTATACGCTGCGTATTGACATATACGTATCGTAGACACACCTTGTTTTCTGTGCAATGATTGGTAATCAGGCACTGAGAACTATGTTTATCTATGATGCGTATAGGTCAATACGCAGCGTATATGGTTAACCTATACGCTGCGTATTGGCCTAAACGCAGCGTAGATAAACCCTGATTTTGCTAGGGTTTAGCTAGGGTTTTGTGTGACAATAGACACTTTAGTGTGCCAATAGGCACACCCTATGTAAATCTTTTTAGAAACAAAATCTGTATTATTTAAATTCACTAAAAAAGGTCAAATCGGTTCGAAAGTCATAAATTATATTCAAAGATCGATCTAGATTTCATATGCACTCTAAGGTTTTTAAATTTTTTTCAAGAATTTGGTCCCGGTCCGGATGTTAACCTGATTCAAAAATTTTGTTTAGTTCGAGTTTCATTTATTTTTCAAGTTTGTTTCTAACAATTAACACACTGCCTGATCCCTCAAAACCTCGCCAGCATTTGAATCTGTTTCTCTTAAAAAAATATACACCCTTGTAGGATCATTTTCCGTCAAGTAAAATCAAGAAGAAAAAGAAACAGTTGAGGTACCTTTTGTAAGTATTTATTTAAACAAAAAAACACAACATTCGATGGGACTTTGAGAGTGTTTGTTTTTGGAATTCAATACTTAATTGATCGAACAAAGAAATATATATATAGAAAATAAAAACAAATAGCTAAACTTTAGATATTAATCGTTTCAAGAATTTTTCAAACACATTTTTACGACTCTATAGTATCTGAAGGGGTATGGTCCCAAAAAGCCGCACAGACCAACCAGGTAGCGCGCAAGACCATACTCCTTAAACAATAATCTGAGTAATGTAATCAACAGGCACCGCGCGGGCTACTTAGGCTCAAGCTAAGCCGCGCGCGGGCCCAAGCAAGGATAAAGCTCAGATTCTACACTTAGCATCCTGAATGAAAGCCCTCAATGCCTAGACCCCGTGCAAGATGATTGGACACTCACCAAAGGTCACGCGAGGGTAACGGTGCAGGTTCATTCCAGGAGGCACAAAGGTACGAGTGGCAGAGGAGTAAGCCAATAAACGCCCAACAGCCTGTACTCTATCGTGCTCCACGATCAACAATCGTGCAGGAGACAAAAGGTACACAAGAACACCTACGTGGCACCAATCAGGGGGCGGCGACAACTGCCCCACGATTTCCACTCGTCTGCTGATGTCAGAGAAACAACAAGGACGGCAACCCGGACACGTGGCTCCAATCCAGGTGCGCCAGCACCGAAGATCTTCTAGAAGACACTAACAGTTGCCACATAAGAGAGAAGGCGGATATTTCTTGTTGTCGCCTTCAGGCCCAAGGCCCATCAGCCCATCTCCTTCGACACTACTCCGGCTATAAATAGGGGACCTTCATACACAGGTTAAACCATTCTGCTCTCTACTTTCCCACTCTTAACACACACCTATTTCCTCAAAACAAGTACTTATTCTCACGCCGGAGAGTGGTTAAGAGGGAAACCCCCATATTCCCCTCTTAACGAGCTTAACGGGGTGTTGATTGTTTTGCAGGAAGGATCGTTGCTCAGCTCAGGAAGGATTAATAAGATTAAACCTCATAATTGAAACATAAACACAACTAATAAACCTAAAATTAGTTCCGTGTTTCTTCATTGGTGCCCACCGTGGGGCTCGAACCCACGACCACAATGTGACAGCTCCTAAGCAAAATGTTCAAGGGCCATTCAGACCTCCTCCTTAAAGAATGCCGAGCGTGCAAGACACGCGTGACAAATACGAAGAGACTGGCAATTATTATGATCATCCGTCCAACGCACAATATAGGCATCCGTTGCACAGCCGGCTAGGGCCGCGCAACATGAATAATGAATGGGATAACACAGATCTGGATGATCCTACTTAGCAAGAAGACGAAGGTTCTTCAGTTTTCAACCGCTTGCAAAGAAATCATGAGTCTTACAAACCAAGGCCACGCGCCGTATACAATGAAGCAGCAGTACATGATTTTAGCCTCGTCTATCGGCCAGCAGAAGCCGCTGAGCACTCGAAGTTTATCCGGAGCATTGCCTTAGCTCCACTGGAAAAAGCAAAGCTGCCAAAAATAGTGAGAAAATTCAACGGTCTTACCGACCCCGATGATGTGACAACCCTCCTAAAATATTTCCGACATTCCTAATATACTTAAAATATCCCAATATGTCTTAAAATATACACCGTATGCGAAAACCGAGCCAAAAATACATTATACAATTAAAAATAAAACAAAAACAAATTTTAATGGGTTGTCGCGGGGCGCGACGCCCTTAGCCATCTTTGTCGCGGGCCGCGACGGCTGAAGATCAGGACGCACGAGGCGACTCAGCCAAGCTAGGGCCTACCCTAACTGGCGTCGTGGGCCGCGAAGCCCTTCCTGGTTTCCGTCGCGGGGCGAGGCAGGGTCGACGGTCAGCCCTATATAAGAAGGCTTCCAGCCTTCAGTTTAACTCGTTCATTTCTTTCTTTCTCTCTCAAATTTCTATAGTGTAGGCACTATACCCAGGTATTATACCCCCTAATTAGCGAAGCTTTGCCCCGTTGTAAGTATTTTAACCCGGTTACGTATTAGATACGCTGCCCGATTGATCTAGGGTTCTGTAACGGCTGTCGTGGTTCTGCCCGACGTGGTCGTTGGAATTCTTGTCTCGGGGAGAGTATTACTAATGTAAATGTGGGTTATTATACTAACATGTGTGCATTGTTTATTTATATAGATTATACCCAGGAAACCACAGGAAAAAGTCTAAACTAGCAATGTGAGTAATCTCTTTTTTATAAACTGTTTTTATGAAACCTTAAATATTTTGCCATGCGATTAGCAGTGATTGAATCTTTGTAATTCTTTAATTACTGCCGGTATGTTGGGGTTTTGTATACAAAATTTGTTACTACACTGTGAGTAGTAACATGACCATAAGTCGAGACGACATTAACACGTTACCATTGGACAAAGAGTTAGCCAATGAGTAATATGACCCACCAGTAGGGGTGCAAATGAGCCGAGCTACTCGCGAGCTACTCGAGCTCGGCTCGAAAAAAAGCTCGAATGAGCCGAGCTTAAACGAGCTCGAGCTCGAGCCCGAGCCTAAAAACAAGCTCGTTTAGTACACGAGCCCGAGCCCGAGCTTCGCTTATCAAGCTCGAGCCGGCTCGCGAGCCTAATCGAGCTTTCTGTTTATATAGTTTTTTATTAATATATTAAACATATATTTATATAATAATTACCATTTATATAAATATAAAAAATAACTAAATTATATATATGATAATAATTATAATTAATATAAATTAATTAATAAATACTAAATGAGTCGAGCACGAGCCGAGCTCTAGCTTGAAAAATTACCTTCGAGTAGAGCTCGAGCTTTAGAAATAAAGTTCGAATCGGGCCGAGCTCGAGCTCGAGCTTTCATATGTTAAACGAGCTCGAGCTCGAGCCTGGTCGAGCTCGGGCTTGGCTCGGCTCGTTTGCACCCCTACCCACCAGTCAGGATTGACAATACTGAATGAGTAAATTGTGTAGATGTAAACATTATGATAGCTCTCAATACTGTGAACTGATAAAACTCTTCTTGATTAAACTGGGATTCACTCACCAGTATTTCCCACTGACAAATCTTTTTAAAACGCGTTTCAGGTAACAAAATGTGAAAGTCAAATAGAAGCCAGCTGGACAGCACTGAAGGCTTGGAAAAGTGGCTATAAAAGTTACCTAAATAAAGAAGATGTTTTGTTTAAATAATATAGGATTTATTCCTATAAAAATGTGTGTAATGAAAACTTGGGTTTTTCCCATTTGTTTAATATTAGAAAAAGCGTGGTATTTTACGCTGATTAAATATTTCCTAACTACGGTCCTGATGAAATTTCCGCTGCCAAAACTGATTAATTAACCGATACCACCAAAACTGGCTCGCAGCCGCCCGTTCCCGGGAAAGAGGGATCGGGGGTTATGACAGAAGGTGGTATCAGAGCTAAGCCACTGATTCAGCCACAGAAGTGTTCCGCTGACATCAAAATTTGTTCATGCGTTAGGAAATTAATTATGGAATTACATGCATATCTGTATATTATTGTTGTGTGTTATTTGACAATTTGTTAGTTTACAGTATGAGTGATCAAGGAACATCGGACGCTTACCGTCAGTTGTCTAACTCTCCTAAGAACGAAGGAACCTCTTCACTGCCATCCCCATCGGGGTATTCGGCTGACACTAAAGAAGGAATTTCCGTGGTCAAGGCACCATCTGAGGAGCCATTCCCTCCCAAGAAGAGAGGATGGTTCAGCAGAGGAGCTCACGAGCGTAGAAAAAGGATGAAACTGTTGCAGCAACAGCGAGATTTAGCAGCCAAGAATAGGGAATTGAATGCGCTAACCAAGGATATGCTCAACAGGAGTCTAGCGAATTTTCATATTTTAGCTACCTCAGCTGCAGACCCTAATCTAGAGCAACTCATAGCACCCCTGCCTTTACCACTGTTTCCCACACAGCCAATGGAAATTGAAAACCAAATCCCAACGCCTGACTTTGACCCAGCTGAAATCCCTAGAATCCAAGCACCCCATCCTCCAAATTACGACCGCTGGTTCAATGACAATAGGTCGTATTCAGCTTTGTACACACAAGATGAACCTATGCCAAACTTAGCAGCCTACCCAGGCCTTGATATTCTAGATCTCTACTGGGATAATGACAAATACATCAAAGAAATTCTTGAAAATCCATACCCTTACGAAGAACCAATGCCACAGTACCCAGACCCGATGCCAGCACCTGCACCACCCATGAGCACTGAAAACTTGAGAGAACTCCGCACGTTTGCAGAAGATATCATAGATGGAAGTGAGAGATTAAAACAAATAGGGGAACGACTCGTCTGGAAATATGACGAGCGTAGTATGCACTATTGGATGGACTCCCACTAAATAGTAATAGTAATAATAATATAATATATCTATGTGTGTATAAAAAATATCACTTAGATAACCCTATAATTACTGATGCATACTAATATTGTGTTTTAATTCCAGTATCATTTGTAATAGTTATTGACGCATATTATGTAAAATAGAGTAAGTCGCAATGTTCGACGCTTTTGATCAATATGCGTGTTTTTGTGATTGTATACACTAAATATTATTTGATGACATTAATACTTGGCAAATGTTTATAATTCAGATGGCCGACCAAGTAAAACAAGAAAACCCGAATATCGACCCAGATAACGATAATAACGTAAACCAACTAGATCACAATGCCGTCCAAAACCTAGTGGCCCAAGGAATCATAGATGTTATGCCTAATATCGTCCAAGCCGTTAGAGAAGCTGAAAATAATAAAAGTAACAAGGGAAGTAAGCGACCAACTAATGAACTCAGTCACAGTGTAAACAATGGACCATTACTTCAAGTGCCCATTCTAAAAAGAAGAAGAACCATGTCTTATGGTTGTTCTTACAAAGAATTCTGGTCCTGTAAACCAATAGAATTCTCGGGCAATGAAGGAGCCATTGCAACTCTACGCTGGATAGAAAAGACTAAGGCAGTCTTAAAAATAAGCAAGTGCGCGGAAGAGGATAAAATAATGTTTGCCTCCAATCTGTTTAAGAACTCAGCATTAGAATGGTGGAACACTATCCTCCAATCTAGGGGAAGTGACTAGGTCTATAATATAGAATGGGAGGAATTTAAAAACATGGTGGAAAAGAAATTCTGCTCTCCCAATAAAAAAGAACAGATAGCAAATAAATTCTTAAACCTAAGAATGACATGAATGGATAGTAAGGGTTACACTACCTTATTCTTTGAATAGGCTAGAGTAGTACCAACCCTTGCATCACCAGAACCAATATTAATCTCCCTTTACATCTGGGGATTAATCAGTGAGATTAGGCATGTAGTCAAGGCAGCTAGACCTCAAACCATAGAAGAAGCTGTAGAACTAGCAAATACCTTGACTGATGAGTTAGTACGTACATGAGAAAAGGAACAGAGGAGGAACCTAGCTCAAAGGCTTACCCACGAATTCCGTTCTGGAAATTCCAACCGTGGGAAAAATATAGGTTCTACCTCTACTCCTTACTGCAAGTACTGCAAAAGGAAGCATTCTGGAAGATGCTCGATATACTGTAATTTCTGCAAGATATCTGGTCATAAGGAAGAAGATTGTAGGAAGAAACTTAGTAATGGAATGTGCTTCAACTGTGGAGAAAAAGGTCACATCAAGCCGAACTGTCCGAAACTAGCTCCAGCCATGAACAACAAGAATACTAAGAATGCTAGAGCATTTGTTCTGACTGCAGAGGAAGCAAAGATGATTCCGGACGTGATAGCCGGTACATTTTTAGTTAATGATGTTTTTGCTAAAGTATTATTTGACTCTGGTGCAAACCAAAGTTTTATTAATACTTCATTTTGCAAAATTCTCAATCAACCATTAACTAAACTTCAAAAAGAATGTCTGGTAGAAACAGCAAACGGAGAAACCATTAAAATTTCTGAAATCTTGCAAGAAGCAAGATTAGAAATTTTAAATCAAAGGTTTATTGCAAATCTGTATCTAATGAATCTGGCATGATTTGATGTTGTATTAGGAATGGATTGGTTAATAGCCAATAAAGCCAGTATTCTATGTGATCAAAACATAATCCAAGTAAACTCACCAAGAGGTGAAAATATCACAATTATAGGAAATAAACCATTTAGATCCACAAAATTTATCTCTGTGATGAAAATAGCAAGTTGTGTTAGGAAAGGATCCTTATTGTGTTTAATTTCAATAATCATTAACACTAAAGGAGCAGAACTAAAGGATATTCCAGTAGTATCTCATTTTTCGGATATATTTCCAGAAGAATTACCAGAAATACCACCGGATAGGGAAGTTTAATTTAGAATTCACTCACTACCAGGAACAGCACCAATTGCCAAGGCACCTTACCGTTTGGCACCCGCAGAAATGCAGGAACTGAAGAAACAATTAGAGGAACTTTTGGAAAAAGGATTCGTACAGCCAAGTTCATCACCGTGGGGAGCACCGATATTGTTTGTTAAAAAGAAAGACGGGTCATTGCGTATGTGCATTGATTACTGAGAATTGAACAAAGTCACGATTAAAAATCGGTACCCATTACCAAGGATCGATGATTTGTTTGATCAGTTACAAGGAGCTCGAATTTTCTCAAAAATCGATTTACTCTCAGGATATCATCAATTAAAGGTATGGTCATTATGAATTTACTGTCATGCCATTTGGTTTAACCAATGCCCCAGCCGCATTTATGGACATGATGAACCGAATATGTAAGCCATATCTGGATAAATTCATAATTGTCTTTATAGATGATATTCTCATATACTCCAAAAGTAAAGAAGAACATGCAGCGCATCTGCATGCACTTTTAAATTTACTGAGAAAAGAAAAGCTTTATGCTAAATTTTCAAAATGTGAATTTTGGTTAGAACAAATACAATTTCTTGGACATTTGGTAAATCATGAAGGAATTCATGTGGATCCCACAAAGATTGAAGCAATTACTAAATGGAAAGTCCCTGAATCACCAACTGAGGTTAGAAGTTTCTTAGGATTGGCCGGTTATTATAGAAGATTTATTCGATATTTTTCTAGAATAGGCATCCCTTTAACTAAGTTAACCTATAAATCTATTAAGTTTGAATGGGGACCAAAACAAGAAGAAGCCTTTAAGATTCTTAAGTAAAGATTAACCAACGCACCCATACTAGCATTACCAGAAGGAACTGAAGATTTTATAATCTATTGTGATGCTTCTAAGTTAGGTTATGGATGTGTGTTAATGCAACGTCAAAAGGTTATAGCTTATGCATCTAGACAACTTAAGAATCATGAAGAAAATTACACAACCCATGATTTAGAGTTAGGAGCCATAATGTTTGCCCTTAAAATTTGGAGACATTATTTATATGGAAATAAATTTGTTGTCTTCACCGATCATAAGAGTTTAAGGTACATATTTGGACAAAAGGAATTGAATATGAAACAAAGACGTTGGATGGAAATACTTAGTGATTATGATTGTAGTATCCAGTATCATGCAGGAAAGGCTAATGTAGTAGCCGATGCTTTAAGTTGAAAGTATCACGAAAAGCGAAAAAGAATACGTTCTCTTAAATTAAATCTACAAGTAGATTTAAATGAACATATTAGAAAAGCACAAGAATCAGTAATCAATGATGATACTGAAAAGTTAAAAGGAATGATTAAGGAACTAGAACAAGGAACAGCTGGAATATGGAGATTCCATAAGAAAAGAATATGGATACCTAAACTAGGAAACCTACGCCACCATATATTAGAAGAAGCCCATAAGTCTAAGTATACAATGCATCCCGGAAGTGATAAGATGTATCAGGATTTAAGAAATAATTTCTGGTGGATAGGAATGAAGAAAGATATAGCAGCTTATGCTTCTAAATGTTTAACATGTTCACAAGTTAAAGCTGAACACCAGAAACCCTCAGGTTTGTTGCAGCAATTAGAAATGCCAGTTTGGAAATGGGAATTGATAACAATGGACTTTGTTACCAAATTACCCAAGACAAGAAAAGGAAATGATACAATTTGGGTAATTGTAGATAGGTTGACCAAGTCAGCTCATTTCTTATCAATGAAGGAAACTTTCAGTATGGAACAGTTAGCCAAATTATATGTAAATGAAATAGTTTCTTTACATGGAATTCCTTTATCAATTGTTTCTGATAGAGATAGTCATTTTACTTCTCATGTTTGGACAAGTTTTCAAAGAGCAATGGGAACTAAGTTGAATCTAAGCACCGCTAATCATCCTCAAACGGACAGACAAAGCGAAAGGACAATTCAGACAATGGAAGACATGGTTAGAGCTTGTGTAATTGACTTCGAAGGTAATTGGGACGACCCCTTACCATTTATAGAATTTTCTTATAATACCAGCTATCATACAAGTATCAAGGCTGCACCATTTGAAGAACTTTATGGACGAAAGTGCCGAACTCCAGTTTGTGGGCAGAAATTGGAGAAAAGCAATTATCTGGACCTGAAATAGTACAAGAAACAACAAACAAAATTATTCAAGTCAAGGAACGATTGAAAGCAGCACGCGATCGACAAAAGAGTTATGCTGATAACAGGGGAAAGCCGTTAGAATTCCAGGTAGGAGACAAGGTATTATTAAAAGTCTCTCCTTGGAAAGGAGTGGTTAGATTCATCAAAACAGGAAAGCTAAGCCCCAGGTATGTTGGACTTTTTGAGATTATTAGAAAAATAGGACCTGTAGCCTATCAGCTACAACTGCCAGAGGAAATGGCAGGAATACATGATATATTTCATGTATGTAATCTCAAGAAATGCTTAGCCGATGAATCACTAGTAGTACCTCTTAAGGATATAGAGGTCAATGAAAAGCTTAAGGTGGTAGAGAGACCGCTACAGATTGAAGACAGGAAAGTCAAAAATCTCAAACACAAGAGAATAGTACTGGTCAAAATAAGGTGGGATTCCAAGAGAGGACCGGAATGCACATGGGAGCTTGAATCAGAGATGCAAAGGAAATACCCACACCTGTTCCAGTAGACCTCGAAGACGAGTTCTAAAACAAGGTGGGGAGGATGTGACAGCCCTCCTAAAATATTTCCGACATTCCTAATATACTTAAAATATCCCTATATGTCTTAAAATATACCCCGTATGCAAAAACCGAGCCAAAAATACATTATACAATTAATAATAAAACATAAACAAATTTTAATAGGCTGTCGCGGGGCGTGACGCCCTTAGCCATCTTTGTCGCGGGCCGTGACGACTGAAGATCAGGATGCACCCTAGGATACCACGTGTCGGGACGCGTGTGGAAGCTACGAGTCGACTCAGCCAAGCTAGGGCCTACCCTAGCTGGTGTCACTGGCCGCGAAGCCTTTCCTGGTTTCCGTCGCGGGGCGCGACAGGGTCGACGATCAGCCCTATATAAGAAGGCTTCCAGCCTTGAGTTTAACTCGTTCATTTCTTTCTTTCTCTCTCAAATTTCTATAGTGTAGGCACTATACCCGGGTATTATACCCCCCTAATTAGCGAAGCTTTGCCCCGTTGTAAGTATTTTAACCCGGTTACGTATTAGATTCGCTGCCCGATTGATCTAGGGTTCTATAACGGCTGTCGTGGTTCTGCCCGACGTGGTCGCTGGAATTCCTGTCTCGGGGAGAGTATTACTAATGTAAATGTGGGTTATTATACTAACACGTGTGCATTGTTTATTTATATAGATTATACACAGGAAACCACAGGAAAAAGTCTAAACTAGCGATGTGAGTAATCTCCTTTTTATAAACTGTTTTTATGAAACCTTAAATATTTTGCCATGCGATTAGTAGTGATTGAGTCTTTGTAATTCTTTAATTAATGCCGGTATGTTGGGGTTTTGTATACAAAATTTGTTACTACACTGTGAGTGGTAACATGACCATAAGTCGAGACGACATTAACACGTTACCATTGGACAAAGAGTTAGCCAATGAGTAATATGACCCACCAGTCAGGATTGACAATACTGAATGAGTAAATTGTGTAGATGTAAACATTGTGATAGCTCTCAATACTGTGAACTGATAAAACTCTTCTTGATTAAACTGGGATTCACTCACCAGTATTTCTCACTGACAAATCTTTTTAAAACGTGTTTCAGGTAACAAAATGTGAAAGTCAAATAGAAGACAGCTGGACAGCACTGAAGGCTTGGAAAAGTGGCTATAAAAGTTACCTAAATAAAGAAGATGTTTTGTTTAAATAATATAGGATTTATTCCTATAAAAATGTGTGTAATGAAAACTTGGGTTTTTCCCATGTGTTTAATATTAGAAAAAGCGTGGTAATTTACTCTGATTAAATATTTCCTAACTACGGTCCTGATAAAATTTCCGCTGCCAAACTGATTAATTAACCGATACCAACAAAACTGGCTCGCGGCCACCCGTTCCCGGGAAAGAGGGATTAGGGGTTGTGACAGATGATCATGTGCGAGTATTCAAAAGCGTGATTGTTTTAGGACAATGGACCATGCTAATGTGGTGCCATCTGTTCGTCCAAACTCTAACAGGGGCTGCTCGCGCGTGGTTAAGAGGGAAACCCCCATATTCCCCTCTTAACGAGCTTAACGGGGTGTTGATTGTTTTGCAGGAAGGATCGTTGCTCAACTCAGGAAGGATTAAGAAGATTAACCGTCATGATTGAAACATAAACCCAACTAATAAATCTAAAATTAGTTCCGTGTTTTTTCAGTATCTCAGTGAGAAGAGGCAAAGCCTCTTTGGTGGAAGACCCAGGTTCAAAACCTGGGCAAGGTCTCAATTGGGAGAAATTCGGTGTTAAAAAATATAAAAATAATAAACATTTTGTAGGAATAATACATATATAACTAAACTAAAACAAACACCAAAGCAATATAATTTAACCGGTAGCTTATATAAATGTTGACATAGATGCCTGTAAACGAGTCAAACATGTTTTTGGATCTTAATATAATCGTTTCAAGTGTGGATTCTAGAACTTCACCTCAAATCTGTTTTAATTATGCTTAATCTTTTTAATTCCTATATCAATCAAAATCCATTTTCACTTCACCTGCATAAATTTTAATTATGCTTAATCTTTTTAATTCCTTTATCCATGAAAATCCATTTTCACTTCACCTTCATAAAGTAGTTAAACGCAAACAAATCTTTGGATGTAATAATTCTGAATTTGATTATATAAACTTTACTGCTGAGATACGAATTAATTGTATTGTACCAATTATTAATGTTCACCATATGAAATTATGTATTATCACTATTAGATTTGATTATATATAAGCTTAATTATGTGCGCTTAGCGTACATGATAAAATATATATGTTCTCTACATACTTTGATGCCTACAAAATGGCTTTTAGCCTAGAAGTACCGAAGTTTCATCATGGAATGTTTATTTTCCTTTAATGTCGTGGGTTCTCATGTCGCATAGCGAGGAAATATGTAGATTTATAAATAGGTTAGAGAGTGTGTGAGTTAACAAGTAAAAAAGAAATATACTTGGATGCCTCTTACCGAGCTCTGGATCACAACAAAAGGTACATCATTGTGTTACCAATGTGGTGGCGCCAACCATGGTGGTGTACTAAGATCACGACGTCTCCATTTAAAATAGTGCGGGTAATTCCACTAGTTTGTATTAATTTATGTGTTATAGATAGTAAAATTAAACAAGATAAGAATGATGGGTTACCTTAGTTTTTTTCTTAGTTAATTAGTTTTGTTGCAGATATAACGAATTATTCAATACCCAAAAAATAAGATAAAATTATTAAAACCCGATAATTTAAGATCAAGTTGTAATAGTCAACTATGTAACACACATCATGAATTACGTAGCCCATTATTTGAATATTTGAAGTAAAGTAGTAAAATACTTGCTATGAAAATGATATTTGATATATACTGGAAACTGACCTTGGCAGCCTGGATCAAGATAGGGGTTACCCTCGTAACCATTGTTGCATCTACAACGATATCCACCGGTGTCTACCTCATAGCAGGAACTGTTTCCTTTGCACGCGGAAGACTCGGAGCAATTCCGAGTTTGCTCCCGTGCAATTACCCAATCTACCACAATAGGGACAGTGGCATCAATCCTGTCCCAAACACCCCCTTCAAGAGATAAATCATTGGTGCCCTGAAACACAAAAGTGCCCTCCTCACCAAGAAAGGCAAAGCCACAACGGTTGAAGGACCAAACATCTGTGTGGTTTTGAAAGGAGTAAAGGGTAATATTGTAGTAGTTTAGGCCCTTGGGTATAGATGTCTGGCAACAGCCCACTCCTGGGCACTGCCCATTATCAGCCACATCCTGTGCTTTGCTACATACTCCCATACAGGCACTGGAAAACTCTTCACCGTTTCTTCCTCTGATGAAAGAATAATCATCACACCCAAGGACCGTAAACTTGTTCTTTATAGAGAAAGTGAATGCACTTAACTCAATACTCCAATCATAATCTTCAGATATTGTTCCATTTCGGTTGTAGCACGTATCCGCAAAGCCATTGTGCATACGGAACTCCGTATCTGATATGCTGTATATTTGGATTTCATCAGTTGAACCGAGGAACAACTTTGGAGTTCCGTCAGATGTGTTACAAGTCACGTAGAACGAGTCGTCAAGGGAACAACCCGTGTCTTTGCCAATACCAAAAGGGTAAGGAACTGTCACGTTTCCGCAGTGGGTTGGACAGTTTGGCTTTGCTATAGCACTTGTGTTAGAACCTTGAAGAGTTCCCAAGGCCATTGTAAAAGGAAATGTATAAAGAGATAATATAAAATGAAGAAGCATGTTGCTCCTTAATTTCCTTCACTTTCTTTTGTACGAGGTTATATCTATTTTTGTGTGTTTTCGTTGTGATATTTAAAGAATGGCTACTAGGGAGTAAGTTTCAGCTGAGGTTAATATCAATTAAGAAATTGAATGGCTGCTAGGGAGTAAGTGTCAACTATTGGTTTATCAATTAAGAAAATTATAGTTTGCTTTGAATATAATTTTAGTCATACAAGTCAGGAAGTTTGAATTTAACTATCAAACCCCCTTCAAACGATAGAGTAGGCCCACACATACAAACAATTGTTTAATAGTATTTAATATTTTATATAAAACGTCGGTAAAGGATGTAAAGTTGTAACAAAAATGGATGTTTCTCAATAATAATTCCAATATGATATGACAGCTGAGATGAGAGATTCATGGGTGTTTAAAACCTTTTGAGTGCTTTTTAGACCAGGCATAGTTCATAATTTCACAAGATGTATTCTTTTTGAACGGTTTAAATTGTACTAAATCGTTCTTTGGCGGGCCTCAAAACTCTTGACCTCAAGTGGAGCAACATCAACTCCATTGTTTTGTTAGTTGTCTCCCACTTAGCCGAGTAATCATTTACTATGAGTATTAGATAAGCCTGATCAGGAGTTAACACTCATTTTAGCCTTAAACAAGTACTATAGCAGAGAAATACAGCCGTTGAATCATTAGGCGAGTCAGGACCCCCATCAATCATACTATAGCCTTAATTTAAAACCTAATCGTTATGATCAAAATACGCATAAGCCCTTTGTTTGATTTGTAACTTCATTTGTCTATATGCAATTATGCTAGCTTGACATATTCTTAGAGACATACAAAATCAAACTGATGAGGAAAATTAACTAATAGTTAATCATTCATAGTACGATAAGCAATTGCGCATGACCATCAATTAATACCCGTCTATGAGCTCTCTTAATAAGACTTATGGGTAGTGGCCTTTCAGATATAGGATCCTTAAGCATATCATGAATGTGTTCGATACAAAGAATTAGTTTCCTCAATTCGTTCATAAACGAATATTAATTGTGTATCGAAACTTAATGCAGCACCTCTTGAACTGTTACTGTTCGAGGAGTTATGGTAGCTGACTTTATCACACTAAGTCTTCAAAACATTAATTATATGGAGTTAATAAACTTATGAGTCCACTGATAAATTTCCAACAACATTTAGTGACTATATTATGTCATTATAACTTAGGTTGTTATTATCAGTTTATTATGACTCCTCCATGAGATAGGTTTTGTCTGCTGACATAAGGATATACCCGAAATTACATTTTGTCATCTTTGAATATCACAAAGTTAAAGTAATAAACTGGTTTGAGTTCTCACTTCTTCTTTAAATTGTAGCCTCTCGTTTCTTTTAAAGATATTGTAATACTCTGTTAAATGTTTCACATTAATCTAGACATATCTAGTGTGTTGCAATGTGAGTAATATCTAAACGAGTATAGACTTGAACTTACATAAGGCTTCCAATTAATGAAGCGTAAGGAAAGAATCTCATTTATCCTATTATCCTCTAAAGGAGAGCAGTATTGTTTGTTACACATGTAAGGACCCATTTAATGTTAAACTTATGGAACGGAACTAATATCCCATTGGGTCTATCTCAGTATGTTATGATATCAATCACGTAAGAGATATCTCTGAGATCTATTATATCAAAGTTTGTGTTAACAATGCTTTGACTTATGTAACATATTCTTGTCAAAAGAATATCATCTATATAGACAAGTTTATTTTAGTTGTTCCCACTCATCTTGAGGTAGGTACATTAATCCACTTGATTCTTGATGAAAATAATTACGTTAGCTTTTCATCACATTATGATGTTTGCATTAACCCATACATGGATTTTATTGGCTTACAAATAAAGTGTTCTTTAACCATCAGTTTGAAACTTTAGGTTGTTATCTAATGAACATGTAAATATGCTAGCCATTTATTAGGGAAAATTGTTTTTAATGTTCATCTAATGTAGCTTTAAACTATTATAAGCTACTAGAACAGTGATGATCCTCAAAGAAATCTTTGATAATTTATCCCTTCCTAAGTATAACCTTTGACAATCAATCATGCCTCTTCGTGTCTTAACGCTTATATTAGGATTTGGTTTAGTTATGAACACTCTTAGGTAATTCAATCAAATCCCAAACGTTATACGAACACATAAAATCAGTTTTACTAGAAAACAGTTTTATTCCATTCAGAAGATTGATTGACGCTAATGGCTTAATTAGAAGAGATAGGATTAGTAAACTTTTCCAAAATCCATTTCAACTTCAGTTAGGGAGGTTGTGTAATCATCAAAGTTAGTAGGCTTTTAAACCTAGATGACCTCCTGAGTTGATGTAACAACTCTCATCAAAAGTCATAATTATTAAAATAATTAGTCCAATAGGAAACCCTAATTGAGACACCCAAGTGATTCTGAATAAACCCTAAAATTTTCATAATTTTCTGAATCAGGATTAGGGCCCCTAAAACTCAGGGGGGGTTAAACCCTATGGACGATTATCCATCTAAAACGTTGGCAGCAAGTAATTTTCGAAAATTATCAACTCAGCAAAGCTAGTGCCAAACGTGGCAACCCTATAGCTAAAAATAGGTCTCACGCGGCCCGCCTCAGGTTAAGCTTATTCTCACGCGGGCCGCCTGAGGGTAAAATTTCACCTATAAATAGTGGACAGTGGGACTTGAATTCTGAAAGAAAAACGACGTAAAAATTCGCAATATTCACTAAGATACGAACAGTATACTCTAAATCCACACACGGGTCTCGAAATTCTGCTGCAAAACAGGGTATTAGCACAATCGCTGCTACGATTCATTTTTCCGACGATCAATATATCCAATGGATGTTTAAGTGCCGCCCACATTAGGGTCATACTTTATCATTCGTCATTAATTTGACGGATCATCGTTAATTCGATGGATAAAGTATTATACTTTGTCGTTCGTCATTAATTTGACGGATCATCGTTAATTCGATGGATGAAGTATTGCACTTTGTCGTTCATTGTGAGAAATTGATCTCGTGAGTTATCGTAATTGCTGGATTGATTACTAACCCAGTTTTGTGTGCATTGTTATTTAAATTAGGTTAACAAGGCTAAATCATAGACTAGACTCTGTCCGTATTAAATCAGCAATGTGAGTCATTCTCTCTTTTTATCAAATTACTTTACAAAACCCTATTTATTTCAAAAGTTATAATTACAGGGATTAAGTTTATGTAATCACCATATTACAGCCGGTATGTGGGGTTTTGTATACATTACTTGATAATCTTCACCATTGGGGCAGCCAATGGGTGATATGACCATAGTCACAGACACCATTGGACGGAAGGGCCAACGGGTCGAGTGACAAAGTACTGTGGGTAATTGGTTTGATATCAGAAACATTGTAATCTTCCTTAATACTGTAAATTATAACAAATGTGTCATTTTAGTAAATAGAATGATTCACTCAGTATTTTCCGCTGACAAAACCTTTTTCAAACATGTTTCAGGTGATCTGTTGTAATTCAGGAAATGTGTTGGGGAGCATTTCAAGCTTAAGATAGTGGCTCATTATAAAATAAAGAAATAATTTTGTAATATCACGATTTCGTAGTAAAAATTGTAAATTATCGGGGTTTTATCCCGAATTGTGAAATAAAATAAATCAGGAAAATCTTAGCTTTAAACGATCCTGTTAAATAAACTTCCGCTGTAAACTCCATTAAATAAATACCACGGGTTTTCTGTCCCGCGGCTCCTGAGACGGGTCAAACCGGGTCGGGGGCCGTGACAGAAAAAGGTGGTATCAGAGCCACTGGGTTAAGCTAATTAAGTATTTAGAAATACTTAATTTTTCCTGATTACTATTATGTGATTATGTGTGTTATTAACTGATTATTTGTTAATTACAGTATGGGTAAGCAAAAGCTAGCAAGCATTTATCTTAAATTAGATAAATCATCCAATGAGAAGGGAAGTTCATCCCGAACCAAATCCTCGAATCAGGCTGAAATTCCTGAAGAAGGAATATTTGTGCAAAAGGCACAATACGAGGAATCACTTTCTCCTAGAAAAAGGGAAATAATTATTAAGAAAAGTAAAGAGAAAATTCGAGAAAAGAAGATTAAACGGGAAACTCAGGAATTAATTGATAAATCACCTTGGGAAGATAAACTAGATGAGAAATGGGCAAATTTATATATGCTAGCCACAGTAGCAGAAAATATAAATCTTTAAATACTTTAAAGTTTAAGCACTTTACCTTTATAATCTAGAAACCCTGTGCAATAAATAAATTTCAAAATCTAAGTGTGTTTTCCAGTTATCTTTGTAATAAATTAGGACACAGTATGTAATAAATTAAACAGTTATTTATGAATTTTAACTTAGTATTTTATGCATTTTGCATATATGCTACATCAGCATGAGTGGGATATCTGAAGCTTTTCAGAACCTTAATCTTTACCCAGTAAATATCGAAGCTTCCAAAGAATATACTAGCTACTTTCCCGATATAGAACAACCGGTAGAATTCAAGGTTCCACCTGTGAACAAGCCAAAACAAAAGAAAAGAAGTTATGTAGGATGGAGGAAGATACGTAAGAAAAAGCCAGCTCCAAAACTTCCCAAAATAAACAATCCTTTGAAAAAGGGAAAAGGAATTATAACCGGAGAAAGTTCCAAACAACCGGAAATGGAAACTGAAGACAAGGAGGAGGTTAAGGAGATAGGAATACAGATGAAGGAAGGTACAAAAGAAATTGTAACCAGGAAAAGTTCTAGACTCCAAAAGATGGAGATTGAAGCTAAAGAAATTTCTAGGCAAATGGAGAGGCAGTTTGAGGAATACTCTAAGGACATAGAAATGGAAGTTGGGCAAGACTCTAGACCAACTCAGATAGAAATCGGAGAAAGCTCCAATCAAAACCAGGGAAGGACTTTTCAAGATGAGATAGATTTCCTATTGGCAAGCTGTGAAACAATTCAGCCTGTCAATAATAATAATAATAATAACAATAATAATAATAATAATAATAATAATAATAATAATAATAATATTATTATTACTTATTCTCTTGAAAACCAACTCCCTATGAATTGGGAACCAGCAATTCCAGACCCAATAGTCCACTCCCAACCCATAGGAATGGACGAATGGTGGACGAACGACTGGCAATTTCAAAATATTGTCAACGATCCTTACTCTTTTCTTCCACAATTCGATCCAGAACCCCTACCTAATCCACCCATGAGTAATGAAAACATGGCTGAACTTCGCCACTTTGGTGAAGAGTTGTTTGATGCTGGAACTAGAATCAGGGAAATAGGGGGACAGATTGCCTGGAAGTACGATGAGAGGGAACTGCGTTTTTAGAACAGCAAGTGACGAGAGATAGTAGGATGGTAAAACGGTGTTTGTATAATAGTAATGGTAAAGTTAGTCTGTAAATAACAAATAAAACTCTGTATGATATTTGTGAGTAATGATGCATACTATAATAGATATAAAATGAAATCGAGAAATCGATTGTTTTGACTATATGTGTATTATAAAAGTTTCTGATTGTTTGTATGTAATTATTATTTAGCAGATACTAATAAAATTTATATATATATTATCAGATGGCAAACGTTGATAATGAACTAGTAAATGAGATTAATCAGTCTGAACAACATTCAAGAGATCAATATATGACTCGGCAAGATATCGAAAACATTGTTGCTCAAGGGATAGCCAATGCTATTCCAGCATTCGTCGCTGCTATAAAGAATCCGATCGAACCGCAACAAATTATTCCTAGTAAACAGATTACTGAAGATAACTTCAGTAATAGTGTAAATGGAGGCAATAATCATGTTAATCATAATAAGGAACCACATCAAGCTCCATTACCCAAGAAAATTAAAACTGCAACGCCTGGTTGCACTTTCAAAGAATTCCTTGCTTGTAAACCCATTGAATTTGCAGGCAATGAAGGAGCAACTGCATCACTGCGTTGGTTAGAGAAAACCGAAGCAGTCATTGCAATAAGTAAATGTGGTAAAGATGATCAGGTCATGTATGCATCCAATATGTTCAAAGAAGGAGCACTAGAATGGTGGAACACTGTGTTACAATCAAAAGGAAGAATAATAGCTTATGCTATGACTTGGGAAGAATTTAAAGGTTTTGTGGAAAGAAATTTCTGTCCCAAGTATGAAAAGGAACAAATGGCGAATAAGTTTCTAAATCATCGGATGATGGGTGTGGATTGTCGCGGTTATACCTCGACATTCTTTGAATATGCTAGAGTGGTACCAACACTGGCTTCGCCAGAACCGGTACTCATTTCTCGCTATATTTGGGGACTAATTAGTGAAATCCGCAATATTGTTAAAGCTGCGAGACCTCGCACTATTGATGATGCGGTAGAATTAGCCAATACTCTAACAGATGAACTGGTGCGCACAAGAGATGAAGATAGGAAAAAGGAACTAGCTCAGAAGATTACCCAAGGATTTCGGGCGGTTAATAGTAATAACTTCAAGAAAAGAGGAACAGGGCAATATTCAAATCCACCTTTCTGTAGAAATTGCAAGAGGAAGCATTATGGAAAATGTAATTTAACCTGTAACCTTTGCAAGGGTATAGGACACCGTGAAGAAAACTGCAGAAAGAAAACCGTAATCTGTTTTAACTGTGGAGAAGCGGGGCATTATAAAACAGAATGTCCTAAATTGGTCAAACCAGTAGATAACAAACCCAAGGCGGCCGAAGGAACCACAAAGAAGAATGCCAGAGCATTTCAGTTGACCACTCAAGAAGCAGAACTCATTCCGGATGTGATAGCGGGTACGTTCTTAGTTTACAATGTGTACGCAAAAGTATTATTTGACTCTGGTGCAAACCAAAGTTTTATAAATACTTCATTCTGCCAAGCTCTTAGTTTACCTTTAACCAATAGTAGGAAGATTTTTACAGTTGAAACAGCAGACGGAAATTCAGTTAAAATAGATAAAGTTTTGCAAGAAGGAAACATATAACTTTTAGGACATAAATTCTCTGCAAAACTATTGCCGATGAAGTTAGCTGAATTTGATGTTGTATTAGGAATGGATTGGTTAGTAGCCAACCATGCTAGAATCCTTTGTGATCAAAATTCCATAGAAATTCAATCACCCACCGGAGAAGTGATTAGGATTACAGGAGATAAACCACGTAAGCCCATGAAGTTCATATCAGTAATGAAAGTTGCTAATTATGAACGAAAACAAGGAATAGTGTATATGATTTCAGTAATCATTAGCACTAAGGGAAAAGATCTTAAGGAGATACCAGTAGTCTCAGAATATCCTGATGTATTTCCAGAAGATTTACCGGGATTACCTCCAGACAGGGAAGTAGAATTTAGGATTCATCTAATTCCAGGAACTACACCGATAGCCAAGGCACCTTATCGGTTAGCACCCACAGAAATGTTAGAACTGAAAAAGCAATTAGATGAATTACTAAGTAAAGGATTCATACAACCTAGCTCATCCCCTTGGGGAGCGCCAGTGTTGTTTGTCAAGAAAAAGGATGGTTCAATGAGAATGTGTATCGATTATAGGGAATTGAATAAGGTTACAATTAAGAATCGATATCCATTACCTAGAATTGATGATCTTTTTGATCAACTTCAGGGGGCTAGATATTTTTCTAAGATAGATTTACGCTCTGGGTATCATCAATTGAAGGTACAAGATGAAGACATACCTAAAACTGCTTTCAGAACTAGGTATGGTCATTATGAGTTTACAGTCATGCCCTTTGGGTTAACGAATGCACCTGCAGCATTTATGGACATGATGAATAGGATCTGTAAACCGTACTTGGATAAATTTGTAATTGTCTTCATAGACGATATACTTATTTATTCCAAAAGTCAGACAGAGCATTGTGAACATCTTCATGCACTCTTAACTTTGTTAAGAAAAGAAAAGTTGTACGCCAAATTCTCGAAATGTGAATTTTGGTTACGAGAAGTGCAATTTTTAGGACACATGGTGAATCACGAAGGTATTCATGTAGATCCTGCTAAGATAGAGGCAATTACCAAATGGAAGGTTCCACAAACAGCAATGGAAATTAGAAGTTTTATAGGTTTAGCTGGGTTTTATAGACGGTTTATTAAGGATTTTTCCAAGATAGCTGTACCATTAACTAAGCTAACCTGTAAAGCTACTAAGTTTGAATGGGGACCTAAACAAGAAGAAGCTTTTAGAATTTTGAAACAGAAATTAACCCATGCACCAATCTTAGCCTTACCAGAATGAACTGAAGATTTTGAAGTATATTGTGATGCTTCAAAACTAGGATTTGGATGTGTGCTTATGCAACGCAAAAAGGTAATTGCATATGCATCAAGGTAATTGAAAAAGCACGAAGAAAACTATACGACTCATGATTTAGAATTAGGAGCCGTAATTTTTGCCCTTAAGATTTGGAGACATTATCTGTACGGAAGTAAGTTTACTATCTATACAGATCATAAGAGTTTAAGATATATCTTTGGGCAAAAAGAGTTAAACATGAGGCAAAGGAGATGGATGGAAATCCTAAGTGACTACGACTGTGATATTCAGTATCACAAAGGAAAGGCGAATGTAGTTGCAGATGCCTTAAGTCGTAAGTATTATGAGAAACAACGACGGGTTCGTGCTCTCAGATTAAATCTACAAATAGATTTAATGGAACAATTGAAGAATATTCGAGCTACAGCAATCAAGGATGATGCTGAAGGAATGAAAGGACGAATCAAGGAATTAGAACAAGGAGCAGATGGAATTTGGAGATTCCACAAAAGTAGAATTTGGGTACCTAAGCAGGGAGACTTAAGATCTAAAATTTTAGAAGAAGCTCATAAATCTAGGTATACTATACACCCAGGAAACAATAAGATGTACCAAGATTAAAGAAAGAACTTCTGGTGGATAGGAATGAAAAAGGACATAGCCAGCTATGTTTCTAAATGTCTTACTTGTTCACAAGTTAAGGCAGAACATCAGAAACCTTCAGGTCTACTACAACAGTTAGAGATGCCAGTGTGGAAATGGGAACTTATAACAATGGATTTTGTTACTAAGTTACCCAAAACCAGAAAAGGTAATGATGCGATTTGGGTAATTGTGGATCGATTAACCAAATCAGCTCACTTTTTACCTATGAAAGAAACCTTTAGCATGGAAAGACTGGCTAAATTGTATGTAGATGAAGTTGTATCCTTACATGGAGTTCCACTCTCCATTGTTTCGGATAGAGATAGTCGTTTTACTTCCCATTTCTGGAAAAGTTTCCAGCAAGCTATGGGAACTCGATTAAATTTGAGCACTGCATATCATCCCCAAACAGATGGGCAAAGTGAAAGAACGTTCCAAACTCTAGAAGACATGCTCCGAGCATGTGTAATAGACTTTGGTGGAAGTTGGGATGATCGCTTACCATTAATTGAATTCTCCTATAACAATAGTTATCACTCAAGCATTGATACTGCTCCATTTGAAGCATTATATGGAAGAAAGTGCAGAACTCCAGTTTGTTGGGCAGAAATAGGAGAAAGTCAATTGTCAGGTCCGGAGATTGTGCAAGAAACAACTGATAAGGTTACTCAAATCAAAGAAAGACTGAAAACGGCTCGAGATCGCCAGAAGAGTTATGCAGACAATAGAAGCAAGCCGTTAAAATTCCAAATTTGAGACAGAGTATTGTTAAAAGTTTCTCCTTGGAAAGGAGTTGATAGATTCGGTAAGAAAGGAAAGCTAAGTCCCAGATACGTAGGACCATTTCCAGTGATCCAACGTATAGGACCAGTAGCTTATCGTTTACAATTACCAGAAGAATTATCTGGAGTACATGATGTATTTCATGTATCCAATCTCAAGAAATGCTTATCAGATGAATCACTGGTAGTACCTCTTCGAGATATAGAGGTAAACAAAAAGTTGAAATTCGTTGAGAGACCTCTTCAAATTGAGGATCGAAAGATCAAGTTTCTCAAGCACAAACGACTAGTTCTAGTCAAAGTCAGATGGGATTCAAAGAGAGGAGCTGAGTACACTTGGGAACTGGAATCAGAAATGAAGAAAAAGTATCCTCACTTATTCCAGTAAATCTCGAGGACGAGATTTTTATTAAGGTGGGGAGAATGTAACAACTCTCATCAAAAGTCATAATTATTAAAATAATTAGTCCAATAGGAAACCCTAATTGAGACACCCAAGTGATTCTGAACAAACCCTAAAATTTTCATAATTTTCAGAATCAGGATTAGGGCCCCTAAAACTCAGGGGGGGGTTAAACCCTATGGACGATTATCCATCTAAAACGTTGGCAGCAAGTAATTTTCGAAAATTATCAACTCAGCAAAGCTAGTGCCAAACGTGGCAACCCTATAGCTAAAAATAGGTCTCACGCGGCCCGCCTCAGGTTAAGCTTATTCTCACGCGGGCCGCCTGAGGGTAAAATTTCACCTATAAATAGTGGACAGTGGGACTTGAATTCTGAAAGAAAAACGACGTAAAAATTCGCAATATTCACTAAGATACGAACAGTATACTCTAAATCCACACACGGGTCTCGAAATTCTGCTGCAAAACAGGGTATTAGCACAATCGCTGCTACGATTCATTTTTCCGACGATCAATATATCCAATGGATGTTTAAGTGCCGCCCACATTAGGGTCATACTTTATCATTCGTCATTAATTTGACGGATCATCGTTAATTCGATGGATAAAGTATTATACTTTGTCGTTCGTCATTAATTTGACGGATCATCGTTAATTCGATGGATGAAGTATTGCACTTTGTCGTTCATTGTGAGAAATTGATCTCGTGAGTTATCGTAATTGCTGGATTGATTACTAACCCAGTTTTGTGTGCATTGTTATTTAAATTAGGTTAACAAGGCTAAATCATAGACTAGACTCTGTCCGTATTAAATCAGCAATGTGAGTCATTCTCTCTTTTATCAAATTACTTTACAAAACCCTATTTATTTCAAAAGTTATAATTACAGGGATTAAGTTTATGTAATCACCATATTACAGCCGGTATGTGGGGTTTTGTATACATTACTTGATAATCTTCACCATTGGGGCAGCCAATGGGTGATATGACCATAGTCACAGACACCATTGGACGGAAGGGCCAATGGGTCGAGTGACAAAGTACTGTGGGTAATTGGTTTGATATCAGAAACATTGTAATCTTCCTTAATACTGTAAATTATAACAAATGTGTCATTTTAGTAAATAGAATGATTCACTCAGTATTTTCCGCTAACAAAACCTTTTTCAAACATGTTTCAGGTGATCTGTTGTAATTCAGGAAAAGTGCTGGGGAGCATTTCAAGCTTAAGATAGTGGCTCATTATAAAATAAAGAAATAATTTTGTAATATCACGATTTCGTAGTAAAAACATAATATTGTAAATTATCGGGGTTTTATCCCGAATTGTGAAATAAAATAAATCGGGAAAATTTTAGCTTTAAACGATCCTGTTAAATAAACTTCCGCTGTTAAACTCCATTAAATAAATACCACGGGTTTTCTGTCCCGCGGCTCCTGAGACGGGTCAAACCGGGTCGGGGGCCGTGACAGTTGATTATTGGGTTTGTTAGAAGTTTCAGTTTTATGGATTAGCTCTTGGTTAGGTTGCTATCATTTTCATTCTAAGTTTGTAAGAGTTGGTGCAGTATGGTGTACAAGAGGTGTAATCGGAGTCAAATTCGAAGTGAAATTTAATGACATTCTTCCCCCCGCCTCTTGTATTCCTTGCAAGTCATGATAAGGACTTTAACTGCTCCAACTGACCTTAGAAATCTTTAGGAACTCAACATGCTTAGGGTCAATATTTAACGACCAACAAATTCTAATAGAGAAACAAATTAATGACGTTAGTCGTTGTAGTTTCTCTTGTTGAGGATTATGTTAGAAATCTAAGTGTGCCCACAATTAAGCAACAATGAAACTTTTGTAAGTGTAGCATTATATTTAAGGAGATAAGTTTTGATAGAACAGTGTCGTGATGGAGCGGTGTCTTGTACAAGAGGTGCAAATTGAGGTAATGTAAAATTTTCACTCCCCACCTCTTGCAACTGTTGCGAGTTATTATTAAGACACTTAATGCTCTCACTGATCTTTTAATATCTCTAGAATGCTACAAGAGAAGTTTCAATGAGCTACGTGACGTGGGAACCTATCACATATACGTTAGACTTTATTTGATTTCCTTAATGTCCAGATATCATAAGAAACTTTAGGGACATATTTAATAGAAATCTTATTAAGTACATACATGAATAGATTTCTTCTAAGAACATGGGCCATATGCGACAAAATTTAGATACAAGTTGATAGTCTTTCAAATGATAAATGAATTATGTCTGAATATTCCATTTTGAATAAGTTCCACGAATGTCAATGAATGACTTATGATGGACCCATACTTATTCCTTAAGCCAAGTCATATTTTAGGGCTTAAATGTCATGATTTAAAATCACTTAGAATGAGATTAGATGAAAGAAAATCATCCTCATTAACCATGTCATGATTTCTCATGAATTTCGGTTATAATGGATGAAATTTATAAGTCTCATTTTTCTTTCGTCAAATTCTCATTTGCATGATGACAAAAGTTGTGAAAGTGTAAGGTATCATCTAGTTTTATGTTAGTAATGTTTCAATCCAGACATTTAGAACAAATAAGATGAGAGTTTAAGGTAAGTGTGACTTTATGTTGACTATGCAAACCTCACAACGTTCATAACTTTGCTTAATTATGATACTATATTCTGATTAATCTTCAGAATATATAAGGTATCGAAAAGCGTTGTTAGAAGACTGCTTATTATGGTTCTTATAGCCTTAACATTTAATTTTGTCACTAACTCTCATGTTAATTAGTTGTTTGACTTCTGGTAAGGAAACGTTTAGAACTAGAGTCAACTAATCATGTGTTAATAGGAATATTTAAAAAAAATTAGCAGACTTAGATATCATTAGGAAGTGACTACCTAATTAACTTATCCAACTGTTCTTTTGAATAATGGATAGTCTCTTACTTATGCCTAGTCTAATGGCATAATTATGCAGTGAGATTTTCCCTTGAAGAACCTTAGAGTTGGGATTTTGTACTTGTATTTTGACTATGGACCTTAGAACAATCATCTTTTAAGGTTTTAGTGGTTGTAAGGTGAATAACAACTTATTTTCTAGCTTCAAACATTTATTTCTTTGTACATATGTTGCTTATCAACACACTCATTATACTTTGGTACTTTTAAGTGTTGTAGTTGATTTATAATGCATCAAATTGTACAAGTGAAAATCTTAGTATGTAATGTACTGGAAAAATGTACTTATTTCCATGCGTAAGCCCTTAACTTTATGGGTCATGCTTTTGCACATTATAATGTATTCACATATACCACTTAACTTTATAGTTTAGAATTTCAAATGAAGGCATGCATCTTAGGAATTCGTATGATTATTCCACAATTATAGATTAGTCTTAGGAAAGACTTAATCTGGAATAACTTTAGTGATAGCGTTTATGTTAGAGAGATCTTGATTATCATAAGAGACATCATGTTCGATTTATCCTAATCATCATGCTCTACTTTTCTTCTGTAGTGCTTTATCAGAAGAGAGCAGTAGGATTATCGTGTCTTAAGAGATAACCAAGGGTTTAATTTAAGAGCTAATCTTTTAGAAACTTTAAATAAAGCAAACATTTTAGGTTTAGGAATTAGAGTGGATGAGATATATATAGAAGAAAATTATAGTGAGTAAAATTATGGGTACTAAGAATAAGGCAGACGAAATGATCATAAAATTAATTAATGATCATTAATATAAGGATCATTATGTGAAGAGATTGTGATATGTCTATTACTAACATCAAAATAATAGACTTATTTAAAGTTCTACTTAAACAAAGACAAATCAGCTTTGGCCAGAAGTGTAATCATTTAAGCATGTGTGCAAAGTGGTTGTAACAAATCAGCTTTGGCCAGAAATTGAGACAATCACTTTAGTTATGCACTTGTTAAGTATGCCGTCTATGAAGGAATTAAATCAGCTTTGGCCAGATATTAAGACATTCATGTTTATGACGCACACTTAACATAGCTTTCGTAATACTTGAACGATAAGTAGACGCATCAAATCAGCTTTGGCCAGAAGTGATACATTAGAAGCTCATTCAAGTTAAGCCATTTTGGTTTTGTAAAACATTATTTGATCCTTATTAATTAACTAAATATTTACAAAAACCAGTTATTTAATAGCAAACCACCTGTTAGCGCGGATCGAACTAAAATAATGAGGTTTCGAGTGAGATCTCGAGTCAAGTCTCGACTCATCTTGCAACATTATGAGGTCTCGACTCATTAATGGTCTCGAGTCGCAACCTCAGTGTCTCGAGTCGTAATCATGGTCTCGACTACTATGTTTTATGAGATCTCGAGTGCTTGATGAGATCTCGAGTCGCAACCATGGTCTCGAGTTGTGAAGTTTGAAGCCCTTAGTCGAAACCTCAGTGGCCTCGAGTCTAAACCTTATGGTCTCGAGTCAAAATCGTTGTCTTGAGTTGTAAAGGTTTGAGAACAGTTATGATTTCGAGTAGAGACCTTATGGTCTCGAGTAGAGACGATCTCAAAACCCTTATGATTTCAAGTCGAGACCTTGTGGTCTCGAGTCGAGATCTTGGTCTCGAGTCGAAACCTGATGGTCTCGAGTCGCAATCTGTTAACAGCTGTTGTTGTGAAAATAACTGAAAATTCGAATTTTTAGGGATTTCGATATATGGTTTCCTGTTATAGTGATAATCTAATTTTATCAAAATATTTCGAAGATTTTATCTGATTTTCTATTAACAGATTTCGAAAATCTTTAGAATGCAAAACAGATCAAAACAGGAAATAAATCTCTAAAATCCAAATTATATTCCAAAACATAAGGGAATTTTCGAATTTTCCTAAAAACACATGATGAACCCTAAACATAAGAACAAAATTCTGGAACCCGAAACCTGAATTTTTAAGGTTTTTCTAAAACAGATTTCGGTTATAAGATTACCCATATTGGTTTCGAGTGAACATATAATTAATCATTTTCCGAAAACAGGGATTTCGAGTGGACATATTCGACTCAAACCGGCTGTAAGTTTATTAAGTTAAAATTTCTGTTTTCATGATTTCAATCCCATAATTAATGGATACGAAAACAGAACTGGCTAATCAACATATGCTCTGATACCACATGTTGATTCAGTTCTATTTAAACATAAAGGAAAACATGAAAACATACCTGTTACAGCAGACAGTGCAATGGAGAATCCAGTCAGAGAAGATGACATCGAGTTCGACATATTTGTCAGTGTGATCTGGTTCCTCCTTAGGGTGCTGACTGATGATGGTGATGATGAAAACCGAATAGGGGATTCGGTTATGGAGAAGAGGTTTCAATGATGTTATGCTTATGAGGTTTTATGTCTAACTGTGTAACCCTTTAACCTCTACATAAGTCTCCTTATATAAGCACCCAGGAGGAAACCTAATTAGTTAATAAGGGTAATATGGTCCATCAATAATTACCAACTAATTATTTAATAGGTTGTTATATATTTTGATCTATATTATGTAAATGATTATATTGGCTACTAGATTAAATATAAAATAAAATATATTTAATCTTACAAGTTGAACCCAACCCGCCACCCAAACGCAAGATGTATATCTTTTGCATGGACTGAGTCTACATCAGTCAATTTTTGTTTGATTGGATAAAGAATTTAATTTGCTTGTGGTTATCTAGAGAAGACTGAACAGATATGACACCAAAATAAGGGGAGTACTGGGGGTGGTCACTAGTGATAGAATTCAATCACTCACAAGCATCAATCAACTCATGCCATATCATCAGCCACTATTCTATCACTCACAAGCATTTTGTAGTGCCGGTGGTCACTAGTGATAGAATTTCATCACTCACAAACTTTTTTAATTTTTATTTTAAAATTATAAATTAACAATAAAACACTACAATTATAAATTTCATTTAAATTAAAACATACTAGTTCAATTTAACATACTAGAAATATTTTAGGCTACAAACTAAAAAAAATACTAAAAAAACTCTACTCCTCGTCCAACTCATGAAACTCGAAACATAAAGAACCTACTAGTTCGATTAAATCGTATCTCAACCGAAAGTGAGTTTCTTCATCACGCAATTCTTGTTGGATATTTTGTGGAACTTGAACTTGTGTAGGAGGATCCGGCACCCAATCCGGAGATATTGCACGTCCGTCTTCTTTGATTATCATATTGTGCAATATGATACATGCATATACTATGCTACGTATTGGTTTCTTGTTCATCGCACGAACTTGTGTAAGAATTAGTTTATTCAGTTGGCCAACCATGCTATTATATTAATAGAATGGCGCCGGTGACAAAACGCAAGTAAATTCAATCGACAAGAAAGCATTGTGAAACTGATGATTAAATCAAAATGAATCGTTGCTTGGTCATGATAAATAGGGTTCAACGATTCAATCCACAAACCGAACACACAATACAAATTAAATATGATCTCCGTGAATGTTTTACATGATGTCATCATCCTCCAAACACTCAAAGTTACAAGCTTCATTACTACAATTCTTTCAAAAACTACACCATCTCCCTTCACTCTCACATGATCTCTCCTTTTTCACCATGAACTTTTCGTTCCTCCTCCATCTCTCGTCCACCTTATACCCTCTTTCATCCGCTCACAACACCCATAAACATCACCATTGGATTATCTCTTAGGAAAAACAATATTATTAATTGTCATTTTCTCAAGTCATTTAAAATGTATTTGCAGATTGAAAAAAATACGGATAAATTTTATACAAAATGATTAAGATGTTAACACAAGGAAAAGTGGTATATTCTTAGCCGTTTTATACACAGGTTTAAGTTTTAATATTTATAAAATACGATAAAATACTATCACACTACACTTCACATTGGGTAAGTGCATCCATCGTTGGCGTAATAGTGATGGTAAGATATCGAGGTTGCCCAAGGATACAACGAGTTTTGTTCAATTTAGGTTTGTTTTGTCCTAAAAATAAAAAATGTAAACCGGAAAAAAGTCTATTTCAAATATATTCTTGACAAAACCAATTAAAAAGTGGGTGTAAATTGGTATAAAAACAAGTGCACTTTTGCTTATATCAATTATAAGATATTTTTTTATAAATATATGGATAAAACCAATAAGCTCAGATCCAATTAGCAATTGAAGTGTATCAACTACCATCACCAAGTCCTGCAGGAGATTTCCTCAGACCCAGTTAGCAATTGAAGTGTATCGACTACCATCACCAAATCCTGAAGGAGATTTCCTGGTGGTGGTATATTTCATAACCAAAATACTGCTCAAAATCAAGAAACCTCATGGAAAATTTCTAATTGTGATGCGTTGGAAAGAAGAGGTATGGCTATTAATCGCAATTTTATCTCCCAACTATGGTATATATCCTTAATCTACTTGACGTCTTTTATGTACTTGTATTGTGGCAAATCTTTTTGGTGGCAATTATGTGTATGGCTAAGAATCCCAATCCCAGGTCAGTTTAATTCAGTGAAAGTTGTATTGAAATATGCGGCTGAGCTGCAGCTAAATAGCAAGAGAATAAAGGCAGTTAAAGCAATTTTTGTGTTGGCTTGTTGGCGTATCAGGAAACCGTTCGGGGAATGACAAGGATTTTAATGGAATACATGATTGCCTATTCAAGCTGATTAAAGACAACAAGGATCTATCCTTCTGGTAGATAATGAGCAAAACTAAATGGAGGAAAATTCCTTGGGAAAAATGGAAAAGTGGTGTTGAGGATGAAGATTTCCAGTAAAGTTGTTGTTGTTTCTTATCTTTCTCTTGTTAATTGTACTCTTTTGGTTGCTCTCGTATCGTTTATTGCTAAGAGCAATATGTTTCAATGGTTAATTTCGGCGTGTCTCACACCCTCAATTTCCACATGCGGAGTTTTACCGTGAGGCGTGTGGCTGACCATGATTTAGCCACTAATCATGTTGAACCAACAATTTAAAATTATACAAACTTCACTAATAACATGATTGATGATAAAGTTTAATTGTCTAAAACGTAGTTTATGTTTCAGCGGTAAAATAAAGTAAAACCAATCAAGAACTTAAAATCACAAGTTTAATAAATGTTCAAAACATAAACTTTTAACGAACCACCCACTCCAGTTGATTGCAACGCTCGTCCATAGCTGTACCTACTGACCTGCAAAGCATGCAACTACGTGTCAACAATAAAGTTGGCGAATTCACAAATTATAGTTTAGCAAAAGTAAAGTTCACAATGTTTTTTATTTATGTATGACTCGAGTAGCTAACACTCATCACATGACTAAATTGTGTACAGAATGCTAACGTTTCGTTTGTGCCCTCATTAATGTCTATCAACATTAATGCAAGAGTGAAGGTTAGAAGTTCACGCCTGGCCTCCAGCACGTTGTGAGGATTGTTAAACCTAATAGCGATATGCCTACCCGACAATCTAATCGGTAAAACACAGGGACTTTAATGATAGAGTTTTTCGTTTAGTCCAAGTGTACTATCCACCTCCAGTGAATAGCATGTTTCAATGGTTCACAGAGGGAACGCGCGCGTAGTCCCAAACAGGGCTACCGTAAAAAGAGTTGTTCTAACAAGGAATGCATGCTTTTGGAAAATGATTGTGAACTCACCTTAGTTTTCTCAGTATTAAACTTGAATGGTAATCAGGTATGTCAATCAAGTCCTGATATGTTTACCGTTTCAATTAGTTTAATTTATGAATCCCTACACGTAATCTAACACATAGTCACCGAATCACATTTTCATGCAATTACTACCTTAGGTAAATTTAGTGCATGTGATCATCTAATTCCATAAACGCATTCATTGCCCCTTATTAATGTTTCTAGTATTATACAACACCTGATGATAACATGTATGCATATTTAAAACATTCACAAACACTTTCAGCTCATTGTAGTTTTATGTCCGATTTTAGCAGTTTCCCGCATTTATTTAAAATACTTATCGAACTCAGAAAATAACAGTATTTTAACAAAACATGTTATTCAATCCCGGAATACTAGTATATTTTTCTCATGACCTGAATCTTTACAGAAAAAAATCATTAAAAATTATTCTTTACACCTAGGTCTGATTTATAACTTTCCGATGACAGTTTACACGAAAAATTATTTAAAAATCCTCGGTTATTATTATTATGAAATTCTAGTTGGAGGTTATCGCTACCTCCTGGAAGTACTTACAATAAAAATTTTATATCATAGCTCAATTTCTACATTGAGTTATGACATTCGTAACGGGCTGCAAATTCTTACAGAAAATGCAGCCTAGACATGTGACACGAAATAAATCATTTAAAATACCAAAAGACGTCAAAAAAATGTGATTCCATTCCAGTTGGGTTTGAAAGATATTTCCTGGAAGTTAATCATGGACTCAAGAAACGTCAGTTTTTGATAGAGTTTGACCCGGTTACAGCCGATTAAAGTCGGTTGTAACGTTCTGGACATAAGCTGATTCGTTACCCAAATCCCACAAACTAATATCTAACGAACCCAACGACTTATATACTTTACTTATAGCAGGTTTGTATCAGAAATAAAATCATCTAGTAACCAATTTATCACCAACCACCGGGTTAAACCCATAAATGACACCCGAGAGACATACCCAAACCCGGGGTCAACCATAACGCCCAAAAATCATCATCTATTCCCAAAACGCAGCCAAGATGGATAAAAAGAAAATTATGCATAACCATGTATAATTATCCCAAAACACAAGATTCAACCCGTAAGGAAACCCTAACGGCTTAACCGATCATGTAAACGAACAAAACATCACAACCCATGGTTTCCATCACCTAGCACTTCACATAACATCAAATCACCATGTATATCAAATAAACGCAGCCGATATATATATATATATATATATATATATATATATATATATAAATTCATGCATGAACTAGTTACCTAGCAGTGAAGGGGATCCGATTAGCCTAGGTGTCGAAGACTTGAAGTCCTTGGAGCCCTTGGTTGGGTCCACAGTAGAGGAGAGAAAAAGTTGCAAGTTAGGGTTTGGGTTTGGAGATTTTAGGAGTGTTATGAAAACAAAATGCTTCTTACGTAATTACTATGTTAGAACAACTTGGGCGGTTTAGGAATTAAGTTGGGGTGAAATAGAGTTGGGTCGCAAATCACATGGGTAAAGGAACAAGGGGGTAGCAGTTGAACTGACTAAAAGTGTGAGCCGATTAGAAAGTAGAAGTGGTTATAAGGTTTTGAAGTTATAATTGTTTCATGCATTACGTAACAGTATAGAGAAAGTAGGTGGTTTGAGTTTGGAGTCCGCTAAGGACTTTCATTGGGCCATAAGGCTTCTTGGGCCACCAACTTGAAGTTGCTACAAAGCTTCAAATCGATTTGGGCTTATTTGGACCGAATAAAAAAACAAGTGGGTGTGGCCGCATACGAGAAGGGATAACGGGTTGGGCCACAACTGGGCCGCACAGGGAGCGGTGTCGAAATTTGATTAAAACGGTACGGGAGTCGGGTCGGTTCAACACAAAAAGGATTTAGCTTCAAGTATTCGTTTGTATAAAATAAATTAGATAAGTATAATTAATTCGTCACTCGAGTTCACACATTTATATAAATAAGATAAGTGTATGAACTGATTTATAAATGCAAAATAAGCGGCATATACCTCAAAATCACGGGTTGTCACAACATGCCTTAAAAAAAGGTGTTTAACCGGCTAAACTAAACCTTAAAAAATAACCAATGATCAAAAGACTAAGTGTCTTTCACCAGGTATAGGTGCACATTCCCTAATGCCACCAGAAGAAGAAAGAAGAATACTTATGTTTTATTGTTCTTAACAAATGAAGCATATTCTACAAACTTTAATAATCCAGTTGTAATTAAATAATACTTGTAGATAAATTTAATAATCCAGTTGTAATTAAACAATACTTGTAGATTTGTTTTATGTAATATCCCTGAATGAGAAACCAATTATTAGCATGTATACTCTCTTCTTAGAAATGTTCATATCTAAAATAATATACAGTCTCATTCATGCAATGTCACCTTGACAAAAGCTCAGCATATATGGTCAGGTCACTACGGATCCAAAATATTTGTAAAAAATTGGAAATGTAAAGAATTTGGAATATATTCAAACCAAGTGGTTCTTCTTGAAGTTGTCCGTTTTTTTTGTCTTGCATATAAATCATTATGAAGACGAAACGTGTCACAACCCCCGTCCCCTAGTTACTCTGGGAACGACCGGCCGCGGCCAGTCTTGGTGGTATCACGTTTTTCATCATTTTGGCAGCGGAATTTACAGCAGGACCGTAATTAGAAAATATTTTATCAGAGTAAAACCACCATATTTTATAACAATAATAACATGGGTAAAACCCAAGTTTCAGTACACACATTTTTATAGGGATCAACCCTATTTTATTTAAATAAAACATCTCTTTATTTAGGTAACATTTATAGCCACTTTTCCAAGCCTTCAGTGCTGTCCCAGCTGGCTTCTATTTGGCTTTCACATTTTGTTACCTGAAACTCGTTTAAAAATATTTTGTCAGTGGAAAATACTGGTGAGTGAAACCCAGTTTAATCAAGACCAATTTTATTATCATTCGCAGTATTGAGGGCGATCTCGCAATTATATTTGTTTCCAATTCTTACTTTAATTACCACCCACGGTACTGTCGTCCCGACTTATGGTTATGTTACTACTCACAGTGTAGTAACAAATTTTGTATACAAAACCCCAAATATACCGAAGATAATTTTAGAATTACAAATACTTAATCACTCTTCATTGTAATGTAAAATATTTGAGGTTTTGTAAAAACAGTTTATGCAAAAAGGAGATTACTCACATTGCAGTCTTAGGTTTTCTTTAAGGATTTCCTGGTGATTATCTATAATTTACACAAATGCACACGCGATAGTATAATAACCCAATATTTACATTAGTAATACCCTCCCCGAGACGGCATTCCAACGACTACGTCGGGCAGAACCACAACAGCCGTTACGGAACCCTGGATCAATCGGGCAGCGTATTTAATACGTAACCGGGGTTATAATACTTACAACGGGGCCAAACTTCGTTATTTAGGGGGATATTATACCCGAGAATCACTTCTACACTTAAGAAATTCGAGAGAGAAAGAAAGGAATGAGCGACCGGAGACTGAAGCCGAATGCACCTATATATAGTGCCTCTTCGCCTTCTGTCGCACCCCGCGTAAGAGGTAGCCAAGGGCTACGCGGCCCGCGAGGCTCCCTAGGGTAGGCCCTAGGGTTGCTAATCCGACTCGTAGCTTCCACACGCGTCCTGACACATGGCGCCCTAGGGTTACGGCCTGATCTTCCACCTGTCGCGGCCAGCGTAAGACTCCTAAGGGGTCTTCGCACCCCGCGACAGCCCTTTAAATTTTGTTTTTAATTAATTTTAATGAAAATAAAGGTATTCGGGCCCTGTTTTCGCGTACGGGGTATATTTTAGGACATATTGGGACATTTAAAATATATTAGGGGTGTCGAAAAATATTTTGGAGGGTTGTTATATCCTCCCCACCTTGTTTTAGAACTCGTCCTCGAGGTCTACTGGAACAGGTGTGGGAATTTTCTTTGCATTTCTGATTCAAGCTCCCATGTGTATTCTGATCCTCTTTTGGAGTCCCACTTCACTTTTACTAGAACTAATCTTTTATGTTTGAGGTTCTTGACTTTCCTGTCTTCAATCTGTGGAGGCTTTTCTACAAATTTTAATTTTTCATTTACCTCTGTGTCCTTAAGAGGCACAACTAATGATTCATCAGCTAAGCATTTCTTGAGATTAGATACATGAAATATATCATGTATTCCTGCCATTTCCTCTGGCAGTTGTAGCTGACTGGCTACAGGTCCCATTCTTTTAATAATCTCAAAAGGCCCAACATACCTGGGGCTTAGCTTTCCCCTCTTGATGAATTTTACCACTCCTTTCCAAGGAGAGACTTTTAATAACACCTTGTCACCTACCTGAAATTCCAACGGTTTTCGTCTGTTATCAGCGTAACTCTTTTGTCGATCACGTGCTGCTTTCAGTCGTTCCTTGACTTGAATAATCTTGTCTGTCGTTTCTTGTACTATTTCTGGTCCAGATAATTGTTTTTCCCCAATTTCTGCCCAACAGACTGGGGTTCGGCACTTTCGTCCATAAAGTGCTTCGAATGGTGCAGCATTTACACTTGTGTGATAACTGTTGTTATAAGAAATTCTATCAATGATAAATGATCATCCCAATTACCTCCGAAATCAATTACACAAGCTCTAAGCATATCCTCCATTGTCTGAATTGTCCTTTCGCTTTTTACGTCCATTTGAGGATGGTAAGCTGTCCTTAGATTCAGCTTGGTTCCCATTGCTTTTTGGAAACTTGTCCAAAAATGAGAGGTAAAACGACTATCTCTATCAGAAACAATTGATAAAGGAATTCCATGTAATGAAACTGTTTCATTTACATATAATTTAGCTAATTGTTCCATACTTAAAGTTTCTTTTATTGGTAGGAAATGAGCTGACTTAGTTAGCATGTCTACAATCACCCAGATTGTATCATTACCTTTTCTTGTTTTGGGTAATTTGATAACAAAATCCATTGTTATCAATTCCCATTTCCATACTGGCATTTCTAATTGTTGTAGCAGTCCTGAGGGTTTCTGATGTTCAGCTTTGACTTGTGAACAGGTTAAACATTTAGAAACATAAGCTGCTATATCTTTCTTCATTCCTATCCACCAAAAAATTTTCCTTAAATCCTGATACATCTTATCACTTCCAGGATGCATCATATACTTAGATTTATGGGCTTCTTCTAATATACGGTGGCGTAGGTTTCCTAATTTAGGTATCCACATCCTCTTCTTATGGAATCTCCAAATCACATCTGTTCCTTGATCTAGTTCTTTAATCATTCCTTTCAATTTTTCAGTATCATCCTTGATTACTGATTCTCGTGCTTTTCTAATCTTCTCATTTAAATCTACTTGTAGATTTAATGTAAGAGAACGTACTCTTATTGGCTTTTCGTGATACTTTCGGCTTAAAGCATCAGCTACTACATTAGCCTTTCCTGCATGATACTGGATATTACAATCGTAATCATTAAGGATCTCCATCCAACGTCTTTGTCTCATATTCAACTCCTTTAGCCCGAAAACATACCTTAAACTCTTATGATCAGTGACAATGGTAAATTTACTACCATAAAGGTAATGTCTCCAAATCTTAAGGGCAAAAATTATGGCTCCTAGTTCTAGATCATGGGTTGAATAATTCTCTTCATGATTCTTAAGTTGTCTAGAGGCGTATGCTATAACCTTTTGACGTTGCATCAACACACATCCATAACCTAACTTAGAAGCGTCACAATAAACTACAAAATCTTCAGTTCCTTCTGATAACGCTAGTATGGGTGCGTTGGTTAATCTTTGCTTAAGAATTCTAAAGGGTTCTTCTTGTTTTGATCCCCATTCAAACTTAATGGATTTACAGGTTAGCTTGGTTAAGGGAATGGCTATTCTAGAAAAATCTCGAATAAATCTTCTATAATAACCGACCAATCCTAAGAAACTTCTAACCTCAGTTGGTGACTCAGGGGTTTTCCATTTGGTAATTGCCTCGATCTTGGTGGTATCTACATGAATTCCTTCATGATTAACTAAATGTCCATGAAACTGAACTTGTTCTAACCAAAACTCGCACTTTGAAAACTTAGCATAAAGTTTCTCCTTCCTTAATAAACTTAGAAGTGCATGCAAATGTTCTGCGTGTTCTTCTTTACTCTTAGAGTAAATGAGAATATCATCTATAAAGACAATTATGAATTTATCCAAATATGGCCTACATATTCGGTTCATCATATCCATAAATGCGGCTGGGGCATTGGTTAAACCAAATGGCCTGATGGTAAATTCATAATGGCAATACCTTGTTCTAAATGCGGTCTTAGGAATATCCTCTTCCTGTACCTTTAATTGATGATATCCTGAGCGCAAATCGATTTTAGAGAAAAATCGAGCTCCTTGCAATTGATCGAACAGATCATCGATTCTTGGTAATGGATACCGATTTTTAATCATGACCTTGTTCAATTCACGGTAATCAATGCACATACGCACTGATCCGTCTTTCTTTTTGACGAATAAAATTGGCGCTTCCTATGGCGATGAGCTTGGCTGTATAAATCCTTTCTCCAGCAATTCGTCTAATTGCTTCTTTAGTTCCTGCATTTCTGCTGGTGCCAAACAGTAAGGTGCCTTGGCAATTTGTGTTGTTCCTGGTAACAGGTGTATTCTGAATTCGACTTCTCTGTCTGGCGGTAGTCCTGGTAATTCTTCTGGAAACACATCTGAAAACTGAGATACTACAGGAATATCTTTCAGTTCTTTTCCTTTAGTGTTAATGATTATAAAAATCAAATACACTAATGATCCTTTTCTTACATAACTTGATGTTTTCATCACAGAGATGAATTTTGTAATTCTAGATGGCTTATCTCCTTTAATTGTGATCTTTTCACCCCTTGGTGAATTTAATTGAATTGACTTTTGATCACATAAAATACTGGCTTTATTGGCTGCTAACGAATCCATTCCTGATACAACATCAAATCCTGCCAGTTTCATTGGGTAAAGGTTTGCAATAAACTTATGGTCTGAAATTTCTATTCTTGCTCCCTGTAAGATTTCAGAAATCCTAACGGTTTCCCCATTGGCTGTCTCTACTAGACATTCTTGTGAGAGTTTAGTTAATGATTTATTTAGAAGTTTGCAAAATGAAGTATTAATAAAACTTTGGTTCGCACCAGAGTCAAATAATACTTTAGCAAAAACATCATTAACTGAAAACGTACCGGCTATTTCGTTCGGAATCATCTTGGCTTCTTCTGTAGTCAGAACAAATGCTCTAGCATTTTTGTTAGTCTTGTTGTTTATGGCTGGAGCTAATTTCGGACAATTTGGCTTGATGTGACCTTTTTCTTCACAGTTGAAGCATATTACATTGCTAGGTTTCTTCCTACAATCTTCTTCCATGTGTCCTGGTATCTTACAGAAATTGCAATAAACGAAGCATCTTCCTGAATGCTTCTTCTTACAGGCCTTACAGTAAGGTGCAGTTGTAGAACCTACATTTTTCCCACGATTGGAATTTCCATAACGAAATTCTTGGGTAAGTCTTTGAGCTAAGTTTCTTTTCTGGTCCTCTTCTCGAGTACGTACTAACTCATCAGTCAAGGTATTTGCTAGTTCTGCAGTTTCTTCTATAGTTTGAGATCTAGCTACCTTGACTGCGTGCCTAATTTCACTGATTAATCCCCAGACATAACGGGAGATTAACACTGGTTCTAGTGATGCAAGGGTCGGCACTATTCTAGCATATTCGAAGAATAACGTAGTGTAACCCTTACTATCCACTCCAGTCATTCTAAGGTTTAAGAACTTATTTGCTATCTGTTCTTTTTCATTGGGAGGGCAGAATTTCCTTTCCACCATACTCTTAAATTCTTCCCACTCCATATTGTAAATTCTGTCACTCCCCCTAGATTGGAGGCTAGTGTTCCACCATTCTAATGCTGAGTTCTTAAACAGATTGGAAGCAAACATTATCTTATCCTCTTCTGCGCACTTGCTTATTTTTAAGACTGCTTCGCTCTTTTCTATCCAGCGTATAGCTGCAATGACCCATTCATTGCCCGAGAATTTTATATATTTACAAGACCAAAATTCTTTATAAGAACAACCATAAGACATGGTTCTTCTTCTTTTGGGAATGGGCACTTGAAGTATGGGTCCATTGTTCACGCTGTGTTCAGGTTCAGTTGGTCGTTTACTATCACGGTTACTTTTATTATCAGCGTCCCTAACATTTTGGATAATAAATGTCATTGCATCTATAATTCCTTGTGCCACTATGTGTTGAATAACACTGTTATCCACTTGGTTTCCATTGTTATTGTTGTTCTGGTTATCATGATCCAGATTATTATTATTCTGGTTTTTCGGGTTATTATCCGGATTCTCCTGATTCACTTGGTCAGCCATCTGAATTTTAAACATTTACCACATATTAATATCACAAGATAGTATGTAATATAATCAATCATATGACACACATATTGATCAAAAGTGTCGAACATTGCGACTTACTCTTTCTTATAGTATGCATCTAATACAAACTGATACTGGAATTTAAAATTACAATACTATTAGGTATCACTAACCACAAGGTGGTCTATACTACAATATATATATATATATATATATATATTTCAAACATACACACATATATTATATATTATTATTATTATTACTTCCACCATCACCTTCACTGATATGGGTTCATCCAGAACTCCATATTACGCTCGTCATACTTCTAGACGAGTCGTTCTCCAACCTGCCTCATCCTCTCACTACTTTATAAAATCTCCTCTCCGAAGGTTCGGAGTTCTTGCACATTTTCTAGCACTCATTGGGGGTGCAGGTGCTGGAATTGGGTTTGGGAACTAGGGCAGAGGTTCTTGGTATGGGTAAGGATTCTCTAAAATTTCCCTGATGTATTGATCGCTATCATAGTAGGGGTCTAGAGGGTCCAAACCTGGGTAAGCTACTAGATTTGGCATGGGCATGTCTTCTGGTATTGGGTAACGTTGCTGGTAATCCCTATGATCATCTAACCACGGATTGTAGTCTGGGTCTAAGGGATTGGGTGCTGGTACCCTAGGTATCTCCATTGGGTCAAAGTCATGCATTTGGATTTGGTTTTCTGGGTTGTTTTCTATTTCCATTGGCTGGGTGGGAAACAGTGGTAAAGGCTAGGGTGCTACCAGTTGCTCCAGGTTAGGATCTGTAGCTGTGGTTGCTAAAATATGGAAGTTTGCTAGACTCCTATTGAGCATATCCTGGGTATGAGCATCTGTCTCTCGCTTAATGGCTGCTAAAGCTCGCTGTTGTTATAACTTTTTCATTCTTTTCCTACGTTCATGTGCTTCTCTACTGAACCATCCTCTCTTTTTAGGAGGGAATGGCTCTTCAGACTGAGCCTTAAACACGAATATCCCATCTTCATTGTCAGCTGAATACCCTGAGAGAGAAGGTTGTGAAGAGGTGCCTTCGCTCCTAGGTGAGCTAGACAACTGACGATATGCGTCCGAAGGTCCTTGATCACTCATACTGTAAACTAACAAATAGTCAAATAACACACAACAATAAAATACAGATATGCACATATTTCCATAGTTTATTTCCTAACACTTTGAATAATATCTTGGTGTCAGCAGAACACTTCTGTGGCTGAATCAGTGGCTTAGCTCTGATACCACCTTCTGTCGCAACCCCCGTCCCCTAGTTACTCTGGGAACGAGCGGTCGCGGCCAGTCTTGGTGGTATCACGTTTTTCATCATTTTAGCAGCGAAATTTACATCAGGACCGTAGTTAGAAAATATTTTATCATAGTAAAACCACCATATTTTATAATAATAATAACATGGGTAAAACCCAAGTTTCAGTACACACATTTTTATAGGGATCAACCCTATTTTATTTAAATAAAACATCTCTTTATTTAGGTAACATTTATAGCCACTTTTCCAAGCCTTCAGTGCTGTCCCAGCTGGCTTCTATTTGGCTTTCACATTTTGTTACCTGAAACGCGTTTAAAAACATTTTGTCAGTGTGAAATACTGGTGAGTGAATCCCAGTTTAATCAAGACCAATTTTATTAAAGTCGGTTGTAACGTTCTGGACATAAGCTGATTCGTTACCCAAATCCCACAAACTAATATCTAACGAACCCAACGACTTATATACTTTACTTATAGCAGGTTTGTATCAGAAATAAGATCATCTAGTAACCAATTTATCACCAACCACCGGATTAAACCCATAAATGACACCCGAGAGACATACCCAAACCCGGGGTCAACCATAACGCCCAAAAATCATCATCTATTCCCAAAACGCAGCCAAGATGGATAAAAAGAAAATCATGCATAACCATGTATAATTATCCCAAAACACAAGATTCAACCCGTAACGAAACCCTAACGGCTTAACCGATCATGTAAACGAACAAAACATCACAACCCATGGTTTCCATCACCTAGCACTTCACATAACATCAAATCACCATGTATATCAAATAAACGCAGCCGATATATATATATATATATATATATATATATATATATATATATATATATATATAAATTCATGCATGAACTAGTTACCTAGCAGTGAAGGGGATCCGATTAGCCTAGGTGTCGAAGACTTGAAGTCCTTGGAGCCCTTGGTTGTGTCCACAGTAGAGGAGAGAAAAAGTTGCAAGTTAGGGTTTGGGTTTGGAGATTGTAGGAGTGTTATGAAAACAAAATGCTTCTTACGTAATTACTATGTTAGAACAACTTGGGCGGTTTAGGAATTAAGTTGGGGTGAAATAGAGTTGGGTCGCAAATCACATGGGTAAAGGAACAAGGGGGTAGTAGTTGAACTGACTAAAAGTGTGAGCCGATTAGAAAGTAGAAGTGGTTATAAGGTTTTGAAGTTATAATTGTTTCATGCATTACGTAACAGTATAGAGAAAGTAGGTGGTTTGAGTTTGGAGTCCGCTAAGGACTTTCATTGGGCCATAAGGCTTCTTGGGCCACCAACTTGAAGTTGCTACAAAGCTTCAAATCGATTTGGGCTTATTTGGACCGAATAAAAAACAAGTGGGTGTGGCCGCATACGAGAAGGGATAACGGGTTGGGCCGCACAGGGAGCGGTGTCGAGATTTGATTAAAACGGTACGGGCGTCGGGTCGGTTCAACACAAAAAGGATTTGGCTTCAAGTATTCGTTTGTATAAAATAAATTAGATAAGTTTAATTAATTCGTCACTCAAGTTCATACATTTATATAAATAAGATATGTGTATGAACTGATTTATAAATGCAAAATAAGCGGCTTATACCTCAAAATCACGGGTTGTCACAACGTGCCTTTAAAAAAAAGGTGTTTAACCGGCTAAACTAAACCTTAAAAAAAACCAATGATCAAAAGACTAAGTGTCTTTCACCAGGTATAGATGCACATTCCCTAATGCCACAAGAAGAAGAAAGAAGAATACTTATGTTTTATTGTTCTTAACAAATGAAGCATATTCTACAAACTTTAATAATCCAGTTGTAATTAAATAATACTTCTAGATAAATTTAATAATCCAGTTGTAATTAAACAATATTTGTAGATTGGTTTTATGTAATAACCCTGAATGAGAAACCAATTATTAGCATGTATACTCTCTTCTTAGAAATGTTCATATCTAAAATAATATACATTCTCATTCATGCAACGTCACCTTGACAAAAGCCCAGCATATATGGTCAGGTCACTACGGATCCAAAATATTTGTAAAAAATTGGAAAGGTAAAGAATTTGGAATATATTCAAACCAAGTGGTTCTTCTTGAAGTTGTCCGTTTTTTTTTTTTTGTCTTGCATATAAATCATTATGAAGACGAAACATGTCGCAACCCCCGTCCCCTAGTTACTCTGGGAACGAGCGGCCGCGGCCAGTCTTGGTGGTATCACATTTTTCATCATTTTGGCAGCGGAATTTACATCAAGACCGTAGTTAGAAAATATTTTATTAGAGTAAAACCACCATATTTTATAATAATAATAACAAGGGTAAAACCCAAGTTTCAGTACACACATTTTTATATGGATCAACCCTATTTTATTTAAATAAAACATCTCTTTATTTAGGTAACATTTATAGCCACTTTTCCAAGCCTTCAGTGCTATCCCAGCTGGCTTCTATTTAGCTTTCACATTTTGTTACCTGAAACTCGTTTAAAAACATTTTGTCAGTGGGAAATACTGGTGAGTGAATCACAGTTTAATCAAGACCAATTTTATTATCATTCGCAGTATTGAGGGCGATCTCGCAATTATATTTGTTTCCAATTCTTACTTTAATTACCACCCACGGTATTGTCGTCCCGACTTATGGTCATGTTACTACTCACAGTGTAGTAAAAATTTTGTATAAAAAACCTCAAATATACCGACGATAATTGTAGAATTACAAATACTCAATCACTGTTCATTCTAATATAAAATATTTGAGGTTTTGTAAAAACAGTTTATGCAAAAAGGAGATTACTAACATTGTTGTCTTAGGTTTTCTTTAAGGATTTCCTGGTGATTATCTATAATTTACACAAATGCACACGCGTTAGTATAATAACCCAATATTTACATTAGTAATACCCTCCCCGAGACGGCATTCCAGCGACTACGTCGGGCAGAACCACGACAGCCGTTACGGAACTCTGGATCAATCGGGCAGCGTATCTAATACGTAACCGGGGTTATAATACTTACAACAGGGCCAAACTTCATTATTTAGGGGGATATTATACCCGAGAATCACTTCTACACTTAAGAAATTCGAGAGAGAAAGAAAGGAATGAGCGACCGGAGACTGAAGCCGAATGCACCTATATATAGTGCCTCTTCGCCTTCTGTCGTGCCCCGCTTAAGAGGTAGCCAAGGGCTACGCGGACCGCGAGGCTCCCTAGGGTAGGCCCTAGGGTTGCTGATTCGACTCATAGCTTCCACACGCGTCCTGACACGTGGCGCCCTAGGGTTACGGCCTGATCTTCCACCTGTCGCGGCCCGCGTAAGAATCCTAAGGGGTCTGCGCGTCCCGCGACAGCGCTTTAAATTTTGTTTTTAATTAATTTTAATGAAAATAAAGGTATTCGGGCCCTGTTTTCAGGTGATAAAAGTACGGTGCTTGTTATAAAACGAGATTATTCATTACTTTTAGCACAAAGATCAACTCCAAAAATCTCAGGTGATACAAGTACGGTGCTTGATTGTAATCAAATGCAGTACAACAAATGCTCTATTGCAAAAATATAAGCATTTTTGTTTGTGGGGGTCCGACCATTTAAAAAAACAATATATGATCATGGGTTAAGTTAGGTTATTTTTTAGGACAATTTCAAAAACAGCCATACTATCTTTCATTTCCTGCTTACTTCAGGAAAATAACTAAAGATGTATAACTTTCCCTCTTGGTAAATCAAAACCGCATTGACAAAGATGAAGACGACGACTAAAGTCTGATGAGAAGGGGTCACGAGTCTCGAAAGTGAATACAATGAGTAAGGGGTTAATTTGCTCGATTGTGAACAAAAAAAGAAATTGAATAGTTTAACTCTCTGTACGTCTATAAACATATTGACGGATTAAATAAAATTGGGCTGGTAAATTTGTAATCCCGAGTCGTCGATTGGTTTCCTCGGTCATAGGTGTTTTACTCCCGGAACTACTAGGCTTTAGGCCTCAATTCAGTTTTAACATATAATTTTTTTAAAGGTGGGTCCTATTTATTTGGGACCCAAATCCTAGCTTTGTCCTTTTCATTAGTTGAGTCGGCCGTGAGTTCAAATCCTCTGAGTGAGGTGTGGTATATAAACGTGGATAAAATCCAGTTTGGGTTCATAATCGGTCTGGTATTTTTCATTATAGGCTCAAACTAGTTTGGTTTAAAGTGGTTCGGGTTAAAAATTACAGGTGAAACCCCTGAACTTGGGCCGGGCTAGAAACTGGTTTGACCCAAACCAGTTCTAAAACCATTATATAAATATTATATAAATATTGTTGACGAAGGACGATGAATAGTAATTTTATTTTTATAATAATATATAGTTTTTTGTTTTTCTTTTATTTAATATATTATAATAATTTATTATTATATTTACTTTTAATAACATATTTTTAATTTTTTTTCTTTTTTTTAAAACCATATAATTTCTATACCATTTTTAACAATTCTTTTTTTCTTTTTTTAGAACATATATTAATTTATCGATTAATTTAATAATTCTTTAATATTTACGTTTATAACTTTTTTTCTAAAAACTTAAGTAGGTAATTGTGCTTGATTCTTCCCCGACATTCTGTTATAAGTTCTTTTAAAAAGGAAGTTGCACTCTAAATAAAGTACTTATTTGGTATCTGTTGACAAAGGATAATAAATAGTAACTTTATTTTTATAATAATATATAGTTTTTTTGTTTTTCTTTTATTATATTATAATAGTTTATTATTATATTTACTTTTAATAACATATTTTTAATTTTTTCCCTTTTTAAATCAATATATTTCCTATACCATTTTGTTAATAATTCTTTTTTTAGAACATATATTAATTTATCGATAAATGTGATACTTATTTAATAATTTACGTTTATAACTTTTTTTTCTAAAAACTTAAGTACGTTGTTGTGCTTGATTTTTTTCAGACATTCTGTTATAAGTTTTGTTAAAAACAAAGTTGTACTCTAAATAAAGTATTTATTTGGTATCATAAAACGATACGATGATAAATTAAACCGTTTTAATGGTTTTGCTTTCTAAAAACATGTTTTATTTTCAAATCACGTTTGTTTTACATTATTATTTGCTCGATTTCGCCGCGATACGCGATCCTAAAAAAAACTAGTTATATATATTATTATACATATTAGTTCAAATTGCTCATGAACAGTAAAGTATTTTTAGTAGTATTTTAATATTATTAATTTCCTTTTATTATATAAACTAGGTTAGAACCCCGTGTATTACACGGGTCGAATAAATATAATTTTATATACCAAATAATATAAACATATATATTTAAAAATCTCGTTTATTACACGAGTTGAATAAATGTAATGTTATATATCAAATAATAAAACAATATATATTTAAAAATCTCGTTTATTACATGGGTTAAGTAAATGTAATTTTATATATTAAATAAATAAAAAATGATGTATTTTTAAGAACCCCGTGTATTGTACGGGTTGTGTAATTTAATTTTATATATTAGATGATGAAAAAAATTACATTTTTAAGAACCTCATGTGTTATACGGGTTGAGCACATGTAATTTTATATAACAAACAATAAAAAGTTATATCTTTATAAACCCTATGTATTATATGGATTGAATAATCTAATTTTATATACTACATAATAAATAAAATTATATTTTTAAAAACCACGTGTATTACACGAGTTGCATAAATGTAATTTTGTATAGTAAAAAATAAAAATGTTATATCTTTAAAAAATTTCGTTTATCACACGGGTTGAATGAATCTAATAAAAATTTATATCTTTAAAAAAACTAACGGATATACTTGATATATGATGGATGGGGTGATTGCGGTGATAGTTCTTATAAATATCACGTAAACATAGTGATTGCCATATATAAGTTGAGAGTTGAACACGAAAATAAAAGTATAGAACCGATAAACATTGATTAATACTTTTGTTTACCCCATATAAACATTTTTTAAATAGGTTATATCCTTAACTACTTTAGTTTAATAAAATAAAGAGTTAATTACATAGTTAGTCCCTTTCTAGGATATTAACTTTTCATTTTGTAACGTTTGGATGTATTAACGTTAATTGTTTGTTAAATATTAGTACTTAAGTATGTTATTTTGTGCAAACCACAGGGACTAACTATGTTAATACCCTAAAAGTTAATACCTCCAAACGTTACAAAATGAAAAGTTAATACCCTAGAAGGTGATTTTAAACTATTAGTACCTAAGTATGTTATTTTGTGCAAACCACATGGACTAACTATGTAATTAACTCTAAAATAAAAAAATCGTTTACATTATAAATAATTTTGAAATCTGATAGATATTTTAAAATATTAGATTATCTCTTATTGTTTCAATTTATATTAAATTTAATTTTATAATTATCTTTTAATTTATATTAATTATCTATAAAAAATAGATGGCTTCAATGAATGACATGTGTCCTTTTATTGGTTTCTTTTATTATATAGTATAGATATTATTTTAATATTATTATCTTCCTTTTATGATATATAAAATATATATATACTTTTATGTCTTTTTTATATTAGAGAATATAAAATAAAAGTATATCACTAAAAATGTTGTTTGATATTACTCAATGTTATCAGACAAGTTTAACACACTTCGTACATGGATTATTTTGATGGTTTTTGATTTCAATAATATTTCATTTATATATATATAACTCTGTCTGTGGCGATAAATGAATATCGGTAATAGTACCATAACGATTTAAACTGATTGATACTGTTCGAACGTCGGTGCCTGTACCAGTGCTGTTTTATTAATTTTGGATGATGTAAAGCACCCGTTGATTTCTATACCGAGTGCATGTATCGTACCAGTACTGTAACAAATCGAACCAATACCCATCGAATGCTCGCGGTCACGTACCGCAGCAACGCGCGGAAAGATACCCTAGTTATTATATATATTGTTAGTAAAGGACGATGAATAGTAACTTTAATTTTATAATAATATACAGATTTTTTTATTATTTTTTATTTAATATATTATAATACTTTATTATTATATTTAGTTTTAATAACATAATTTTACTTTTTTTTTCCTTTTTTTTAAAACCATATATTTCCCTTACCATTTTAATAATAATTTTTTTCTTTTTAGAAGAGTTAATTACATAGTTAGTCCCTATGGTTTGCACAAAATAACATACTTAGGTACTAATAATTTAAAATCACCTTCTAGGGTATTAACTTTTCATTTTGTAACATTTGGAGGTATTAACTTCTAGGGTATTAACATAGTTAGTCCCTGTGGTTTGCACAAAATAACATACTTAGGTACTAATAGAATATGATTTTAAACCTACAAATAACGTTAATACCTCCAAACGTTACAAAATGAAAAGTTAATACCTTAGAATGTGATTTTAAACTATTAGTACCTAAGTATGTTACTTTGTGCAAACCACAGAGACTAACTATGTAATCAACTCTTTTTAGAGCATATATTAATTTATCGATTAATTTAATTTGATATTTCTTTAATAATTTATGTTTATAACTTTTTTTTCTAAAAACTTAAGTACGTAGTTGTGCTTGATTTTTTCACTGACATTTCGTTAAGTTTTGTTAAAAACAAAGTTGTACCCAAAATAAAGTATTTATTTGTTATTATAAAACGGTACGATAATAAACTAAACCGTTCTAATGGATTGGTTTTCTAAACAAAATGCTTTGTTTTCAAATCATGATTATTTTAAATTATTATTTGATTGATTTCACCGTAACGCGCGACGTAAAAAAAACTAGTTTTTATTAAATTAAACCATTTAATTTAAAAGAAATACAAATAACTAAAAGCTGCCGAATATCATTTAACTAAAAAGCTTAGACAAATATTAAACAATTAATTAAACTGATGTCGACTATATGATTCAAAATTTCTAACTTTTTAAACGGGATTCATTTAACCCGTGCAAATTCGGTACATGATTATTCAACAACAGTTTGACGTTTGACTATCTCCTAAATTGTTCATCTGTCTATGGTAGATTCTGTTAAATCTTTCAAGCGCTGACAATATCCTCGTCATCTTTGAAAATATTTCATCCTTCGTACGCTCAATTGTGAAACTCATTATTCTTCAAATCTATTGTTAACATGATCCTAAAACCTAGTGCCATATCTATCTCTTGTGCTATCCTCATGTAAGTCTAAGGTCCTAACGTGTATAAAAGCAAGGTCAAAGGCGTATTCCTCGTCTTCAATCCAAACGGGATCACCTAAGAGAAAAAAAATGGGGTCTTCTCAATGATCCAAAGATAAAACTGATTTAAAATAATAATAATAATAATAATAATAATAATAATAATAATAATTTAACCTTTGAAATATGAAATACAAACTAAACAACAAATTAATTGTAAATGCAATGGAAAACTAAACAAGTTTTAATATCCGCCACGAATGCTATTTTTTGACATTCCCGCCTCGATTTCTTCAATCCTCGACTCCTCGATTCTTTAATCTTGGTCTTCGTGAGTTCTTTAATAACCGCCGCCTCGGTCACCGCTTCCATTTATTTATGCTTCGCTAGACGTTAAGCATTTTCTTCATTTAAAATATTAAAGAAATCAATTTGTATTTGACAGGATCTGCTTGGCGTAGGTTTGAAGTTACCTCTCAACCAACAGAAGATTGAGCACTAAATGAAGCCATTTGAGAACGTTGACATTTTTTATTATTTTTTATGAGTGGAGAGCGTTTTTCATTATTGAGATTGAACCAAAACACACCCAACCTATTTATACTAGTTTATGGGAGTCTTAAAGCTAAAACTCAAAAAAAGAAAAAAGACCAGTAAAAAATACATTTAAAGAGTAAAAAACCGGCATCCCCAACGGTCAAAACTAATAAACCGGTTTTTTTACAAACATTCAAACCAGTGGGTCGGGTTTGGCCCAAACGAGGGTTTTTTTTCAATACTGGACCAGTCGAGTGCGGGTTATCGAGCCCAAAACAGTATAGTTGTACACTTCTTCGTGTATTTATCATACAAAATATAGGATTTGCTATTAGAATCTATACTTTCTATAAAAGGAGAAATCTAAGTGACATAAGAAAAGTTGATGTGTCAGCCAGATAGGCTGTCCAACAAGTCTTTTCTTATGTCATTACTGCATCATAAAGCCTAATATATAAAATCACTTTAATTTTCAAAGGTCTGGCCCACATCTATACTTTCAAAGATCTGTTCGTTATTAAAAATTGAAACCTCTGCCCATATATAAAAGGATAGCTGTTTACACACTTCAAACATCTGCCCATAACTTCTACCCATATTCAAAATTAAAAATCCTGGCTCCAAATTCAAAATTCAAACTACATATGAATCTGGCTCCCTATAAATAACATGTATGAGTTTGTTGCTCCACATTCAAATTTCAATTCTATCTCTCCCGCTCATATCTGCAAGAGTATCTCTCTCTCTCAAATGCATAGCTCTCATGATTGAGCCGGTTAATTTCCGATTATCCTTCCAATATCATTGTTCAAGTATCATTGTTCCAACATTGTTGTTTCATTGAAGCTCTGTTTCACACATCTTTCAGCCTAATCAGAGTTGTTTAAGATTCAAACAATCAGTTGCAGGTTATTTTAGGTTTGTGGATTCTTTTAAACTGTTGATATATGTTGAAAATTTTTATTTTACAGTGTGGATATATTTCAGCTTTGTTTTTTTGGAGCGAGCAGTGGGAAATTCTTCTTCATTGTTCTTGAAGTCTGATATAGGAGAGTGGAGTACTGAATGAAGCAATACGATGCTGCTCCAGGTTTTCTTGTATTTATTATCACTGATGATGTTGATTTTATATATTAGTTCTTTGTTAGGCCAGTTGTGTTCCAACTTTGTTTTTTGAGAGGACAGGTTTTTAAAACACAATTCTCGATGTTTTGAATCAGCCTAATCATCAGCCTTTGGGCTGTTAGCTATTTCACTATATAATATTATTGTCAGTTCACCTGTTTTTTCATCATGTTTTTCTACTATAATATCATTCTTTTACATCAGAGTTGAAGATGTTGTGGCTGGGCTTGTTGTTGTGGTTGGACTTGTGGTTGTGATGGGACAGGAATATAAGCCCTCGGATCAAAAACCGGAGGTGGAGCTGATTGTGGAAACGGAAAAGAGCTTGTATTTGACATAAACGTCGTTTGTAACTTCGGTTACTGAACTGAACTGGAACTGGAACTAGCTAACTGGTTAAAACCTGCAAGATACATTTCGGTATTTTGAGGAACAGGAATTCGTTTAGCTTTCCGGATTTCTTCATCATTCTTGTGTTCCAATGTCACACCCCGATATTTCCACGTATTACCGGTGGACCCGGTGGGGAGTATCATGACGTAGTTGATATCATCATAGTCAAACAACACAAATTTAAATGCACAGCAGAAGCAAAAGATAGATTTATATTTCAACCAAATAAATTGTAATATTAAGTATCATAAAATAGTTGAAACAGATCCACAGGCGGATCGAAAGAAAAAGGAAATTGTTCAACAGACTTTAACAACTAGTGCTTGCGAGACTTGATTATTGATGCCTGGAGTAGCCAGCCTATTAAGTATAGTACCTGCACTTAGCCTTTTTGGAAAATACGTCAGTTTACAGTGGTAAATATAATTAACTGACTCATTTTGAAAAGGTTTAGAAAATTGATTTGAATGCACGTGGCACAAAATATTTTATAACTTGGGACAATTATTTAAAAATAATCTTGTATACAGTTTTACTTATTTGTCGTCCATTAGGGCCGGTTTGTAGGGCCGGTCTAGATTAACTGACACGCCACAGGTATAATACCTACAAGGTTGATTCCTTTAAGTGGGCTACCAGTTTTTACATATGCAACTGTCAGGTGTACGCCTACACCCCATGCTTAGGTCGTGGCCATTTCTTTGAATGATGCCAAGGATATCCGGGACATGGTCATTTAACCCCCAAAGGCCATACACCAAATAATACAGAATAAAACGAGTTATGTAAATACATTAATCAAAATCCGATTTAAATGACTACATACCCGACCAAGCGGTATTATTATAATACCGTATCCCAAGCTCGTATAGGGAAAATAAGTTAAGAGTATTTACCTGAGCAAATTTATACAATTTATCCCAACCGTACACCACCAAGCAAGTACATGTAACTTTTACTGGGCTCCTAATCTAGAACGAAGGTTTTTAATAACCTATTAGAATCCTAACGGGTCTTTAATTAAGCTTAGACTTAGACCGGTTAGTTCTCAAAATGAATATACGGTTCAAACGCATGATAAGGCGAAGACCGGTTTAGAATGTGGTTTTGACCCGACAAGCTTGTATGCATGTTTAATATGGGTAACTTAGACACATTCTGGATTTTGAGATGAAAACGATATGGTTTGACCCGTTTCGGCTAATATATGCAAACTAGTTACATAAGTCGATCCGAACGCGAAAAGTGCGTAACGGGTAACCATATGAGTCATATACAGGTTTCCTAAGTTATTATGCCTTAAATATGTTGTGACATCAGTAAGATGTCTTCTATTATGCCCCATATGAATTTAAACTCAAATTATGGCCCGTAAGGGCATTTTGGTCATTTAAAAGGTTATAAAAGAGTTTAAATATAATTCTGAGTTTCGGGTCTGATGTAATCAGTAAAAATACTTAATTTACTAAGTTATATCAGTAGGGTATAACCTATATGTGAAATTTATCAATTCTAACCATACTATGCACCGAATGGGCATTTTGGTAATTTCACTTAAGGTTTAAATGTCAAATCTGGAAATCTGAGCTTAAAACCCTTGCTTACTGTTAAAGTATAGAATTTCACTTAAATCATTAGTAGGTATCAAGTCTTATATATCTAAAATGATCTTAATACATATTATGCGCTTAAAACGCGTAAAAAGGCGGTTTAAAGCGATTTTCGGGTTTTACAAGAAAAACTGATATTTTTATTATTCCAGGAGGCTTAAAATATTCTATTTATCATATTGGATCAGTAGAAAAAGGTTTGGTATCAAAAGGATTGGTAAAACTCACTTTATAGCCTAACAGGGCAAAACCGACAATTACCGGATCAAGCTTAGAATTCTATGTTATGCTTAGACAAAAAATAAATAAAAATCTCCAAAAATCCCAAAATATTATTTTATATCAGTAGGTATAAAGTTTGGTATCGAAATTTGGATTTAGATAGGCTATAGGCTAATTACGCCATTTAATTACTAAAAAGCTTTCTAATTACGCTATTGAGCGTAACTCTTAATCTAGACCTCAAACTCATATCAAATTTTAGGTTCAAGTTTATAAATAAGTAACTAAGGTTTCTACTCTTTTACATTTTCAAAATTCATGTTTTAAGGTCATATGGGCATAATAGTCAACGTTTAGGCATTTAACGGAAATATGCATATGAATCGGATAACTAATGAACCAAGTTGTATAATCACAGAGGGTTATACTTATATGAAACTTGGTCCTAATAAGGCTCTAAGACATTTCTAAACTATGCTCTAATGGCTCAGAACTGAAAGTCAAAGCAAAAGTCTACTTTTGCGACTTTCGATTCCGAACCGAGCTTAAACTGAAAATTGTCGAGTTGAACATGTTTAGACATGTTCTTACATTAATTACCAAGTTATATTAATGACAAAACAGGTTGCATAGCTTCTACATTGCTAATTATTCATTAATTTGAAAATAAGCTTTCTGTTGACTTTTTAAGATAAACTTTGACTCGACAATTGACCTAGTTAGAGTGGGAATCAGAGGGTGCCCTTTTAAGGGTTTATTACCCACATAATTACCAATTCATAGGTACTTTCAATTTGAAATTTGACAGGACAAATTAAGATTAATGACGAAGTCAAATCTTAATTACGACGGTTTGACTTTACGCTAATTAACTATGCAAAACTGAATTAAGGAGGGTTAATGATGCTTACCAAGGTCCTATGCACGACTAAGGATCACTAGGAAGGGTGCTTGAGCTCCAGGTACCTCCAGAAACCAAGTTGTGAAGCTTCCAAGTGAGGTGCTCAAATGGTGCAACAAAGAACTTCTTATATAGGGACTTTGATTCATCAAGATCATGACATATAAGTCTATGGAATGATTCCTGATCATTCCAAGTGTCCCTAGCCCCTTTAAAACCATCAAACAAGCCCCAGGTATCCAAAACCAAGCTTCTAAGTCGGTTAAACTTGCTGGAACAGGCACCTGTCCAAAGAATCTGCATCTGGGCACTTTAGGCGGGCCACGTAAGATCTCATAGAGGGTTTACGCGCCCGGTATGGCTCCTCCATCCGGTTTCCAAGTTTGCCATAATTGCACTTTTGGCCCCTGGTCCTTCCAAACTTGATTTTAACATGGTTTCTTGCACTTTTAACCCCCAAACTTGACTTTTAAGGACCCCAATTCATAAACCAACTTTGTTAAGTCCCCGGTTATTCATACGATCACCGAAAAGTCTTAAATTCCATCGTTGACACTTTTAACCCCTGTAGTTTGTAATTTCTCACTTTCTTTCACAATTAGCTTCGTATGATCCATGATTCATCCGTTTAAGGGTATAAACATCGTGTAGGGTCATTGTAAAGTATATTTATCCATTGTTGACATTTTGAACCCTTTTATTCATATACTTTCCTTATTTGTCAACTTTAGTCCCTCTAAATCACTTCTTTACACGTTTAAAGTCCATGGCACGTGTTGATATATCATTGGACATGAATTTTCGAGGCGTTACATCCTCACCCCCTTAAAAGAAATCTCGACCTCGAGATTTACTGAAACAAATGAGGGTACTTTTCTTTCATTGTGGACTCTACCTCCCATGTGTACTCGGGACCTCTGCGGCATCCCATTGACCTTTACTATTGGCACATGCTTCCTTCGAAGCTTCTTTACCTGTCGATCCTCGATTGACAAAGGTTTTTCCACAAATTTCAAAATCTCATCTATATGCACATCCATATGTGGTATGACTAGCGATTCATCAGCTAGACATTTCTTTAGATTGCAGATGTGGAATACATTGTGAATATCACTGAGCTCTTCAGGTAAGTTTAACTTATAAGCCACTGTTCCTACACATTCGGTGATCTCGAATGGTCCTATATACCTTGGCCTTAACTTACCTTTCTTACCAAATCGCATCACTCCCTTCCAGGGTGACACTTTAAGCAAAACCTTATCACCGACCTCAAACTTCAGAGGTTTACGCCTTTTATCAGCATAACTTTTCTGCCTATCCCTGGCAGCTTTCAGGCGGTCACGAATTTGGACAATCTTGTCCGTCGTTTCAAGGACTATATCAGGTCCTGATAACTGAGTTTCTCCTACTTCTGCCCAACAAATAGGCGTTCTACACTTCCTACCATATAATGCCTCAAAAGGTGCTGCCTTAATGCTTGTATGGTAGCTATTGTTATAGGAGAACTCGATCAATGGCAGGTGGTTATCCCAACTACCACCTAAGTCCATTACACATGCACGAAGCATGTCTTCCAAAGTTTGGATCGTACGCTCACTCTGCCCGTCCGTCTGAGGATGGTAAGCCGTACTAAAATTTAAGCGCGTACCCAAAGATTGTTGGAAACTTTTCCAAAAATGTGATGTGTATCTGGTATCTCTGTCAGAGATAATTGACACTGGTACACCATGCAGAGATACAATCTTATCTACGTATAATTGGGCTAACATGTCGGAGCTATAAGTCTCCTTAATGGGTAGGAAATGTGCTGACTTAGTAAGTCTATCTACTATCACCCATATAGTATCATTTCCTTTCTTTGTTTTTGGCAACTTGGTAATGAAATCCATTGTCACCATCTCCCACTTCCATGTGGGAAGTTCAGGCTATTGTAGTAAACCTGACGGCTTCTGATGTTCAGCTTTGACTTGCGCACACGTCAAACATTTAGCTACATAGGCAGCTATAGACTTCTTCAAGCCTATCCACCAATAGTTTTCTTTCAGATCCTGGTACATCTTGTCAGCTCCAGGATGAACGGAATATTTAGAACTGTGGGCTTCCTGGAGGATAACATCCCGAAGTCCTCCATAAATTGGAACCCATATTTGTCCATTTAACCTCAGGATTCCGTCCTTGCCATAGGATATCTGTTCTTCAGTTACTCCTAGCCTTTCATCAGGATAGTTAGCTTCTAATACAGCTTCCTTCTGTGCAACTAACAACCTTTCATTCAAACCATTCTTTATCTCAATGCTCTTGGCATTGATTCTTATAGGCTTCTCTCTTTCCTTTCGACTTAAGGCATCGGCGACTACATTCGCCTTGCCAGGATGGTATCTTATCTCACAATCATAATCATTCAAAGTTTCCATCCACCCTCGCTGCCTCATGTTCAAATCCTTCTGATTGAACAGATGTTGAAGGCTTTTGTGATCAGAATAGATCACACACTTGGTACCATACAAGTAATGCCTCCATAGTTTAAGTGCAAATACCACGGCACCTAACTCCAAGTCGTGGGTGGTGTAGTTCTTCTCGTGCACCTTTAACTGTCGAGAAGCATAGGCAATGACCTTGCCTTTCTGCATGAGCACACATCCCATATTTGTGTGCGATGCATCACAATATCCTACAAATACATCAATTCCATCAGGCAATGTCAACACAGGTGCATTGCTCAACTTTTGCTTAAGGATGTCAAAGGATTCCTGCTGCTTAGGGCCCTAGTCAAACTTAATATTCTTACGTGTCAACGAAGTTAGGGGCGCAGCAATCCTTGAGAAGTTTTCAATAAATCGCCTATAATATCCTGCTAAACCTAGAAAGCTACGAATCTCTGTAGGCGTCTTTGGCTCTTGCCAATTCATGACTGCTTCAACTTTAGCGGGATCAACTTGGATACCACGCTCACTAACAACATGTCTAAGAAATTGGACTTCACGAAGCCAGAATTCACACTTCGAAAACTTGGTATAGAGTTCTTCTTGTTGAAGCAGCTTAAGAATACAACGGAGATGCTTCTCATGGTCAGCTTGGCTCTTTGAGTAAATGAGAATGTCATCGATGAAGACAATGATGAATTTATCCAAGTAAGGCTTGCAGACGCGATTCATGAGATCCATGAATGCGGCAGGTGCATTAGTGAGCCCAAAAGGCATCACTAGGAACTCGTAATGACCATAACGAGTCCTAAATGCAGTTTTGTGTACATCTTCATTCTTAACCTTCAGTTGATGATAGCCTGACCTCAAGTCGATCTTAGAGAAATAACTTGCCCCTTGCAATTGATCGAACAGATCGTCGATCCTGGGCAATGGATACCTATTCTTGATAGTGACCTTATTAAGCTCACGGTAATCGATGCATAGACGCGTCGATCCATCTTTCTTCTTGACAAACAGGATTGGCGCTCCCCAAGGAGATGAACTAGGACGAATGAAACCTTTTGCCAACAACTCTTCTAGCTGAGTCCTCAACTATTTCATCTCTGTTGGTGCCAACCTGTAAGGCGCTCTCGCAACAGGCGCTGCTCCAGGGATGATGTCAATTCTGAATTCTACTTGCCTATCTGGTGGCAAACCAGGTAGTTCTTCAGGGAAAACTTCTAGGTATTCAGAAATGACAGGGATATCTTCAACCTTGGGCTTCTGCTCATCAATAGTTACCTGTGCCATATAAATGACACAACCCTTCTTCAGACATCTGGATGCCTTGAGCATAGACACTTGCTCAGGCAGTCCATACTGGGTATCTCCTTGAATGGTAAGTGGCTCACCAGACGGAGTCTTGATCACCACTTGCTTCTTATTGCAGACGATCTGGGCTTGGTTATGGGATAACCAGTCCATGCCTATAACTATGTCAAAACCGGCTAACTTCAAAGGAAGTAGGGACAATGGAAAAGAGTGGTTCCTAATGGATATGAAACATCCATCTAACACGGTTGACGCGGTTTCTAAGGTACCATCAGCTAATTCCACCTCATATTTCACACTTAGGGTTTTAACAAGTAAATTCAGCAACTTACAAAACTTATTATCTACAAATGATTTATCAGCTCCTGAATCAAACAGCACTCTTGCATAAACATCATTTATGAGGAAGGTACCTGTGATCACGTTATCATCCTGAACAACTTCTCGTGCATCCATACGGAAGACCCTTGCATTGGTCTTCTTGGCTTCCTCGGGCTTTTTAGCGTATTTAGGGCAGTTGGTCTTGATATGCCCTTTCTCATTGCAGTTGTAGCACGTAGCATCCTTAATCTTCTGGCAGTCTACTGTCTTGTGCTCCTTAGACTTGCATAACCCACATGCAGGTCGTCCTGACTGAGACTTGTTCTCTAGCCTGCATTTTCCAAAGTGGCGTTTTTGACAAGTCGTGCACTTTGGCTTTTCCTCTGTTCGTTGACTATTCTTTCCAGACCCAAACTTCTTGGAATCAGTGTTTCCCATGTGCTTCTTCTCCGACCCTCGTGAGTTATCATCCTCACGCTTTCTCTTACCTTCTTCAAAATTCTTGAGCGATCTTTGCTTGACCGCATCCAAGGTAAGAGACAGAGATAGATCAGCTGTTGATCTAAAAGTAGCAGGTCTTGAAGCCTTAACACTGGCTTTGATTTCTGGGGCTAAACCCCCAATGAAGCGAGCAATCCTTTTGGGATCCAGGGTTATCAGATACGGAACTAGCCAAGACAGGGTATTGAAACTGGTGAGGTAAGCTTGACAATCTAGATTCTTCATCACCAATGATAAGAATTCTGACTCAATCCTTTCAACCTCATGCTGAGGGCAGTAATTCTCTTTAATGAGAGCAACGAACTGATCCCATGACAAATTGTAGAGTGGGATCTTCCCAGCAGCTTGAATGAGAGACTTCCACCACGCTAATGCCTCTCCCTTGAATGATTGGGATACATACTTCACTACATCCCTTTCAGCACAACCGCTGATGTCAACTACTGTGTCCATCTCATCTAACCAGGTCATACAATCAATTGCCCCTTTCTCCCTAGTGAAATCTCGGGGTTTGCAGGAAACAAAGTACTTATAGGTACAAGACTTGGTACGCGGTTCATTATTGAGTACTATCCTCTTGGATGGAACACTGTGTTGGTTTGAGGAATGTTGAACATCCTCTTTCTTGGGTTCATCTTTCTTAGAGGGTGGCTTGCTGTGAGCTTCTGTATGAGTTTTAGGGACATATTTAGAGTGGGGTACCGATGAGGTTCTACTATGCGTCCCACTAGATTCATTATATTGCCGCTCTATAGCTTTTGTAACAGCATTATCTATTAATGCTTGCAGCTCCGCACCGGTCACATGTATATTAGCATTTTCATGGTTTTCCACCGGATGACTGTTTACCTCTTCTGACCTAGTCATGTAGCTTTAATTGCTACATAAAAGAAAATAAGTGCAAGGTTTATATAGAAGCTTATACAGTTCTATCGTTCTTGACGATTTATTAACCATGGTTTTAATAACTATTTTTGGTCAATTTGCTAAATATATTCATATTCAGGATCTTTATTACAATCCCTAGTTATAATTTAATAATAGCACAAAAAGGCAAGTAACATGGACAGATTTAATTTATAAACCAGGATTTTATAGAATCGAGGTATTAAGGTTGAATCGAAGTTCATTACCTTTTCTTGACAGGGAGTTGTAGGCTACCACTGTCTTTAGTCTCAGAGGACGTTAATTATAGCCCGTAGGCACTTCATCTTTAGAGGGATGATTATTTTAATAAGGAAAATTGGAATAATCCAATTTAAGGATGACTTATGCGATTTTATCGAATCACATTTTTGCCACCGATGTTAACATGCCTTCAGATGTTAACAAGGATTTGAATCTCTTGAATAGGTCTTACCATCTTGGCCATGCCTGCAACGACATTTAGGCTAGGTTTTACCTTTAAGATTCTTTTAATATTTAACGCAGAACAATCCTAAATTGAGATGTTAATATGGATCTGAATCTAATTGAGGAACTACCATCTTAGCCCTGTCTTAAGGTGACACATGGCTAGGTCTTGTCCTTTCTAGATTTTACCATTTTATTATAATGGTAGATCTTAAATAGGAATGTTATTTTAATCGTTCCCTTAAAATTTAAACAAGTACATGGTTGCCCTAAACGGGACTTCTAACTGAAATGACTTGCCCATGCAAGGGCTAATCAGATAATAACAAAGGAAACAAATAAAAGACAAAATAAAACGAATTAGGATTAGTCCTAGGTTCTTTGTCTAGACTCGAGAATTAAGGAATGTGCAATTGTGTAACTGAGATTAAACACAAAAGGCTAGTGTTTAATTCACTCAGTGTTGGCTCGGATACCAACCTGTCACACCCCGATATTTCCACGTATTACCGGTGGGCCCGGTGGGGAGCATCGTGACGTAGTTGATATCATCATAGTCAAACAACACAAATTTAAATGCACAGCGGAAGCAAAAGATAGATTTATATTTCAACCGAATAAATTGTAATATTAAGTATCACAAAATAGTTGAAACAGATCCACAGGCGAATCGAAAGAAAAAGGAAATTGTTCAACAAACTTTAACATCTAGAGCTTGCGAGACTTGATTATTGATGCCTAGAGTAGCCAGCCTATTACATATAGTACCTGCACTTAGCCTTTTTGGAAAATACGTCAGTTTACACTGGTAAATACAATTAACTGACTCATTTTGAAAAGGTTTAGAAAATTGATTTGAATGCATGTGGCACAAAATATTTTATAACTTGGGACAATTATTTAAAAATAATCTTGTATACAGTTTTACTTATTTGTCGTCCATTAGGGCTGGTTTGTAGGGCCGGTCTAGATTAACTGACACGCCACAGGTATAATACCTACAAGGTTGATTCCTTTAAGTGGGCTACCAGTTTTTACATATGCAACTGTCAGGTGTACGCCTACACCCCGTGCTTAGGTCGTGGCCATTTCTTTGAATGATGCCAAGGATATCCGGGACATGGTCATTTAACCCCCAAAGGCCATACACCAAATAATACAGAATAAAACGAGTTATGTAAATACATTAATCAAAATCCGATTTAAATGACTACATACCCGACCAAGCGGTATTATTATAATACCGTATCCCAAGCCCGTATAGGGAAAATAAGTTAAGAGTATTTACCTGAGCAAATTTATACAATTTATCCCAACCGTACACCACCAAGCAAGTACATGTAGCTTTTACTGGGCTCCTAATCTAGAACGAAGGTTTTTAATAACCTATTAGAATCCTAATGTCACACCCTGCTAGTAGCGGAAGCGTATTGTGTGTGACGTAAGAAAGGTAATCATTGCATCCAAATGTATTTAACAACGTGAACCAACAACGATGCCATAGTTACATAAACTCCAACGAATATTTACATAGTTTCTCAAAAGTAGTTTCAAGTACCATACATGTTCACAACATTAGACATAACATAGTTTCCGTTTGTTTTTCACATCACCAAAAGATAGTTTTAACATAAAACTTAGTGAGGTTTTGTTTCCTATATACCCATACGAGGTTGGGATATAGAAGACAAACCCTTCAAAAGTGGCAATCGTTGTCATTTGTTTTCCCGAATCCCATAGTGTATCACCGGCTCAAGACCTGTTTCCTGAAATACATGTAGTTTTAAAAAGTCAACAAAAAGTTGAGTGAATTCATGTAGGTATTTGTTATCATATGAAATCTAGTACTTGTCATCTTGTAATCCCGGTATGTTCTGATTAAAATCATGGAGTCTATTAAGATCTATCAGTGGGTAGCTAGCCCCCTGACATGATGCGCCATAAGCAGAATAACCAACCCATAGACACTTAGTTCGCATTGGGATCAACAAAAGCACTCCACGGTATACAACTAGGAGTGGGGCGTGCCTCAAGCCCAATAGATCTACACCTTTTGCACCTCGGTCACTACGTGATTAATGGTTATTAGTGTACATTCCCCTACTTATGCACATTGACCCTGTTTTCTACTCCGGAATTAACATACCAATAGTTTAACATGTATTTCCCCTCGATGTTTTTGAAAACAAAACATTGAAAACAGTGAAAGGAGGGACATGAACTCACAAATTTGCGTTCCTTGTATGTAATGATTAATTAAGCATTACCAGTCGGATGATTGCTTCCAGAAGTACCTCCTGTTCCACCGCTTTGTTCAGGGCGGGTAGCTTCGTATTGAGCAATCGCTTGGGAAATGCGTTCGTTCAATTCTTCTTGTGTTGTCGGCAACGGGTTCGTTTTTGTTCTTCCACGACGGGGCGGCATTGTCTTCTAAATAAAATATCGATCTCCATTAGACAAGTATTTAATAATAAATATTGTCAAGTATATATATATAAACACGTCGGGTTTATATAGATAATAAATGCATACACACGTACATAGTACATAGCCACACAATCACAAGTACGCATAAACACCACGTCATCATAATGGTCGTATAACTCAACATGTAGAAAACACCATGCCACAATATAACATCAACCATAAGTCCACCATGTCATAACAATATCAATCAAAATATCATCACATCACCATAAGATCAACCACAACATAAAAGAAATACAATGTGAAATACAGAAAACATACTTTTGTACATAGCAACAACTTGATACATTTGTTCATGAAGATCAAAAGGACATAGGGATACATACCCCTAGTCAGTACAAGTTACAATACAAAAGTAAAATTTCTACTACATTGCATCTTCATGTCTTCTGGTTGTCTTCAAAAGTCTTGATCTTCGTAACCCTTGGTCTTCACAAAAGTGGTAGTCTCCCCAAAAGATAGCTATATACATACGGCCAACATAAGACCAACATACAACTGACAGACTACTGGTGTGGAGATGGTGGAGGTGGTGACTGTGGTAGTGGTGGTGGTGATGGAGGGGGTGATGCTGGTAATGGTGGCTGTGGTGATGCAGGTGGTGGGGGTGGAGCAACGGCAGCTCTGATCGCGGCCATATCAGTCTGCATCTCACCGAGTCTACGGAAAATGATAGAGATCTGGACCTCATGAGATATAGTCATGTCCGCCATAACGGGCAGAGAGATGGGCGGGGTATAGTAGGGATCAGTAGGGTGCATGCCAGGTGGAGATGTAGGGGTACCCGGGTAGGGTGGTCTGACTGGGAATGGGGATCCAGCATAATGCGACGGTCCAGCAGCATAAGGATCATAAAAAGTGTGGGGGAATGGCTGCTGTGAGGATGGTCCAGGCTGAAAGTGAGGCGAGGGATGTATAGTGTGTGGAAATCCTGGCACATGCATAGGATCAGTAGTAGGGGTAGGTGGCACAGCCATGGGAGTAGGTAGTACAGTATCAGGGGATGATGCAGGGGTATGAACAGAGGAAGCAACACTAGACGCGGTAGATGAAATATCAACAACAGACACGACTGGAGAGGGTAACTCGAGTATAACAACATCATGGATCTCTCCGTCACCTAACTCATCGTCAAGGTGCTCGACAGGTATAACTGGGACGACATCATCGTCCTCAAGATCAACAAATGGTACAGCAGCTAGTGGTATGGCCAAATGCACAATCAGGTGCTCACCCTCTGGGTGGCCGTAGATAATAATACCATGAAGGGGCTGCGGCATCGCCAGTACGTCGTCCTCCGGTGGGACGGGATCCTCCTCGAAAGCTGCGAGAGCAAATGGTTGGAAATCATCCAACATGTAGTCATCGTCTGAAGATACATCATGCCCGAACTCGTCGTCCGACGATATGATAATGATGTCGGGCTCATACTCGTCATCTGACACTACTGGCATCGGATCCACCTCTGAAAGGTCCGAAGACGAAGATGAAGACATCGATCCTGGCAAATAAACCGTACAATACGCATATATGTTGTTAGGAAAAAAAATGTATTACTACTCATGATATATTTCATGCAATCACTATATATCTCATGCAATATTTTGTCCTCATGGTTCACATGTAAGTCTTAGTGTTTACAAGTCTATTACTTATCGACTAACCATGTATTGATCCATATTCGTTACTAGTGATTGAGCCCGCGTGATAGATCCTCATGTTATAGTGACACAATGAAAACCTTTTGTCATTTTTGTCATACTTTTGAAATCACTTTTGAAATGTTAACGACTTGTTTTCATGTGAGAGCCCCTTTGGTGATTGTAGACCAAACTTTAATAAAAGTTTTTCCCCGGTTCACTACAATCGGAGCTCTGATACCAATCTGTCACACCCTGCTAGTAGCGGAAGCGTATTGTGTGTGACGTAAGAAAGGTAATCATTGCATCCAAATGTATTTAACAACGTGAACCAACAACGATGCCATAGTTACATAAACTCCAACGAATATTTACATAGTTTCTCAAAAGTAGTTTCAAGTACCATACATGTTCACAACATTAGACATAACATAGTTTCCGTTTGTTTTTCACATCACCAAAAGATAGTTTTAACATAAAACTTAGTGAGGTTTTGTTTCCTATATACCCATACGAGGTTGGGATATAGAAGACAAACCCTTCAAAAGTGGCAATCGTTGTCATTTGTTTTCCCGAATCCCATAGTGTATCACCGGCTCAAGACCTGTTTCCTGAAATACATGTAGTTTTAAAAAGTCAACAAAAAGTTGAGTGAATTCATGTAGGTATTTGTTATCATATGAAATCTAGTACTTGTCATCTTGTAATCCCGGTATGTTCTGATTAAAATCATGGAGTCTATTAAGATCTATCAGTGGGTAGCTAGCCCCCTGACATGATGCGCCATAAGCAGAATAACCAACCCATAGACACTTAGTTCGCATTGGGATCAACAAAAGCACTCCACGGTATACAACTAGGAGTGGGGCGTGCCTCAAGCCCAATAGATCTACACCTTTTGCACCTCGGTCACTACGTGATTAATGGTTATTAGTGTACATTCCCCTACTTATGCACATTGACCCTGTTTTCTACTCCGGAATTAACATACCAATAGTTTAACATGTATTTCCCCTCGATGTTTTTGAAAACAAAACATTGAAAACAGTGAAAGGAGGGACATGAACTCACAAATTTGCGTTCCTTGTATGTAATACCGTAGCGAGCGTCCGTACGTGTAATTAACCTACATGTGTACTAACTTTATTAGACACTAGGTCTTTTGGACCTCGTACAAGTTGTTCATCTTGAATTCTTTATTATGTTTTCGCTTGTCATCAATGTTATTGGGCCTAGCCCTAGTTTTCTTGTTATTGGGCCCAGCCCTAGTTTTCTTGTTATTGGGCCTAGCCCTAGTTTTCTTGGTATTGGGCCCAGCCCTAGTGTTCTTGGTATTGGGCCTAGCCCTAGTTTTTCTAGTGAGTCCATTAAATATATTCTTGACATTTTTACCAAAAATTCACCAAGCATATAACTTAATAAGTTCGTTTTCCACATGAAAAGTACTTGGTAATTTTTATAGTTTTCGACTTTCCGGATTCTTGTTTTTGACCACTTAGTTATGCGTTCGCTTTAGTGTCTAAAAACATGTTATTTTTAGACCCGACATTGTAGTAACTTGTTTACGATGTCAATACGCCCAATTTGTCATCATCAAGTGTTATGTATTTCCATTTCGGCTATTTTATTTAATTGTCCGATTTTACTAGCATTTCTTGGACCATGTAGGAACATGTGCGTGGATTTATATTGATCACCCTATGGGTATCTAATACATACACATATATAGCACACATTGCAAGTACTTAGCAAGTTTTCCGAATAGATATAATTTTACCAAAAATTATATTTATACTTTGTTATATTTTTACTCACTTTATTCTTGTAAAAATATATGTTTAAGTTCATAAGAACTTCTTTGAATATTTAAATCTTAAATATTCTCATCAAAGTTTCCATAATGACGTTTATAACCACTAATCGCGTTTAACATTGTTAATCACCCTTTAATCCCATTTTTAATCGCGATTAGATTTTTAGAAAAATTCGCCATAGTTTCCCCTAAACTATGACGTTTCCCACGTTACAAAAACGCGTTTAAATCAATAATCAATTTTCTCCAATCACCACAATTTACCAAGTTTCACTAAATATCATTTTATAACAACAATTTCACACTTTGTCTTTCAAAGCTTATTATGAGCATTTCTTTAGGTAAATCCTTTTATCACTTTAAAGTTAAATCATTCTTCAAGTTTATTAAGTATATGAACTTGTTTAAACTTGTTTTTCATCTTTAAAATGATCACATCTTTGTATAAACATTCTCAAGACTTTTACATAACACTTTTCATAAGTAATATTACATAAACTTCTTTTTATGTCAAAAACCAAGTTCATTAGTGTTGTTAAAAGTCCTTTTTACATGATTATACTTGGTTTATTCTTTCAAAAATTACTAAATCAAGTTTATATATAAATGCTCATAATCTTTGAAGTTGATGATCTTTGTTGATTTAAACATAACCATGTTTAAATCACATATTTATGTTCATCATAATATTATGAACATAAATATAAAATACTACACAAAAATAACAACAAGATCATCATAAATCTAGACTTTAAGCTACTAATCTAGACACAAATTAACATAATCAACAAGATCTCATGCATATCATAACACTAAACCACATAAATCAACACATAACATGGTTATATTTAGTGTTTATAAGCTTTATGTTTAGGGTTTTTGATTATATTTTTCTTTAGCTTCAAGATAATCAACTTGTACTTTATAAATCTACTAGTAATATGAAGCTTGAATATGGTGATTAGAAGACTCACAAAGCACCCAAGCTAAATAAGAAGATTAGAAGATGGTTATGCTCCAAAGAAAGCTCCTAGTGTAGCTCCATGCTTAATCCATGCTTAGATGAGGTTGAAAGGCTTAGATTTAGTGTAAAAAGTAGTGTTTATGGAAGATTGAAGGTGGGTTATGTGTGTGTTCTTGGAGCCGATTTCAAAGGGACCAAACTAAGGGTTTCTTATGCTTGAACTTGTGAGAAAATGATAAAGGATAAGAATGGTGTAAGTATGGTATGTTATGAATATTTTCAACAACAACTTACATCAAGACCCATGCTCATAACATCAACTTTTCAACCAAGATATGGTGAGTGGGGACCCACCATTTTCGGCCACAAGTAAAGGGGGGGGGGGGGGGTATTATGTAAATTTTTATAAAAAAAAATGATTAAAGACTAGATATTTTAGTAATTAGAAGGTGTAGGGTGATTAGGGTTTAAGTACACCATTAATGAGGTAAAATAGGGATTGGGACTTTATTTAACATTAACTAGTTCACTAGACTAGTAAAAAAAAATGTTTAACTAGTCTAGACGGTTCCCGGTTAAGCGCCGGTTCACCTACGATGCTTTTATGTCGTACCGACAAGTAATTCCGCAAGTTGTTTTCTTGCATCCGGAAGTTGTATGAAAAGATTCCGAGTCCCAAATTTAGTTTAACTAGCTCACTAGATTCTTCATTTGCTTGTTTCGTGACCAAAACTATTGCTTACTAGTTCGTCAAGTCGCTAACGGATCAGTTTAGTGCATAGCGACGTAACGCCGGAAACTTGTGATTATGAATCATCCGTTGGTATTATCTTATGGTTTTAGTATGTTTTTTTCATAGATTGACATTATTCCAAAGTCCCGGAAATGCTTTGTTTTAGGTTCGGACACATTAAAAATACCATATTTTAAGCCAAAATGGACATTTTGAAAATTAGGGCGTTATACCGGCAAGTCTTGTTTCTTGGCAAGAGGTGTTTTCACAATAATGTTTTCTCATATTGATGGACTCAGTTACGTTATCCGAGTGTCGTTTTTCTGTGTTTTGGTCTAGTTTCACGGTTTGCTGGCATGAATAGTGTAACCGTGAATAGTGCACGCAGCACTTTCTACCAACACTTTTAGGACATCGTTGGCTTGGTTTCGCCATACGACGAAAACCAACATATGTTTTAGCTTTGTTTCCTTGTCCTAACCTTGTTATTCAATTAACGACACTGTTACGTAATTAAATTACGCTAAATGCATGAGATTAAGAAATGTAAATAGTGATTAAATTGTACGGAATTACCAGTTATTTGCCAGTTGTCACATTCTCCCCCTGTTAAAAAGAATTTCGTCCCGAAATTCAAGTTGAGCCATCCTTTGCAGGAGTCTTCTTAAACAGGTGGGGATATTTTTCCTTAATCTGATCTTCACGTTCCCATGTGTACTCGGGTCCGTGACGTGAATTCCAGCGGACCTTGATCAGTTCGATAGTACTTCTCCTTGTATTGTGGACCTTCCGATCCATGACTTCAACGGGTTCTTCGGTAAACTGAAGCGTCTTGTCTACATGAATCTCATCCGCTGGAATGATAACTGTATGAACTGTCGGACTTCTCCTGAGGTTCGACACATGAAATGTGTCATGTACGTTACTGAGTTCTTCTGGCAACTTCAACTTGTACGCGACGGTACCGATCTTTTCTAGAATCTCAAACGGCCCAATGTATCTCGGGTTTAGCTTCCCGCGCTTCCCGAATCTAGCTACGCCTTTCCAAGGTGAGACTTTTAGTAAGGCTTTGTCTCCGACCTCGAAAGAGCGTGGTTTACGTTTTCCGTCCGCGTACCACTTTTGTCTGTCACGAGCCGCTTTGATACGGTCTCGTATTTTTGCTATCTTGTCAGTAGTATCTTGGACTAGTTCAGGGCCGACGAGTTGTTTGTCTCCGACTTCCGCCCAACACAGCGGTGATCGGCACTTCCGTCCGTATAGTGCTTCGAATGGGGCGGCTTTAATGCTTGTGTGATAACTGTTATTATATGAAAACTCTACCAGTGGTAAATGATTATCCCAATTTCCGCCCAAGTCCATCACACAGGCGCGAAGCATGTCTTCCATCGTTTGGATGGTTCGCTCGCTTTGCCCATCGGTTTGCGGATGGAATGCGGTACTCAGATTCAGACGAGATCCAAGCGATTCTTGAAATGATTGCCATATTCTTGATACAAAGCGACCGTCACGATCCGAGATTATTGAAGTAGGCACTCCATGACGTGCCACAATCTCGTTGAGGTAAATTTCGGCTAACTTCTCGGTACTGTCTTTTTCACGAATAGGTAGGAAGTGAGCCGACTTGGTTAATCGATCAACGATAACCCATATCATGTTATGACCTCGAGAGGTCCGTGGGAGTCCTGTAACGAAATCCATTGATATCTGCTCCCATTTCCAAACCGGAATCACTGGTTGTTGTAATAACCCAGATGGCTTTTGATATTCGGCCTTGACCTTTGCACAAGTTAGGCAATTCCTAACGTAAATCCCAATATCTTTCTTGAGTTTAGGCCACCAATAAAATTCTCTCAGATCCTGATACATCTTATCAGTTCCTGGGTGTATCGAATATCTGGACTTGTGTGCTTCATCCAGCACTAAGTTTCGTAAGCCACCAAAATAGGGAATCCAGATTCTTCCTCCGAAATATAAAGTACCATCCTTATTTGTTTCCATGTGTTCCCTTGCTCCTCGCAAGTATTCTGCTCGTATATTTCCTGGTTTTAGGGCTTTCCGTTGTGCGTCGCGCACTCGAGTTGTAAAGTTTGTCTGGATTGTCAACTCTAAAGCCCGTACTCGAAATGTTCTAACTCGTTCTTTCCGACTCAAAGCATCCGCTACAACGTTTGCTTTTCCCGGATGGTATCTGATTTCACAGTCATAGTCGTTCAACAATTCTACCCATCGCCGCTGGCGCATGTTTAATTCTTTTTGATTGAATATGTGTTGAAGACTTCTATGATCAGTGAATATGGTACACTTGGTACCATAGAGATAGTGACGCCAAATCTTTAAAGCGAATACCACTGCGCCCAACTCTAGGTCGTGAGTGGTATAATTCTTTTCATGAACTTTCAACTGCCGCGACGCGTACGCGATGACTTTTTCACGTTGCATTAACACGCAACCCAAGCCTTGACGCGATGCATCACAGTACACCACGAAGTCATCGGTGCCGTCAGGGAGTGATAAGATTGGCGCTTGGCATAGTTTATCTTTGAGCGTTTGGAATGCCATTTCCTGTTTTTCACCCCAATCGAACTTTCTATCCTTCTGGGTGAGCGAGGTTAGTGATTGGGCAATTTTAGAAAAATTCTCTATGAATCTTCGATAGTACCCCGCTAAACCCAGAAATTGTCTTACTTCCGTCGGGGTCCTTGGAGTGTTCCAGCTCTTTATGGCCTCTATCTTAGTTGGATCGACATGTATTCCGTTCTCGTTCACCACATGACCGAGAAATTGTACTTCACGAATCCAAAATTCGCATTTTGAGAACTTGGCGTACAATTGTTCCTTTTTAAGCAACTCCAGAATGGTTCTCAAGTGTTGTTTGTGTTCCGCCTCAGTTCGTGAGTATATTAAGATGTCATCAATGAATACGATCACGAACTTGTCCAGGTATGGTTTACATACCCGATTCATCAAGTCCATGAATACGGCGGGAGCGTTCGTTAAGCCGAAAGGCATAACTAGGAACTCATAATGCCCATAGCGAGTCCTAAACGCTGTCTTAGGAATGCTTTCCTCCTGAACCCTCAGCTGATGGTATCCGGATCTTAGATCGATCTTGGAGTAGAAGCTGGAACCTTGTAACTGATCGAACAAGTCATCAATCCTCGGTAACGGATACCGATTTTTGATAGTTAACTTGTTTAGTTCTCTGTAATCAATGCACATTCGAAAGGTTCCATCCTTCTTCTTGACAAATAACACCGGAGCTCCCCAAGGTGAGAAACTCGGTCTAATGAATCCTTTGTCAAGCAACTCCTGAAGCTGAGTAGATAATTCCTGCATCTCCGAGGGCGCGAGTCTATATGGAGCTTTTGCCACCGGTGCTGCTCCTGGCACCAGATCGATATGAAATTCCACTTGTCGTTGTGGTGGCAGTCCCGGCAAGTCTTCTGGAAAGACTTCGGGATATTCCCTTACCACAGGGATGTCTTCCACCTTGCGCTCCTCGGCCTTCTTGTTAATGACATGAGCAAGAAAGGCGATGTATCCTTTCCTTAGATATTTTTGAGCCTTCATGCAACTAATAATTCGTAAAGGCGTGTCTTGTTTCTCCCCGTGTACTAGTAAATGTTCTCCATCGGGTAGAGGAATGCGTATGATCTTCTCATGACATATGACTTCGGCTCGGTTATTGGATAACCAATCCATACCAACTACGACATCGAAACTACCTAACGGAACTGGTAAGAGATCTATGTCGAACTTTCGTTCACCCAGTTCTAAGGTACATTTCTTTATGATTTCCCCCGATTCTACTAATTCCCCGTTAGCCAATTCAATCGAGTATGGAACATTCAATTTGCTCGTTTCTACCCCAAGTATGTCTCTAAATTCCTTAGAAATGAAACTATAATCTGCTCCAGTATCGAAAAGAATAGATGCAAAGTGATTATTGATAGGGAACGTACCGGTGACCACATTCGGGTCCTGGCGAGCGTCCTTGGCTCCTATCACAAATGATCTCCCCCGAGCTTGAATTTCTTTAGGGCAATCCCTCTTGAAGTGTCCTTTGTCACCACAATTGAAGCAACCTTGATCCTTGTTATTCGTACCCCGGCACGCTTCGGTGCGGTGTCCAAACCTATTACATTTGTCACACCTGATGTTACGACACTCCCCGTAGTGGTGAAGAGGGCATGTATTGCACTTCGGTGCAGTTCCAGCGTAAGTCTTCTTATCGGGATTGTTGGTGGTAGTGGTAACATAAGCTTTTGCATCCCTAGTTTCCTTCGCGGGTGCTCCTTTGTTGTTGTTATTCTTGTTGTTCCTCCCCCGCGAACCTTTCTTAAAATGAGAAAACTTCCTTTTATTATAGCCCGAATTTTCCACAGCAGTATCCTTTTTGTTTGACCCAGCCTCATCGAACTTTCCTTGACGTAGTGCTTCCTCGGTAAGTGATACAGCCAAATCGATTGCTTCGCCAATCTCCGTAGGCTTAGAAGCAGTAACCAGACTTAGTATTTGGGGGGCAAGTCCCCAAATATACCTCTCGATCCTCTTGTACTCGGGGTCCACCAAATATGGGACTACACGGGATAAATCGTGAAATCGCTGCGTGTAACCCGCGATATCCGCACCAATCATTTTCAAATTCCAGAATTCTGTTTCTAGCTTCTGGATTTCCGACCTTGAACAATACTTTTTCCTCATCAACTCTTTTAGTTCCTCCCAGGTCAGGCCATACGCAGCAGTTTCGCCTTTCGTTTGGACCTGGAGGTTCCACCATGATAGTGCCCCATCAATGTATAGTCCGGTGACATAAGTAACCCTTTGTTCAGCAGGGCACTTGCTCATTCGAATAACTGAGTCGGTCTTCTCAGTCCAGCGAACGAAGGAAACGGCACCTCCCGTACCGTCAAAATTTAGAGGTTTGCAGTCTAAAAACTGCTTATACGTGCAACCTGAAATTATCATATGCACAAATTTAAGAGTGAATATCAAGGGCACGATTAGAATGGATGAGAGTATCGTGTAGATTAATGATTAATTAAGCATTACCAGTCGGATGATTGCTTCCAGAAGTACCTCCTGTTCCACCGCTTTGTTCAGGGCGGGTAGCTTCGTATTGAGCAATCGCTTGGGAAATGCGTTCGTTCAATTCTTCTTGTGTTGTCGGCAACGGGTTCGTTTTTGTTCTTCCACGACGGGGCGGCATTGTCTTCTAAATAAAATATCGATCTCCATTAGACAAGTATTTAATAATAAATATTGTCAAGTATATATATATAAACACGTCGGGTTTATATAGATAATAAATGCATACACACGTACATAGTACATAGCCACACAATCACAAGTACGCATAAACACCACGTCATCATAATGGTCGTATAACTCAACATGTAGAAAACACCATGCCACAATATAACATCAACCATAAGTCCACCATGTCATAACAATATCAATCAAAATATCATCACATCACCATAAGATCAACCACAACATAAAAGAAATACAATGTGAAATACAGAAAACATACTTTTGTACATAGCAACAACTTGATACATTTGTTCATGAAGATCAAAAGGACATAGGGATACATACCCCTAGTCAGTACAAGTTACAATACAAAAGTAAAATTTCTACTACATTGCATCTTCATGTCTTCTGGTTGTCTTCAAAAGTCTTGATCTTCGTAACCCTTGGTCTTCACAAAAGTGGTAGTCTCCCCAAAAGATAGCTATATACATACGGCCAACATAAGACCAACATACAACTGACAGACTACTGGTGTGGAGATGGTGGAGGTGGTGACTGTGGTAGTGGTGGTGGTGATGGAGGGGGTGATGCTGGTAATGGTGGCTGTGGTGATGCAGGTGGTGGGGGTGGAGCAACGGCAGCTCTGATCGCGGCCATATCAGTCTGCATCTCACCGAGTCTACGGAAAATGATAGAGATCTGGACCTCATGAGATATAGTCATGTCCGCCATAACGGGCAGAGAGATGGGCGGGGTATAGTAGGGATCAGTAGGGTGCATGCCAGGTGGAGATGTAGGGGTACCCGGGTAGGGTGGTCTGACTGGGAATGGGGATCCAGCATAATGCGACGGTCCAGCAGCATAAGGATCATAAAAAGTGTGGGGGAATGGCTGCTGTGAGGATGGTCCAGGCTGAAAGTGAGGCGAGGGATGTATAGTGTGTGGAAATCCCGGCACATGCATAGGATCAGTAGTAGGGGTAGGTGGCACAGCCGTGGGAGTAGGTAGTACAGTATCAGGGGATGATGCAGGGGTATGAACAGAGGAAGCAACACTAGACGCGGTAGATGAAATATCAACAACAGACACGACTGGAGAGGGTAACTCGAGTATAACAACATCATGGATCTCTCCGTCACCTAACTCATCGTCAAGGTGCTCGACAGGTATAACTGGGACGACATCATCGTCCTCAAGATCAACAAATGGTACAGCAGCTAGTGGTATGGCCAAATGCACAATCAGGTGCTCACCCTCTGGGTGGCCGTAGATAATAATACCATGAAGGGGCTGCGGCATCGCCAGTACGTCGTCCTCCGGTGGGACGGGATCCTCCTCGAAAGCTGCGAGAGCAAATGGTTGGAAATCATCCAACATGTAGTCATCGTCTGAAGATACATCATGCCCGAACTCGTCGTCCGACGATATGATAATGATGTCGGGCTCATACTCGTCATCTGACACTACTGGCATCGGATCCACCTCTGAAAGGTCCGAAGACGAAGATGAAGACATCGATCCTGGCAAATAAACCGTACAATACGCATATATGTTGTTAGGAAAAAAAATGTATTACTACTCATGATATATTTCATGCAATCACTATATATCTCATGCAATATTTTGTCCTCATGGTTCACATGTAAGTCTTAGTGTTTACAAGTCTATTACTTATCGACTAACCATGTATTGATCCATATTCGTTACTAGTGATTGAGCCCGCGTGATAGATCCTCATGTTATAGTGACACAATGAAAACCTTTTGTCATTTTTGTCATACTTTTGAAATCACTTTTGAAATGTTAACGACTTGTTTTCATGTGAGAGCCCCTTTGGTGATTGTAGACCAAACTTTAATAAAAGTTTTTCCCCGGTTCACTACAATCGGAGCTCTGATACCAATCTGTCACACCCTGCTAGTAGCGGAAGCGTATTGTGTGTGACGTAAGAAAGGTAATCATTGCATCCAAATGTATTTAACAACGTGAACCAACAACGATGCCATAGTTACATAAACTCCAACGAATATTTACATAGTTTCTCAAAAGTAGTTTCAAGTACCATACATGTTCACAACATTAGACATAACATAGTTTCCGTTTGTTTTTCACATCACCAAAAGATAGTTTTAACATAAAACTTAGTGAGGTTTTGTTTCCTATATACCCATACGAGGTTGGGATATAGAAGACAAACCCTTCAAAAGTGGCAATCGTTGTCATTTGTTTTCCCGAATCCCATAGTGTATCACCGGCTCAAGACCTGTTTCCTGAAATACATGTAGTTTTAAAAAGTCAACAAAAAGTTGAGTGAATTCATGTAGGTATTTGTTATCATATGAAATCTAGTACTTGTCATCTTGTAATCCCGGTATGTTCTGATTAAAATCATGGAGTCTATTAAGATCTATCAGTGGGTAGCTAGCCCCCTGACATGATGCGCCATAAGCAGAATAACCAACCCATAGACACTTAGTTCGCATTGGGATCAACAAAAGCACTCCACGGTATACAACTAGGAGTGGGGCGTGCCTCAAGCCCAATAGATCTACACCTTTTGCACCTCGGTCACTACGTGATTAATGGTTATTAGTGTACATTCCCCTACTTATGCACATTGACCCTGTTTTCTACTCCGGAATTAACATACCAATAGTTTAACATGTATTTCCCCTCGATGTTTTTGAAAACAAAACATTGAAAACAGTGAAAGGAGGGACATGAACTCACAAATTTGCGTTCCTTGTATGTAATACCGTAGCGAGCGTCCGTACGTGTAATTAACCTACATGTGTACTAACTTTATTAGACACTAGGTCTTTTGGACCTCGTACAAGTTGTTCATCTTGAATTCTTTATTATGTTTTCGCTTGTCATCAATGTTATTGGGCCTAGCCCTAGTTTTCTTGTTATTGGGCCCAGCCCTAGTTTTCTTGTTATTGGGCCTAGCCCTAGTTTTCTTGGTATTGGGCCCAGCCCTAGTGTTCTTGGTATTGGGCCTAGCCCTAGTTTTTCTAGTGAGTCCATTAAATATATTCTTGACATTTTTACCAAAAATTCACCAAGCATATAACTTAATAAGTTCGTTTTCCACATGAAAAGTACTTGGTAATTTTTATAGTTTTCGACTTTCCGGATTCTTGTTTTTGACCACTTAGTTATGCGTTCGCTTTAGTGTCTAAAAACATGTTATTTTTAGACCCGACATTGTAGTAACTTGTTTACGATGTCAATACGCCCAATTTGTCATCATCAAGTGTTATGTATTTCCATTTCGGCTATTTTATTTAATTGTCCGATTTTACTAGCATTTCTTGGACCATGTAGGAACATGTGCGTGGATTTATATTGATCACCCTATGGGTATCTAATACATACACATATATAGCACACATTGCAAGTACTTAGCAAGTTTTCCGAATAGATATAATTTTACCAAAAATTATATTTATACTTTGTTATATTTTTACTCACTTTATTCTTGTAAAAATATATGTTTAAGTTCATAAGAACTTCTTTGAATATTTAAATCTTAAATATTCTCATCAAAGTTTCCATAATGACGTTTATAACCACTAATCGCGTTTAACATTGTTAATCACCCTTTAATCCCATTTTTAATCGCGATTAGATTTTTAGAAAAATTCGCCATAGTTTCCCCTAAACTATGACGTTTCCCACGTTACAAAAACGCGTTTAAATCAATAATCAATTTTCTCCAATCACCACAATTTACCAAGTTTCACTAAATATCATTTTATAACAACAATTTCACACTTTGTCTTTCAAAGCTTATTATGAGCATTTCTTTAGGTAAATCCTTTTATCACTTTAAAGTTAAATCATTCTTCAAGTTTATTAAGTATATGAACTTGTTTAAACTTGTTTTTCATCTTTAAAATGATCACATCTTTGTATAAACATTCTCAAGACTTTTACATAACACTTTTCATAAGTAATATTACATAAACTTCTTTTTATGTCAAAAACCAAGTTCATTAGTGTTGTTAAAAGTCCTTTTTACATGATTATACTTGGTTTATTCTTTCAAAAATTACTAAATCAAGTTTATATATAAATGCTCATAATCTTTGAAGTTGATGATCTTTGTTGATTTAAACATAACCATGTTTAAATCACATATTTATGTTCATCATAATATTATGAACATAAATATAAAATACTACACAAAAATAACAACAAGATCATCATAAATCTAGACTTTAAGCTACTAATCTAGACACAAATTAACATAATCAACAAGATCTCATGCATATCATAACACTAAACCACATAAATCAACACATAACATGGTTATATTTAGTGTTTATAAGCTTTATGTTTAGGGTTTTTGATTATATTTTTCTTTAGCTTCAAGATAATCAACTTGTACTTTATAAATCTACTAGTAATATGAAGCTTGAATATGGTGATTAGAAGACTCACAAAGCACCCAAGCTAAATAAGAAGATTAGAAGATGGTTATGCTCCAAAGAAAGCTCCTAGTGTAGCTCCATGCTTAATCCATGCTTAGATGAGGTTGAAAGGCTTAGATTTAGTGTAAAAAGTAGTGTTTATGGAAGATTGAAGGTGGGTTATGTGTGTGTTCTTGGAGCCGATTTCAAAGGGACCAAACTAAGGGTTTCTTATGCTTGAACTTGTGAGAAAATGATAAAGGATAAGAATGGTGTAAGTATGGTATGTTATGAATATTTTCAACAACAACTTACATCAAGACCCATGCTCATAACATCAACTTTTCAACCAAGATATGGTGAGTGGGGACCCACCATTTTCGGCCACAAGTAAAGGGGGGGGGGGGTATTATGTAAATTTTTATAAAAAAAATGATTAAAGACTAGATATTTTAGTAATTAGAAGGTGTAGGGTGATTAGGGTTTAAGTACACCATTAATGAGGTAAAATAGGGATTGGGACTTTATTTAACATTAACTAGTTCACTAGACTAGTAAAAAAAAATGTTTAACTAGTCTAGACGGTTCCCGGTTAAGCGCCGGTTCACCTACGATGCTTTTATGTCGTACCGACAAGTAATTCCGCAAGTTGTTTTCTTGCATCCGGAAGTTGTATGAAAAGATTCCGAGTCCCAAATTTAGTTTAACTAGCTCACTAGATTCTTCATTTGCTTGTTTCGTGACCAAAACTATTGCTTACTAGTTCGTCAAGTCGCTAACGGATCAGTTTAGTGCATAGCGACGTAACGCCGGAAACTTGTGATTATGAATCATCCGTTGGTATTATCTTATGGTTTTAGTATGTTTTTTTCATAGATTGACATTATTCCAAAGTCCCGGAAATGCTTTGTTTTAGGTTCGGACACATTAAAAATATCATATTTTAAGCCGAAATGGACATTTTGAAAATTAGGGCGTTATACCGGCAAGTCTTGTTTCTTGGCAAGAGGTGTTTTCACAATAATGTTTTCTCATATTGATGGACTCAGTTACGTTATCCGAGTGTCGTTTTTCTGTGTTTTGGTCTAGTTTCACGGTTTGCTGGCATGAATAGTGTAACCGTGAATAGTGCACGCAGCACTTTCTACCAACACTTTTAGGACATCGTTGGCTTGGTTTCGCCATACGACGAAAACCAACATATGTTTTAGCTTTGTTTCCTTGTCCTAACCTTGTTATTCAATTAACGACACTGTTACGTAATTAAATTACGCTAAATGCATGAGATTAAGAAATGTAAATAGTGATTAAATTGTACGGAATTACCAGTTATTTGCCAGTTGTCACACCTAACGGGTCTTTAATTAAGCTTAGACTTAGACCGGTTAGTTCTCAAAATGAATATACGGTTCAAACGCATGAAAAGCAAGGTCAAAGGCGTATTCCTCGTCTTCAATCCAAACGGGATCACCTAAGAGAAAAAAATGGGGTCTTCTCAATGATCCAAAGATAAAACTGATTTAAAAAAAAAAAATAATAATAATAATAATAATAATTTAACCTTTGAAATATGAAATACAAACTAAACAACAAATTAATTGTAAATGCAATGGAAAACTAAACAAGTTTTAATATCCGCCACGAATGCTATTTTTTGACATTCCCGCCTCGATTTCTTCAATCCTCGACTCCTCGATTCTTTAATCTTGGTCTCCGTGAGTTCTTTAATAACCGCCGCCTCGGTCACCGCTTCCATTTATTTATGCTTCGCTAGACGTTAAGCATTTTCTTCATTTAAAATATTAAAGAAATCAATTTGTATTTGACAGGATCTGCTTGGCGTAGGTTTGAAGTTACCTCTCAACCAACAGAAGATTGAGCACTAAATGAAGCCATTTGAGAACGTTGACATTTTTTATTATTTTTTATGAGTGGAGAGCGTTTTTCATTATTGAGATTGAACCAAAACACACCCAACCTATTTATACTAGTTTATGGGAGTCTTAAAGCTAAAACTCAAAAAAAGAAAAAAGACCAGTAAAAAATACATTTAAAGAGTAAAAAACCGGCATCCCCAACGGTCAAAACTAATAAACCGGTTTTTTTACAAACATTCAAACCAGTGGGTCGGGTTTGGCCCAAACGAGGGTTTTTTTTCAATACTGGACCAGTCGAGTGCGGGTTATCGAGCCCAAAACAGTATAGTTGTACACTTCTTCGTGTATTTATCATACAAAATATAGGATTTGCTATTAGAATCTATACTTTCTATAAAAGGAGAAATCTAAGTGACATAAGAAAAGTTGATGTGTCAGCCAGATAGGCTGTCCAACAAGTCTTTTCTTATGTCATTACTGCATCATAAAGCCTAATATATAAAATCACTTTAATTTTCAAAGGTCTGGCCCACATCTATACTTTCAAAGATCTGTTCGTTATTAAAAATTGAAACCTCTGCCCATATATAAAAGGATAGCTGTTTACACACTTCAAACATCTGCCCATAACTTCTACCCATATTCAAAATTAAAAATCCTGGCTCCAAATTCAAAATTCAAACTACATATGAATCTGGCTCCCTATAAATAACATGTATGAGTTTGTTGCTCCACATTCAAATTTCAATTCTATCTCTCCCGCTCATATCTGCAAGAGTATCTCTCTCTCTCAAATGCATAGCTCTCATGATTGAGCCGGTTAATTTCCGATTATCCTTCCAATATCATTGTTCAAGTATCATTGTTCCAACATTGTTGTTTCATTGAAGCTCTGTTTCACACATCTTTCAGCCTAATCAGAGTTGTTTAAGATTCAAACAATCAGTTGCAGGTTATTTTAGGTTTGTGGATTCTTTTAAACTGTTGATATATGTTGAAAATTTTTATTTTACAGTGTGGATATATTTCAGCTTTGTTTTTTTGGAGCGAGCAGTGGGAAATTCTTCTTCATTGTTCTTGAAGTCTGATATAGGAGAGTGGAGTACTGAATGAAGCAATACGATGCTGCTCCAGGTTTTCTTGTATTTATTATCACTGATGATGTTGATTTTATATATTAGTTCTTTGTTAGGCCAGTTGTGTTCCAACTTTGTTTTTTGAGAGGACAGGTTTTTAAAACACAATTCTCGATGTTTTGAATCAGCCTAATCATCAGCCTTTGGGCTGTTAGCTATTTCACTATATAATATTATTGTCAGTTCACCTGTTTTTTCATCATGTTTTTCTACTATAATATCATTCTTTTACATCAGAGTTGAAGATGTTGTGGCTGGGCTTGTTGTTGTGGTTGGACTTGTGGTTGTGATGGGACAGGAATATAAGCCCTCGGATCAAAAACCGGAGGTGGAGCTGATTGTGGAAACGGAAAAGAGCTTGTATTTGACATAAACGCCGTTTGTAACTTCGGTTACTGAACTGAACTGGAACTGGAACTAGCTAACTGGTTAAAACCTGCAAGATACATTTCGGTATTTTGAGGAACAGGAATTCGTTTAGCTTTCCGGATTTCTTCATCATTCTTGTGTTCCAATGTCACACCCCGATATTTCCACGTATTACCGGTGGACCCGGTGGGGAGTATCGTGACGTAGTTGATATCATCATAGTCAAACAACACAAATTTAAATGCACAGCAGAAGCAAAAGATAGATTTATATTTCAACCAAATAAATTGTAATATTAAGTATCATAAAATAGTTGAAACAGATCCACAGGCGGATCGAAAGAAAAAGGAAATTGTTCAACAGACTTTAACAACTAGTGCTTGCGAGACTTGATTATTGATGCCTGGAGTAGCCAGCCTATTAAGTATAGTACCTGCACTTAGCCTTTTTGGAAAATACGTCAGTTTACAGTGGTAAATATAATTAACTGACTCATTTTGAAAAGGTTTAGAAAATTGATTTGAATGCACGTGGCACAAAATATTTTATAACTTGGGACAATTATTTAAAAATAATCTTGTATACAGTTTTACTTATTTGTCGTCCATTAGAGCCGGTTTGTAGGGCCGGTCTAGATTAACTGACACGCCACATGTATAATACCTACAAGGTTGATTCCTTTAAGTGGGCTACCAGTTTTTACATATGCAACTGTCAGGTGTACGCCTACACCCCGTGCTTAGGTCGTGGCCATTTCTTTGAATGATGCCAAGGATATCCGGGACATGGTCATTTAACCCCCAAAGGCCATACACCAAATAATACAGAAAAAACGAGTTATGTAAATACATTAATCACAATCCGATTTAAATGACTACATACCCGACCAAGCGGTATTATAATAATACCGTATCCCAAGCCCGTATAGGGAAAATAAGTTAAGAGTATTTACCTGAGCAAATTTATACAATTTATCCCAGCCCTACACCACCAAGCAAGTACAGGTAGCTTTTACTGGGCTCCTAATCTGGAACGAAGGTTTTTAATAACCTATTAGAATCCTAACGTGTCTTTAATTAAGCTTAGACTTAGACCGGTTAGTTTTCAAAAGGAATATACGGTTCAAACGCATGATAAGGCGAAGACCGGTTTAGAATGTGGTTTTGACCCAACAAACTTGTATGCTTGTTTAATATGGGTAACTTAGACACATTCTGGATTTTGAGATGAAAACGATATGATTTGACCCGTTTCGGCTAATATATGCAAACTAGTTACATAAGTCGATCCGAACGCGAAAAGTGCGTAACGGGTAACCATATGAGTCATATACAGGTTTCCTAAGTTATTATGCCTTAAATATGTTGTGACATCAGTAAGATATCTTCTATTATGCCCCATATGAATTTAAACTCAAATTATGCCCCGTAAGGGCATTTTGGTCATTTAAAAGGTTATAAAAGAGTTTAAATATAATTCTGAGTTTCGGGTCTGATGTAATTAGTAAAAATAATTAATTTACTAAGTTATATCAGTAGGGTATAACCTATATGTGAAATTTATCAATTCTAACCATACTATGCACCGAATGGGCATTTTGGTAATTTCACTTAAGGTTTAAAGGTCAAATCTGGAAATCTGAGCTTAAAACTCTTGCTTACTGTTAAAGTATAGAATTTCACTTAAAACATTAGTTGGTATCAAGTCTTATATATCTAAAATGATCTTAATACATACTATGCGCTTAAAACGCGTAAAAAGGCGGTTTAAAGCGATTTTCGGGTTTTACAAGAAAAGCTGATATTTTTATTATTCCAGAAGGCTTAAAATATTATATTTATCATATTGGATCAGTAGAAAAAGGTTTGGTATAAAAAGGATTGGTAAAACTCACTTTATAGCCTAAAAGGGCAAAACCGACAATTACCGGATCAAGCTTAGAATTCTTTGTTATGCTTAGCCTAAAAATAAATAAAAATCTCCAAAAATCCCAAAATATTATTTTATATTAGTAGGTATAAAGTTTGGTAGCGAAATTTGGGTTTAGATAGGCTATATGCTAATTACGCCATTTAATTACTATAAAGCTTTCTAATTACGCTATTGAGCGTAACTCTTAATCTAGACCTCAAACTGATATCAAGTTTTAGGTTCAAGTTTATAAATCAGTAACTAAGGTTTCTACTCTTTTACATTTTCAAAATTCATGTTTTAAGGTCATATGGGCATAATAGTCAACGTTTAGGCATTTAACGGAAATATGCATATGAATCGGATAACTAATGAACCAAGTTGTATAATCATAGAGGGTTATACTTATATGAAACTTGGTCCTAATAAGGCTCTAAGACATTTCTAAACTATGCTCTAATGGGTCAGAACTGAAAGTCAAAGCAAAAGTCTACTTTTGCGACTTTCGGTTCCGAACCGAGCTTAAACTGAAAATTGTCGAGTTGAACATGTTTAGACATGTTCTTACATTAATTACCAAGTTATATTAATGACAAAACAGGTTGCATAGCTTCTACATTGCTAATTATTCATTAATTTGAAAATAAGCTTTCTGTTAACTTTTTAAGATAAACTTTGACTCGACAATTGACCTAGTTAGAGTGGGAATCAGAGGGTGCCCTTTTAAGGGTTTATTGCCCACATAATTACCAATTCATAGGTACTTTCAATTTGAAATTTGACTGGACAAATTAAGATTAATGACGAAGTCAAATCTTAATTACGACGGTTTGACTTTAGGCTAATTAACTATGCAAAACTGAATTAAGGAGGGTTAATGATGCTTACCAAGGTCCTATGCACGACTAAGGATCACTAGGAAGGGTGCTTGAGCTCCAGGTACCTCCAGAAACCAAGTTGTGAAGCTTCCAAGTGAGGTGCTCAAATGGTGCAACAAAGAACTTCTTATATAGGGACTTTGATTCATCAAGATCATGACATATAAGTCTATGGAATGATTCCTGATCATTCCAAGTGTCCCTAGCCCCTTTAAAACCATCAAACAAGCCCTAGGTATCCAAAACCAAGCTTCTAAGTCGGTTAAACTTGCTGGAACAGGCACCTGTCCAAAGAATCTGCATCTGGGCACTTTAGGCGGGCCGCGTAAGATCCCATAGAGGGGTTACACGCTCGGTATGGCTCCTCCATCCGGTTTCCAAGTTTGCCATAATTGCACTTTTGGCCCCTGGTCCTTCCAAACTTGATTTTAACATGGTTTCTTGCACTTTTAACCCCCAAACTTGACTTTTAAGGACCCCAAGTCATAAACCAACTTTGTTAAGTCCCCGGTTATTCATACGATCACCGAAAAGTCTTAAATTCCATCGTTGACGCTTTTAACCCCTCGTATACGAATATTGTCATAACTTTCTCATACTTTATCGAAACCTTGTGAAATTTTTATCACTTATTCTAGTGAGTATATTTAATCGTTACAAAGCTTCGGGTTTGCTAAAAGGTCACTCGGAGGTATACTTTAAACATGTTGACACTTTTAACCCCTGTAGTTTGTAATTTCTCACTTTCTTTCACAATTTGCTTCGTATGATCCATGATTCATCCGTTTAAGGGTATAAACATCGTGTAGGGTCATTGTAAAGTATATTTATCCATTGTTGACATTTTGAACCCTTTTATTCACATACTTTCCTTGTTTGTCAACTTTAGTCCCTCTAAATGACTTCTTTACACGTTTAAAGTCCATGACACGTGTTGATATATCATTGGACATGAATTTTCGAGGCGTTACATCCAGCTTCTGAATGAAATCATAGATATTGACATTGACAGCATCTAGAACACCCGTATGCTTTAAAAGCTCAATGAATGGGCTCCACTTTGGAGGTAGAGCATCAGCAAACCGTGTAACCATTTCCGGTTGAGTTGCAGTAACACCATAAGCAAACATTTCACTAATCAAATGATAAAAACGTGAAGTCATATCATTTAGGGTTTCCTTCTCCAAGAACTGAAATGATTCAAACTCTTTCTTCAATAGATCACGGCGTGTCTTTTTAGTAGCTGCATTTCCTTCTCCTCTCGCAACCAAGGCATCCCATAAAGTTTTCGTGTTTGTACAGTAAGAGAATTGATGATAGATTTCTTTGTGAAGCGCTTGTGTAAGAATAGCAAACGCCTTCTTCTCTAAGTCATAGGCTTTCTTGTCAGCTTCAAGCATATTAGTAAAACCCGCTGTAGTTGATGCTGCTACTTCGAGAGCACGGCTGCATTCAGTAATGAAACACGTCCAAAGTTCTGTGTTTTGCCCTAAAACATATGTGTGAAAACGAACTTTCCATGTCAGAAATTCATTCATGTGATTCAATTTTGGCGGGCGATTGTTGCTACCCGTTTCGCTCTCGCTAAGCAAAAGATTTTGAATGTTTTGATTTTGATTCGACAGCAAGGCCCATTGAGTTGCACTTATAGATGGCGGAGGAAAATATTCCTTGCCCATGCGGCTGCCGAAGTTTGATCTTCACTTGGTCTCGGTTCCATGCTCCAATCCGAAGGGCTAGTACAACTCATGATTGATATATGAAAGTGAAAACCTGATCACACACTTTAAAACACGCTGTTAAATCACTTTTAGAAGTCCTCTGGTAAAACTTTAACAAGTTTCGACGAAACCGAAAGCTTAAACAATTGTTCGACGAAACTCAAAGCTTAAACAATTTTTGCGACGAAACTCAAAGACATCTAGTGACGAAACCTTGTGTTATGATAATGCTCGACGAAACCTTGCTGAAACTTTGATAAAAATGATGCTTGACGAAACCTGTTAATTGATGTTTGGCGAAACCTTGTGTATTCTGTGAGTGAACGACGAAACTGATTTGAATTTTGTTGAACGACGAAACTCTTAAGTTAATGGCGACGAAAACTGAATGATTTTAATTACGACGAAACCTTATTGTTTTGGTTTCATGATCGACGAAACAAGGATATAGAGGTGGACGAAACCCTTAGTGAGATTTGGGATAAGATCGGTTGGTGAGATTTTTCAACCAAAGTTCTTATCACTTCTGACAAAAGACACAAATTTCAATTTACACCATCCTTATCATACCAAACCAAGCATGGCATATATATTTTTTAATCAAATTTCCTTTATCTTTTAAATTCAAAATCACTAACAACTAATACAGTGACTTTACAATAGATCAAAAAGTGGAAACTTTAAAGAACACACATGAACTTGTTGAAGGTTTCACGAACTTGATGAGTTTTCTGATGCCGGAGAATTTTGTCGAACAAAGATTTGCTTAAATTTTCAATAAAAACCAAATGCTAACATGTAGACATGCAAAATAATAAGGTTTTCACTAAAACTTATAGCAAAACAACACTTCAAACACTGATTTTCAGCAAATATTTCCAGAAAATATGAATTTTTTTTTTAAGAACGAAAATATGGAAAATCACTAAAAACCACTTGATAAAACACAACAATGTTTGGTTTTAAACAAGGAAAAGAGCCAAGGCTCTGATACCACTTGTAGGTCCGTTTTTCCGGTGGATCCGATACGAAAACCTATCCTTGTTTCTCACAAACACGGTAACGGGTGCGGAATCCCCGTGACGGTGCAAACCAAACACAGTGTAAAACAGACACGGTATAACCAATTAAACGCAATCTATTGATTAAATGGGATGAGAACCAAGATCAACTGATACACACACAGTTTGACAGTATAACTTTCAGGGTATGATCTCATCTAGTTTCAAAATGAAACTAGAAAGTGTTTATATAGCAGCCTGGGCCTTAACTACGACGAAACACAAATGGTCCTGACGAAACTCTACTTGGGCCAGACATTGGGCCTGACTAAGCCCAGCAGACGACGAAACTTGGGGGTTTCATCATGCTTTTGTCCTGTAGTGTGATGAAACTCTAGGAGTTTCATCGTGTTTTGTCCTTTAGTGTGCTGAAACCTTAGAGTTTCATCATAAAGGGGGTTTCGTCATCATCAGGGGGTTTCCCCATGATGAAGTTTTGGCCCAAGAAGGTTTTAGGCCCAAGGAGGGTTTTGGCCCAGTGAACTAAATAAACACACACATACCACATAACTAAATATGCAACATGCACAGTCATTTAAACATTACAAAAGAAATGAGATAAACATGTCGGACCCAAGTAGGATAGGAGGATATCCGATTTGGTCTTCATTCTGTTAAAAGGTTCGAACCGAACGTGCCGCGTCCACACAAAAGTGTATCAACAGAAGAAATATACAATTTAAAATGTCATCATACCCTTCTGCAGACTTTGATGATTTAAAGTATCGTTTTATCAACCAAGTTGAGGATCAGGTATATGAGGATAGGGCTACTCTTCAAAAGCTGAAGAGGTGTTTTGATGGACTGCATCTTGGACTGTTTGCGAGAGACCAGGTGTCCAGAAACTTGGAGTTTGGTGTTTTGTGTTGTCAGTGATATAGAGTGCGGTGATAGAGACTTGGAGTTCATGGCGATGCTCAAAGATATACATAGAAAGGTTCAGTACTCGATGGAGTTGAAGCTAAAATTTCTTATTAAATTTCGTTGTTTAGTACTCGATGTAATTGTTGATCTATCCTCATATGTCATACATAAATTTTAATTCTATTAATCTTTGTGAAGCATTTTATTTTTACTAATTTTAGCATCAACAGTTGTTAAAGTTGATATATGCTATTGTAAAGGGCTGTTAAAATTGATATATGCTTGAAATTATCGTCTGCTGATGATGAAAGCATTATAATGTCTTCAGGACATCAAAAGTCCATTCTTAAAAAATAGCTATTTTTAAAAAAATTGTCAAAAATCTTTAAAAGTCAGATGAAAATAACTGTTTGTTAAACATCTGTTTTGCTAAAACTTCATCCACTGCTGAAAGGTATTGTCTGTTCTCATAAGTTTTGTTTTAGGTAATGATTGTTGCCAACATCTGTTATTGCCCAACAACGGTTTCCAAAGAACTGTCATCCATTAACACAACACAAGTTATGAGGTGGGCAGTTATTAGAGTTGATATCTTCAATTGTAAGGGTCTGTTAAAGTTAAATTTTGCCAAAAGAGAACAACTGCTTGAAATCATCGTCTGCTGATGATGAAAGCATTATAGTGTCTTCAGGACATCAAAAGTGAAGTCTTCCAAAAATAGCTATTTTTAAAAAAATTGACAAAAATCTTTAAAGGTCTGTTGAAAACAACTGTTTTTAAACATTTGTTTTGCTAAAGATTCATCCACTGCTGAAAGGTATTGTTTGTTCTCATAATTTCTGTTTGATGTAACGATTGTTGAGTTGGTACTGTTGCCAATATCTGTTATTGCCAACAGCGGTTTCCAAAGAATTGTCAACCATTAACACAACAGAAGTTCTGAACATCTGTTATTGACCAATAGATCTTTGTAAAATGTCTTCAGAACATCAAAACTCCATTCTTAAAAAATAGCTATTTTTTAAATATTTTTAAAAACTCTTAAAAGTTTGTGGAAAACAACTGCCGGGTAAACGTCTGTTTCTCTAAAAATTGCGATGACATATGAAAAGCTGATGTGGCAGCTAGAGAGGCTGTCCGGCAATGCTTTTCTGAGGTTATTATTGCATCATAATCATAAGTCTTAATATATAAAATCAATTTAAAACTAATCATCAGTGTCTACATAGTATTTGTTGATGTTTTGAATTAACTTCTGTTTGGATATAAATTCTTCCACTGCTGAAAGGTATTGTCTGTTTTAATAAGTTCTGTTTATCCTAGCGACTGTTGATTTACCACTCTTTACAACATTTGTATCCGATGAACTGGTAGAAGCCTGTGTTTGTCATGTAGAGTATTGTTGGTCTTTAAATGAAGTGGTTTTTTTTATAATTTTTTTGATGCCAATGGTTTAAAATTTGTCCTTTCGGTTTCTTGATATTTAATTTTATAGTTTTCCCATGAAAATTTATTTTTGAAATATTTTGCATTAAATGGCTGCTGATATTTAATATGAATTTATTTGTTTATATTTTTGAAATGTTTTGCATTAAATGGCTGTTGAAAACAACTGTTTTTCAAACCTTTGTTTGCGTAAAAATTCAACAAACTGCTGGAGGGTATTGTCTGTTCTCATAGGTTCTGTTTAATCTAAGGACTACTGACTTACCATTGTTGCCTAACATCTGTTGTTGCCCAATAGTGGTTTCCAAACAACTGTCATCCATTATCACAGCAGAGGTTCGGACGTGGACAGATGTTAGCCATCAGATCTTTGTAACTCCTGACACGTCGGCATTCACTTTTTTCACTTTATAAAACCCTGTTTCATCCACAAATAGAGGTTTTACTATCGTCTCGATTTTAAAATTCATCAAAGTTGTTTCCACCTTCTTCTTCAACACTTCTTCGTCAACCTCTCGCAAGTTTCAATTTTGATCATGGCTCTCGTAATGAAAAAGCAGCATAACTAACTTGCTATTTTTTAGAAAACCGAGAACAATACTCTCTATCATACAATGATTGATGTTCTTACATCATCAAAATATAAGGGCATTCTTACCGCCGACGCACCCATTTACCAAGAAACACTCCGCGATTTCTAGGTGAATGCGAATATTAAAGAACAAAACAATGTGGCATTCAGAATAACTTCAAAAGTCGGAGGTGAGTCGGTTGCTATTACCCCCACTACCATATAAACAACATTTGAAGTAAACGACTTGGCAGGTAAGACATCTTTCCCGAAAAATGAGATTCAAACAGATTTGATTGAGAGGGGATATGATGGACAGTTGATTAAGGCAACTATATTTAAAGGTAATTTTCCACCACCAATGAAATTCATGTTCCATACTCTCTTATGCTGTCTCTCAAACAAAAGTACTTCTTTTAATGAAATACCTTTGAAAATTCAGTCATTGGGGTATGCAATTTTGACAAATACTGATTTTAACTACTCCTAGGCACTGTTTGCTGATTTGGTTGCAAATTTAAAAAAACATTAAAAAGGGGAAAACTGTTGCTTTTCTTATGTTTCCTAGACTATTAGCTACTACATGCAAAAACATGTTTCTCAAAAAGCTTTTGAAAAAGGTAAAGCTTTTAAAATGAATACTCTAACATCTGAAACTTTTACTCGCCTTATGGCTAAAGAGTCAGATGTTTCCAAAACTGAAGCAGAGGGGAATGAGGAAATTTTAGATGAGTCCACAACTGCTCCTCAAACCTCTGTTGCTGAGCCCACTGCTCTTGGTGATCGCAGCATTACAACCACTGCTGTGAAACCCCCACCAACAAAACCCAAAAAGACCAAAAGAAAATCCAAAAAGCCCACCGAAACCACAAAAACAGGTCCTCTCGAAGATGAGATCCCAGAGGTTAACCCTGTGACAACACATATGTCACTACAAACCACTGTTGCTACTTTCTCACAACATGTGGAAAGATCTCAATCCTTAAACCAAACTCCTCATGATTCCTCACAAAAGGAACATGTTATATTCACAGGGACACCACAATATGATGTCATACCCTCATATGAGAGTATGTTTAAAAGCCCTTCCCCTGGGGTAATGTCTCTTTCGACAGCAATCCCTTCATCTTCTATTCCACCAAAGTTTGTAACACTGCTTCAAGCTCTTGACATTCAGACTCATAGCAGTCCCTCTCACGAACACTTTATTGAGAGTTTAACTTCAACAATAGCTGTGTCTGAACCTGTTCAATTAGCTAACCCTGAAATAGTTAAGGAGGCTACACCTCTTGAATTTCAGCAAATTCTTGATGGTATTTCAAGTGGAGCAGCTACTATAAATGTCAAATCCACTGATTTACATTTGGACAGTAGTTTCATTAGTCAGACTCCCTTGAAGGCAACCACTGTTGTGTCTACCAAGGTATCTACTGGTGAGTTCAAGTTAACCACTGGTGAGATCACTAAGGTAACCACTGATGCAGAGGGAAGTCCCTAGAACCAAGAACAAGGGGCATCTGCTAATGAAAATTTGGAGATATCTCCTCTTTTAAAAGAAGATACAACCACCTCTGGTGGGAATTCAGATGATCCTATTAAGTTAGGTGATGGATTAAAATACCAGAATTTCACGGAGAGGATATCCAACTTGGAAACAATTGTTGCTAATATGAAAGATCAATTGAAGCAGTTGGTGGATGCTTTCAAAAGTCGACCTTCTCATCAGCAGTTATGCCAAGAGCTTTGGAATTCAGTACAACCCATTCTTGCAGCTCAAAGGGAACTGGCTGAGATTCAACTTAATTCCCACATGAAGCTAATTAGAGTTATGGTTGAAGCAAGATACAAAGACACACAGGCTGACATCAAGGGCATAAAAGAATGCATTGCAAAGTTATCTGGTACTACCCATGCACCTGTGTTTGAAAAAGATGATGAAGATGATGCTGAAAAGAGGGAAAAGGATTCGATGAAAAACTTTGGCAAAT